>JAUCMS010000019.1:8427195-8454020 GCA_032357445.1 Enteromius radiatus | reverse complement strand
CTTGGAGCAGTGAAAAGCACCACAGCCAATCAGAGGCAAGGACCCGCCTGAACTCTGTCTCTTATTGGTTTAGACCATGATACAACCAGGATAACCAGAGGATAACACAGAGAGATGCTGCACTTGCAAAATAAATTCATGTTTTCGCCTGAGCAACGTCAGGTGCACTCGACCGCAATTTTTTTTCAGTCGCACATTTAAAAATTTTGGTCGCACTCTGGAGCCCTGACTCCAGTTCGTCACTGAAAAACTTGTAAAGTGAAAAGCTCATCTCAAAAGTTCATATTCTTCTCATTAAAATCCACTGACACATTTGGATGTACAACTTTTTGGATTGTCTTTACTTGTAAACAAACAGGTTTTCGCTTTGCAAGACATTAATTGATAGACGTGTGGATTATTGAGATGTTTTATCAACTGTTTGTACTCTCTGCAGAGCCATGTGTAATGCTTTTCCAAAGTGTAATTTTTTTCCCAAATCTGTTTTGATGAAGGAACAAACTTATCTACATTTACTAGCCTATTTTCAATTTAGGGTAAGTAATTTCTTACAATTCAAAATAAAATAAAATCATATAAATTCAAATTAAAGGGTTAGGCCATTTTTGTTGCGGATTTAAAAAAAATTTTTTTTTTAGCATTTTACACCACAAACATTAATCTTTTTAGATGATGTGTTAAAATTAGCACTGTTGTTTTGAACACAAAAATGTGTCGGGTTTACTTAATTACTCTGGGCTTCCTTAATGATTAGTCAGCTGGTGTTTGTGGCAGCCCACCAACTAGTTGACTCTGAGAATCTCTGGTTTTTATAATACCTATTATGGATACGGCAGAATAAAAGTACCACAAACAAATGTCTACTATATAAAGGAATTTTATGTGCTCTTTTCTAAACCAGTGATGTCCGTAGTCGAATTCAAAAGGCAATAGCAGAGACGTTTGGTCTGGACTCCAAACAGATGTACCTCACCAAACCCACCTTCTTCTCTCGCATCAACAGCACCTCTGCCAAAACCACTCATGATGAGTACTGGCACCCACACATCGATAAGGTAACACGCACATCCAAGAACTAACGTTTAAGTCATATCCCAGGAATGTTCAAGAACTCGTAATGTTTACTCTATGACCAGTGTTCTGAAACTGCCGATCACATTGGTTCCCTCAGAACACTGACCAAAAATATCTGCACGCTCAAGGGCCCAGATGTTTTGAACTAGCTTTAATAGGCCATATTATTGCAAAGTTGACATTTATAAATAAATAATGTTTCACATCAAATTAGTTCAGTGACTTGAAATAAAGCAGAACTTTAAATGCATGTCTAGAAAAGCAAATCTTTAAAGCAAACGCAAAGTGATATAGATATGAATAATGGACCTAGATTAATATTATATTCACAATGTAACCATACATTTTATCTAATTATTAGAGATATGAAATAAATTGTTACTCCACCTCAAAAACTGGTGTATGGGAGATCCCGACATCCCAGTGGTGCAAAGCTTCATGAACCAGTTACAGTAGAAAATGCTTGAGTTTGATTTTAAAATGGCCTGTATACTTGGTATGTACACTGACTTTTATTGCCACACAGATATGGCTTAAATGCGTTTACACAGGAACCCCAATCAAGGAAACAATGAATCATGAATGTTGATTGGTTTGCGCAGATGAATGGAGAGTTATGTGACATTTACACTGACCTGTTACATTAACAAAACATATTTCAGCACCAGATTGGAAAAATAAAAAGTATTATTTAAGACCTGGCTAAATTGCCCAGAATAACACATCTGTCTGTCTTAATCAATTGCAATTGCAAATATTCGTGCATAACGAGCCCCAGGAGGGGCCTTGCAGTACGCCACTGGCCCATATGGTTAAAGCATATCTGAGCAAATATTTCTCATGCATTAAAGATGGAAAATGCTCTGCAATGTTTGCATAAAAAACAATGATGTTTGGTGGACGTTAAGACCACAGTTCCTAGGTCCTAAACTCTTTATTTGGCCAGGCCTGAAATCGCTTTTATCACAACAGCATTGCCTTTAAAAGACATGATTTATTTTCGAAACAAAGCGTAATGTTCCTACTTCACTTTTGAGCTGTTGAAATTGGGTCTTGAGGGGATCGAAAATCAGTTCAAGTTCATTTGCGTTCAGTTTTAGTATAAGCTTTGATCTCTGAGTAGGCTTCACTTTTCACTTTGCAGGCAAGGTTTACATAGCTGGCTGTAACACATAAAACTAAAGGAGTAAAAACTGCTTACATTGAAGATTAATTGTTTTTAGTGTTTTGAATTTCTTCATGTTGCATGAGAGGCAAACAGATAAACGGATTATCCAAAGGTCATTGTAGTTTATAGCTGCACAGATTGGTTTGTTTTTGAAATATAATTATTCGTGTTGCGCCATTGTTTGTCATCTGCTTATAAAGTGTACAATTCACTTGAATCAGTTCAAGTTTAGACAGAAATGCATTACGCCATATTGATACTGTGCTGGTAGGGTTTGTCCTGATGGGATGTGGGATGATGTTTTGGCATTGGTTGAGTAATAAAAACAAATAAGCGTCTCAAATGCTGAATGTTCTCTCTCTGCGGTAGGTGTGTGGAATATTCTTCATTAATCCGTCTCTGAAAAAATACTGGAAATAACGGGAGGTCGCCAGACGACTGCCAGTCTTAAACTTTAGATTTGATTAAAGTAGTTAAAAGTGTGATCCGACATGCTGAGAAGTGACGCCTGTGTGGTTTGGGATCACTAAAGAGATTCCCCTCATAAAGCAGAGCAGAGTTTAAAGTCCCAGGGACGCCGTTAAATCCTACCACTGTTTTCCGTTAAGCCAGGAAATCTTCGGCTTTACTTGAGGGTTTTTTTGGAGATTTTCTACATCGCAAAAAATGCATTGATTCTAAATAAATTGATGAATAATGAAATTAAAGCTTGATGTATTAGCTCTCAACACATCAGGAGATTATGATCAGTTTTGTTCACCCGGTTTCCCTCAAGTACGAAATTAAAATTCCACTAAGTAAGATTAATTATTAAAACCTCCTAATTGGTGCTTTAGGCTCATGCTGAGATTTGTTTGAGGTTTAAGGGAAAGAAATGTTCGTATTTTTAAAAAAATGTGCATATTTTTCTAACAGGAGACTTACGGATCCTTTGATTACACGTCTTTACTCTACTTGTCTGATTATGGGTTGGAGTTTGGTGGAGGACGGTTTGTCTTCATGGACTCCAGTAGCAACAGGACGGTGGAGCCACGTGCTGGTAAATACAGTACAAACAATATCACACACATCATCTGGGTTTATAAGAATAACATAAAAGTAATGCAGTGTGTTCAAGCACGATAAGGTTTAGAGCTGTCAGTAAAAAAACAAAAAAAAAACAAACAAACAATTAATGTGATTAATTCAATGATATACTAATTAATCAGCATGGTAAAAAAGTAAATAATTGGCATGATTTAATGTTTGTTTTTTTTAACACACCTTTGGAAAAAATAATTATTAGTAGTAGCAAAAAATGCATTGTATGGGTAAAAATGATTGATTTTATGCCAAAACTCATTAGGATATTAAGTAAAGATCATGTTACATTAAGATATTTTCTACCATTAATATACTGAAACTTAATTTTTGATTATTGATATGCATTGCTAAGAACTTCATTTGGTCAACTAAAAATATGATATTCTTAATTTATTTTTTCAAGATTTTCAAATAGTTGTATCTCGGGCAAATATTGTCCTATCCTAACAAACCATACATCAGTGGAAAGCTTTTTTTATTCAAATATACCACATATATATTTATTTAAATAAAAAAACAGATATTTTAAATATTTTAATAAAAAATTAAAATTCTACCAATTTTCCACAAAATGACTATATTTTTGATTATATAAAAGATTTATGAAAATTACTAAATGATAAAACATTGTTGGATTCACACCCAATGCCCACTGGCATTTCTGTGCTCCTGAATATTCCACTGATTTCCTGCAAGACATGGTGTTATGTCTGCTTAAATTAAGATCAGTCATGGTCTGCCTGGTAGCTCTGCCTAATGTGGAAAATAATGTGCAAAACAGAATGAGTGAGTGATTGTTTTGTATAACGTGTGTAAAGTTTCCGTGCTTTGAATTCTATTTGAAAGAAAAGCTGTATCTTAACCAAGTGTACCTACTGTAGGAAGACACAAGGGATAAGTACTAAAACCAGTTAACCTGTTATGACGATGCATTGCAGGTAGTGTGTACTGTATGAACTTTATGAGGCAAGTAATTGGCACCACTAAGGTTCTTTTGCACATCAGACTCAATCCAAAGAATCACGTAAGTGGCTCAGCGGTTGCATTGAAGAGCGAAAGCATCAGCATTAATTATTACTTTTTCATTTGTATATCACCATTCAGTAACATGGGATTTTGTTAAGACTCTCTCCTGTTTTGCACCAATTACAGACACACTCCAAATGCTCTTTATGACTTGTTTTACATACCTGCTGCATGGAATAATTGTTTTGTTTTCTCAGCCTGGCATTTTGATAAGGTCCCCATGATGACGTGATCCATGAATAGCCGCCTGATTATTTGGTCTGCATGGAGAAGCTGGCTCGTGCATATGAATTAATTTACCTTTCAGCTCTTTATTAAGATCTGTCACTTTTGAGTGGATAATGTCTGTTATTTTCCAACTTGGTTAAGGTGCACTCGGAAAAGCGGCGTCATACAATGATGATAGAAACTGTCAGGCTCCTTTCTTTTAAAATCTTCGCCCACATGATGAGAGGTGTTTTGCCACGTAGCATGACTTTTAATCACGTAGTGCTCTCTGAGCACTTTAAAGAATGATGACAGGTGAAGGCAGCTGTCTGCTTGTATGTATGTGTATAGATGCAGTATAAATAATTATCCATCGATCCATATATATATATATAGTGACGAGTCAGCTGCCTCCCCTTGCTATCATCGCCACCCCGTCCCTTATGCCTAGAAGGGAGCGCGTGTTGTCATTAATATTAGTTTATAATATATTTCTAATATATAAAAACATTATTAATTGTATTTATATAAAAATAAATAATTATATTTAACTGTGTGTATGTATAAACACATAGACACAATTTTTTGATAAAATTAATTGTTAGAGACACGCATACACAAAATATAATATATACATATATATGAATTCGATATGTGCTAGATTAAGAAAATGTATGTTATTTTGGATTTTTTTTTTTTTTAGCATCAGTACCACTTCTTGGCTTAAAATACCCATATTGCATTATTCATCAGACCCCAATGTTTGCAGATCTGGATTTCTCCCTCCCGTTGTGCCCCGTCTCCAGCTAGGGTGATGAGTTTAGAATGTCTGCTTTCAGTTTGAAATGAATTGGGATACATTGTGTTGGATGTAGCAGCTGGAACGTGTTCCTGTTCACTGGGTGGCAGAAGCAGTGCGCTCTGTCGGTGTGTTGATTATCCATCAGGTGTGGCTGATGAGCCTTGATCTTCGCTGAGGTAATTATTAGTCTGATGGATAACTCTGTCGAACAGGCTGTAATTATAACTTGACTGACAATCAGCCTCCCTCTTTTATGATGGATGCTGTCAGGAGAGATATTGGCCTGTTCAGGCACACGGCGCTAAGCACAGGGGAGAAGGGTAGAGGTGAGATGAGAAAAGGGACGGGGTCTGCACAGACGTAAGAGGAGTGTGAAAGATGATGTGGTATGTTAGAAGATTAGATCGGGGGGAAAAAAGCACTTTAGTTTTGTCACACTGGGAAAATTGACGCCTGGTGCTGGATGAATCCTCTGGGATCACAGCTGCATCTCCTGATTTGAGAGTCACAGAGGTGCAATGTGCTCTTAGCCCAGCAAGAGCCTCGTATTGTTAGAACCAGCTGAGGAGTTTAAAGGAGGCGACAGGTGCATTTTTATTGTCAGGTGGAAAAACAAAAGCCTGTATTTTTGGCTGAGTTTGTTTCTGTGATGACAGACGAAAGGTAGTTGGTGTTTGATATGCAAATTTGACATGTATAAGGACACTTTCTAAAAGCAGAAGACCTTGAAGTGGTGAAATACCTGTAGCTGTCCGTCTTGTCTTTACAGAATGCATTTATTTATTTATTAGCATTTAAACTTTACTTAACCTTATTCATCCAAATGGTAAGCCCCTTTAAGTCAAGTCAGCTCATTTGCTGACCAAAATCTTTGTCATAATAACATTTTAAATAAAGATTTTACGCACGCCCTAGAGAAACAAACTGTCAAAAACTGTATTGAGATACATTTTCTCCTATTCATTTTTCTGCAAGTTGCCTATTTCCTCCCACTTAAAACATGCAAAAAATTAACACCCTTGCTTGTCAAATTTTGGGGTCTTTTTTTCTTCATTATGGTGGCATTTCCAATCTTAAAACATTTAATTTATGCTAACACTAGACTAGCTTGCTGTTAAAGGCATAGTTTACCCAAAAATGCACATGCTGTTAATTGCGGTACCTGACAAGGGATTAGAACTTCGATCACACAGTCAATGGAAAATTCATGCCATGGGCCAAATAGAATTAAAATGCAAAATAAAACTCTACTGTCTACAACACCTACAAGCTTCATGTTTTATAAGCACATTGATTCACAGACTAGATCACATGCAGCTTTTTTCTATTGACAAGGGAAATGCTCCCTTGTAATTTTGTTTCCACTCTAAATATTCTTTTCACTCCTGATTAAACTCCTCTCCATGGAAACACTATCAAATATCATTAGGAGCTCTGAAATAATTGACATTTTATTGTTTCACAGTGAACCAAGTTACATGGCAACATGCTAGCAGACCCTGTGCTGTTCTCTGAGCCTTTCATGCTTAATTTGTCAATTTGTTCAATTTCTAAAGCATTTGACCTGATGTGTTTTTTGTTGCCAAGTTCTCTTTTGCATGGTATCATTCCTCTCCTAATTTCCATGCAAACGCTGTAATCAGGATTTAAAATTTCCCAGCATAATACTCCAGATGTCCTTTAGGCATTCTTTCATCTCGCAGGGTTTATGGTTTTATACACTCTCCTCCAGCAATGTGATGCAGTACTTAATTTACACATCCATGCTGATCCTAATGCGTCATCTTCTCCATCGCACAGTAATATTCCAATATTTTAATAATATTCAGTAGAACTTTCAGAATTGGTCAAGGAGGCCAGAATGAAGCAGACACGGAGGCAATTTGCATAAATATCCTGTTTAGCAAATGTCTCCTTGTGCATCTTCAGTTGAAGTGTACAGAATTACTCTTGGCTAATTAGCATGGAGGCAGCATGTGGTTTTTAATAACTTCCTTCCAGATTTAACCTGCATGGGTCAATGCTGTGAAATCTAGCATTTTATGGCGGAATGTTTTTGTGGAAAATTTCTAGTTTTTTTTTTTTTTTTTTTTTTTACTGCTAATATCCCAATAGTAATACCATCAGAACATAATTTACATAATGTAACAATTAATCTTAATGGTTTGTTTCTAGAATGTAGATAAATGGCACTAATCTATAGTAATTTCTCATATTGACAAAAGACATATCGTCATGTGATTAGTGATTATTATTGGTAATTATTGCCATAAATGCTTTAATGCCACTATTCCACTCCTACATCAATTAAGTGATTTGATCAATGTGAAAACTATACTGACATTCATAAACTAAAGGTTTAATGGTTAATTTTAACAGTGATGATAGGATTGTTCCATTTAATGGTTTAGTTATTTTAAGGAATGAATATTTTGCAAAAAGTGATTCCATCATCAAATTATTTGATGTTTTCATTAATAAATACATGCGTTTACAGTGTTTCATGCTATATATTTCTCTAAAAAGAATCAAATTGGGCTTTGTTGATTTGCAAGAAAGCAATGGTTCATAAATGTCCTCCTTCTGTATTAAACCTTATCAGAATGTTTTCATATTAAACTAATGTAGTGATAAAATATACTGTGTTTCTTGCAAGAATCATTAAGGATTCTTAATGATATCTTAGCTATGTAACTGGCTTGCCTGCTTACATATTTTCTTTTAGACATGGGTAATAATAAATGAACGGATTTCAATTGTAATATCAAGCAAGCACATTAAGCATTGACATGTTAATGAAAAGACTTTTTCTAGTTGGTTTCTTGTTTAATTGGGTATTGCAGACAGAATCAACATTTTCACTGGTGTATATTATTATCTTAATATTTATTATTTATAGTCTTTGGGATTATTTTTTAAGCAGGGGCATTATGTAAAACTACACTTTATAGTTTTCCCATAAGCCTGTTTTATAAACAACACATTGAGAAAACTCATTTGCTCTTCTATCGCACTGCTGTGTTTAGTGCATTACAATATCATACTTTGTTGACATAGCTTAATCGCAGAGCATGTTTCTTTTTGCCATTTTCTCTCCTTTAACATTTACTGCGTTATCCTTTCCATCTGTTTTCATTTAAACAGTTCTAATTGCCTTCCCTAACACTTACGATTTCCCCAAGCTTTCATCAAGCTTGAAGGATCTATGTTGCATTATTGATATTTCACCAGCAGTGAAGTCCAACATACAGCATTTATTCATAGTTTTACACATGCATTTCCACTTCTGAAAGTCAGCTTTAAAAAACATGAACATTTAATGAGGTTCAGTACAACTTTCATGATCAACAATGGTCTACAACGGTCAGTACCAGGCAGACACAATGGTGGTAATTTACATAAATATCAAATTTAGCAAAGGCCTTGTTTCTTAAAAAATGAAATCGGCAGTCCAACCAAGTAAAATTAGGACCTTTAAGTAATTATCCTAACACTTTCCAATTTCTATAAACATTCAGATTTACTGCACCATTAAATACGACAACTGTAAACACAAACATTTAACGTTAGATAAAGTTTAAAACTACATTTTAAACTGCCAATCATGAGAAGTAAAAAAAACAAAAACATTTCTGAACATTGATTGACATAAGGCAGACGTTAGTCTACTTCATATGCAGTTTTTCAGCATATTATTTTAACTGTTTCTCTGTCATCGCCCATGTTCTTTCATCTCCTGCAGGTCGCGTGTCCTTCTTCTCATCGGGTACTGAGAATCTCCATCATGTGGAGAAGGTCACTTGGGGTACACGATATGCCATTACGGTATCCTTCACATGTGACCCCGATTATGCCATTGATAACCCCTCCCTGCCGTAGGATCCACCCGCCTCAAAGCGACGGATGAGTGACAGGAACCCTAGGGAGAACACACAGGAATATGCTGAAGCAACAGTCGGGTTCACGGCATAAAAAACTCGTTTTGTGCCGTTAGAAAAATGTTTTGGATTTTCTGTGCTCAAATGTGTTTTGTCTCCTTTATGATTTTAATTTAAATGGTGTTTTGTATTTTCAGGAGATTTACTTGAATTGCCGTCATTTTGAAGACACGCATCTTGACTTTTGTTCTGAAGGCGCTTCTTTACAATAGAATTCTCTCTTTCCTGGCTGCGCTTCACTATTTAAAATCTTTTGTAGTATTATAGTTAAATCACTGTCTAGACAGGAGACACAAGTGGGATGAGAAAACAGGTGCATGTAATGAAAACAAAGAGCTGGAAGATATTTCTATTTGTGTCACCACCTGAAAACGGTTCTTTGCAGAATTGTTTTCAAAAACTGCTTATGCTACTAATGAAATATCAATACATCCGGTACCCAAAGAATATATCATTTCTTCAGCCATGCATTCCCACTTGTGTGAAAGAAAATCTTTTTGATATCTTTAATATAAGTGTTGAGTGTTATAATAGTCAGAGACAGAAGCAACGTTTACTTTGTATGTCTTTGATTCTAAGGTCTCTTTAACTGTCCAGTGCCAAGTATGACATTTTTCTATAGCATGTGTGATGAGCTTTTGGAAAAACATTCCCTCCTTTGACGGTGTTGGTTTTAATTACACTGACATTATGTGGTGAAAGTCAAGTCCAGCCAGTCAACACACCTTGTTTTGAGATGTAGCAGCTAATTGGCTTCTCGGTTTACAGACCCATGGACAAAAACTGAGTGCTCTCTCTGTTGTGTCAGTTCATGTGAGATTCAAAACAGAATGTTATTACTCTCCTCATGTAAAACATGGCTAACCATCAAAATCTTCTCCGTAGTTTCTTCTTATACCATGCTATGAATCTTTCCAAACCTGTGGTGAATTTTAGGGAGCAATACAAGGGTAACGTCCTAAATCCACTTATACATTTACATTTTACATGCTTGCTATTCAAATGCATGCATCAGCTTTATTATAATAGGAAGAGAAGTACGTTTGCTCTTATATGTGATGAATCATGAATTTTGGCCCAATTTGCCGTTCCTGTTGCATCACCAATAGCTTAATTGGAAATCTCTCTTGGTCTGTAATGTTCCTTTTTTCCAGCTGCTAATTCATTCATGCTTTAGCTGCGGCAAGGCTGAATATTAACTAGTGTGCAAAGAGTCCTTCTAAAGGTATCACTTCAGGTTTAAACAAATCAAGTAGGTTTGCCAACAGCAATCACAGAGTTTTGTGTCTCAGGGTAGATCACCTCAGTGACTAGGCTGAACTGTTGATTTATTGCCAATGCATATATGATAGATTGAAATACAATCCATCCACATCATGTGGAGTTATGTGTCATGTGTATAAATGTGCTGGGGGGGGGGTTTCCCACTCCTGTTCAAAAGTATGGAGTCAGTAAGATTTAAACCGTTTTTAAAAGTAAACAGTAATATTGTGAAATATAAGTGCATTTTAAAATAACTGATTTTTAAAAATATATATATAATAAAATGTAATGTATTAAACAATGCCAAAGCATCAAACTGTTGCACTGCTTAATACTTTTATATTTTTGTATTTTTTGTCAGGATTCCTTGAATTAAAAAGGTTTAAAAGAACTGCACTTATTTAAAGTGAATATTTCTACAATGTAAAAGTATTATTTCTTTAAAAAAAGAAGAAAATCTTACTGTCTCCACATTTTTGAAGGATATAGATTCACATTTTTTCCAGATACTGTACATTTACATAAGATTAGAAGTGTCTTACAGAATGTGCTTGGTTGTGCATTAGTCCTCCTTAAACTATGATGCTGTAATCCTTTTAAGATCTTTCTTAATCTCGTTACATTCTTACACTAGTCCAAAAGATTAAAATTCGTCTGATTATTGGCAGCGGCTTCAACGTTTCAGCCCAAAATGTAAATGCACAGCTGATAAGTACAGCTTTTGGAAGAGAGGTTTAGCTAGCGGGTGTTGTGATTTTGAAGAACAGATGTTGCTAATTAAATGATATGACAAAACAAATGATGGACACATTCAAGCTTGTAGTTCAACCACAAGCAATTCGCAACAAATTCTGGATTGATAGCTGCAGTAACGCAAGCTTCCCTCTGGCGATACAGTTTACACTTAAGTCATGCAATTTCCTATGACTACTCACTTGCAGAGCCCAACAATAACACGTATGGCAAGATTGTGATTTATTTAATTTCTTGAAGAGACTGATAAATAAGAAAATGTGTAACATTTGACTGGCGCCTTCAATCTGTGGTTGTGCAATTTGTTATTAAAAGGGCTTTGTTTAATATGAGTGCTTTCTCAACAGTGTCATCAAGTAAAGTGATACACTCTCTCGACATCAGACTCAATTCTTCCAATTTTGAGTTAATATTTCCATGATAAAAGCGTGTTTTGCCAGTGTGAGCGTTGGCACAAGAGCTACTTAAGAAATCCCATAAATGTTTTGACCCTGGTTTGAGCGTCAGCAGCCCTCTCTCGAGTTTGATGATTGCATGAAAACATCAGACCCCATTTGTATGGCTTCTGTTCTTTTGTCTCCAGAGAAATGGAGACTGCACGAATCAATTCAATCCTTAAACATCCTTGGTTCTGCAAGAGGTAGATAGAGTGAATGAATGTTTTTTTTCTTCTTCTACTCTACACAATTGAAGGACCGTCGAGTCCTTACTGACATTGAGAACCAAAATAGAACACCACGGGGGTTGTTCTCTTGGGCTTCCAAATGGATTGTCTAAGCAACTTGCTTGTTGTATAGTTTATCTTGATGTTACAGATCCGCAATGCCATCACGAGTTTCCTTTTTTATCAATTAATAATAAACTTGTCCACAGACTGTCAGTGTGACCTTTGTGGTATTTCCTCTCAATTTTCTGGCAGGTTTGCATGCTGATTTTGTGCTGAGGATATCGAGCATAAAGCATCATGCACTGCCATCTGATACACTTTTCTGTATTGTTTCTCCCAGACTCATTGACTGAGCATAATGCATTAGTGCTTGAGGAACAGAGTTCAAATGCATGAATATGCATAGGCCAATTTAGCCTTGAGCTGTGAATTCCGCCATATGGATTGTGAGATGGGAAAGCAATTCCGAAGCACGCACACCAAGATTTATTCCATTGCTTTTGTGCGCAATCACAGCTGAAGGGACTAGTGAGGAATGAACACAACGTCTCAGATTAGTGGACCATTTGCTGTTTTCTGTTGTAAATTGTAGATTGGCTATGTGAAACCTCACTGTGAGCTGACATCATTGTAAATGCATGTGTCAGTGGGTAATATTACAATTATATGGATCCCATGTTTAAGTTAAGATTGAGTTAAGTGTAGGTTCATTAAGCTTCATTATGCGGGTTTGTGCTTTTTTTCACACTAGTTTTAAATCCCTGTCATCCACGTAATTGCAACCCTTTGGAAAAAGACATATTTCTGTGATAAGACACTGTTTTGACTTACTAGATGTGGAAATATGTGGGAAAAGTTACTCTTGGCGCAATAAAATGCATTAATAGTTTTGATAACATGCTTTTCCATCTGGACTGTGAATGCAGCAATATTTTTATTCAATAATGTGTGATTTCTGCCAGTGAAGTAGTGGGCTAGATGTTGGTACAGTATTCAGCATTAACTTCTCCACTTCTTCAGTTGTGATTAGAAAATTGCCACCTTCAAGTATTAGTAGTTCTGCATATTATTTATGATAATTTCTGGGTTTATCTGTTAATCTTCACAGAGGTATCCTACTTGGATCTGTCTATTTATTTATCTATCATACTGGAAAAATTGTTTGTGAATTGTGGCAAGTGTTTTTGTTTAATCAAGGAGTAATTCTTCCACTAGGATATTACTCTCCTTTCCCCCCCCCCCTCTGTTAAAGCATTTATCTCATGTTCTGGAATAATCATCAGGTTATGGCCTGGATATGGAAAAATGCATATGGTGTTTGCTATAGTTTAAGTTTATAGTTTAAGAATAAAGACATGAATTGCTTAAATCCATGTTGCGTAAAGCTGTGCCCTAAAGTTTGGCACATAACATATTAACTAAAATTCAAACTAAAACTTTGTCCATCTGTAAGATATCCCTCTTAGTTTTTTTTTTTAATTTTCTTGTATTTCAAGTACAAAGAGAATATAACTATTTTAACTAAATTGGAATAATTAGCAATTAAAGGGGCACAATAAAAAAGTGTTAATCTAGTGCAATACAGTCTTCAAATCTAGAAAGGCTGTTTGTGAAAGTGACGGCTGGGCACAGTAAAGTTCCGCTAACTGAAGAACAAAGCTTACCTTTACACCAACGGGTTAAGCTTTCCAATCTCTTCACTGCATCACTTTTAACTGCGCCATGACAAGCGTCTCAGAGTTGAACTCAAACTGATTACTGGATGACGCAGACTTTCCCCAAGAGTACAAGCTCGGTGGGCGCTTCCTAAACGATGACGTGTAGCGGTAAAAACTCTTGTGGCGGTTTTTAAGATACTCCCGATAATTCTTGGTCAAGAGAGTGTAAAGAAACGGGTTGATACAGCTGTTGCTGTAAGTCAGGCTCGCCACGAGGTAATTGATGCTCGTGTGCGTGTGTGAGGCGAGACTGAAGGGCTTGTGGTACAGGGGCACAAGTTGCCATATCCAAAAGGGCAGAAAACACGCCCAGAACACGAGCACGATTGTGAAAATCATTATCAAAACTTTCTGTTTTGGCGAGCGCTTGCTGCTTTTATTAATAGCCGACGTCTTTTGAGACTCTAGGTACGTCCTGGCCAGCCTGGTGTACAAGTAACCAATGACGAGCCCTGGCGCCATTATGCTCGTGCAGAACAGGACGGTCAGGTACAATTTGTACGCCTGGGGTGCCCAGGTGGGCGCGCACATCCTTTTCACCCCTCCATCTGCTGTTGTTTTAGTAGTCTGGTTAACCATGACCATCATGGGAAGAGTTAGGACGAAGGACAAAATCCAAACTCCCCACGCCATGGCTTTTCGGTAGCTCTTGGAGCGTTTCACAGTATCCAGCGGTTTAGTCACTGCCAGGTAACGCTCCATGCACATCACTGTCAGAGTAAAGATACTCGCGTGCATAGTTAACAGGTCCAGACTCAACAGTATCCTGCAGCCCAAGTCCCCGAAGTACCAGTCCTTCAGAAAGTACGTGCACACCACGAAAGGAATCGTTGAGAGGTAAAGGAGATCCGCGAGCGCCAGGTTGATGATGGAGATGTACATGGAAGTGGCGAAGCGTATGGAATGACACATGACTACAAGCGTGTAGACGTTTCCCGAAACTCCAACGATGTAAACCACCGACAGCAGCGTCCCGAAAGTCGATGTTATCACAAGCTCGTCCACCGAACCGGAGTTGCTACGGGACGGAGCGCTGACGCTGCCGGACGTGTTGTAATTCATGGTGAATGTGGAGCTCTGCACGGGAACTTTACGCCAGGTGCGCCAGACCCCACATAGCCTACTGTTTGGATATTTGACAGATGTGTCTGAGCTCATTCGCCGGTGTCCGCAGCTCCTGACGTCAAACCGATGCTCTGCACTTGCCTTTTCGCCACTAAATGATTTCGGAGAAAGTTTAGAGAGAGACAGCGTAAATTTTATTTACAGTTTTTGTTCAGAATATTTAAGGGAGAAGGCGTCTAGTAAAAATGCACACAACGCCGCAATGTCACAAACAATAAAAAAGCCATATTTGTCTGATCTTATTCATTTATTCACAGTTGAGTTTAGAAATTCGCATTATACTTAACTTACGCACACGTTTCGTAACAAATCGGCTATTATTATGTTTTAATGAAAGCTTCTTGAAATTGTAATTCTGGTGTGAATGGGCTATTTCTGAATATGTCTTCCTCCTCTGCATTGGCGTGTGGCAAATGGCACATTACAAGGTGCGCCTGACCTTGGGTTATTCCCACAGATCCACTCCGTTCTCATAAACCTTTCCTGTGAAAATCGTGGCTGCAGAATAAAGTAACTAGGGAACAACTGCATGCTAAAACTAAACAATTAGGATACAAATGACTTTTTCTTTACTCAAAACAGATCAGAAGTGCGTAGCTTATAGGCTGCCATTTAACAGTCAATGTTTAGACTACAGTGAATTGATGTAGCTAGATGATTCCTTTTTAGTTAGCAAAGTAGCCCAAATGTTCCAAATTAACGCTTTCACTATATTAATTTCATATCTGTGTCAATTAAAAGTGTAAAAGTAAGAATATTTCTGCATGTCATCCACCTTTGGATTTGACCCTAAAAAACCCTTAAACAGAACAATTCTACATTACAATATTAAATAAGCTTTTATTTAAAATATGCCATTAGCTATGCAAATGGTTAATTTCCACTCTAACGGCTCTGATTACAATTCTGATGCCAACCGTTCACAGCGATCGTGAATTTTAATGACTGCCTCATTAAAAGAACTTGTTCTTAAGAGTCAATTTTGGTGAATCAGACAACAAAGGTGTGTTTGCACCAGTAATATGCTGTTGTACAAAATACATTAAAGCTTGATTGTAACTCCAGAGAACGAATACTCAACTAACTTTTCTTTGCCGCCTTTTTAAATGTAGCTAAATTTAATTTATGTAAATAATGTAAGTAAATTGCTTTAACAAAGCCAAACAGTTTTGAACACAACAGTTTAACATTTAAAGCAAACTGCAGTTTTAAGAGAGATTTTGTTTTAGAATTAAACCCCATTTTTATTTATTCTACTACCAAGAGAAAATGTTAAATTCATATGCAATATGTATAAGACTGTGATGATGCACCACAGTTATTTCCCCAGTGGTTTGAATGGGTTTTTATTTCCGTTGTAGTTAAGCATGTGTTTATGTTTTGGCGGTCTTCAAGCATTAAATGTCGTTTTGATATAGTAGTGTAGAACTTTGGTCAACACCTGTTGTTTTTGATATGGTCTATGAATAAATTTCATTTTTATTACATAAAGCAATCATATATTGGTAGATTTCTCAAGAGGCTATATGTCGTAAATACCAAAGGTTAGTGATTTATATTAAAGCTTTCACCACACTGCAATATAACTGTGCTTTATATTTTTGAATGGAGCAGTCATTGATCCTTGCACAAGAATGAAAGGCAGCACCACATGAAGTAGAAAGTGTAGTTATATACAGTAAGAAGTTGAGTATCTGAGTTGAGTATCTTTGGGTATCTGAGACACATGATTGGCAGGGCAGAACTGTAGCAGAACAGTATGAGCTGAATACTGATGATGTGTTATGAAAGCTGTTGAAGACGATCTAGCTTGCAGGCGGGCCAATTCAAGTACACAAAGCACAGGGAGTTGTTTGTGTGTAAGCACTTCCTGTAGCAATTCTTGATGTTTTGATTAGTAGTCTCCTGTGGGGAAAACATTAGTCTCAGGTGTGTTAATAAAGAGCTGTCCATGGTCCTGTCCTGCAGAGAACAGCTTTTGTGATGGGCTTTGGGTTATGAAGGCAGAATCAAAGATAGATTTGGCATTTATTGCTTATTATCAATCCAGTTATCACCTGAGTTCATTTTTGGCAGCTATTTCGATTTGTTCCCAAAATGAAACTCTGCTAAAAAAGCATCCTAAGGGCATCCAAAATGTAGACCAATTAGTTTCTTCATCAGAACCGATTTGGAGAAATTTAGCATTACATTAATTGCTTACCAAAGTATCCTGTGGAGTGTGAATGTGTGCTGTCAGAATGAACCCAGAAGTAATCAACAATTCAACAATTTCTGAAAAGATGTGTGTTTATAAAAAACCGATCCATCGCTGCTCCAAATACCAGTCCATAATTCATGTTAATGCTTCCACTTTTGCATTTTGGACAGTTTTTGGATTTAACAGTGCTTATGTATGCGTGTTTCACCCCAGATTCAGATTACTTTCTAACTACAGAAAGTAGTAGTATTTGTAGAATACTAATTTTAACCAGATGCAGCAGTTTGAAGTTAAAAACTAGTTAATGATGAAGCTTTTCATTTCACAAGCCATTAACTGATGTTCTGAAGTTGGGTGGATTATTATAATGTTTTGTTTTAGCCATCTGGACTCGGCACCCATTCACTCATTGGTGAGCAAGTAATGCAATCCTACATTTTCTAAATCATCTTGGATGCCTTGAGGGTGAGTAAATTTTCAGCAAACTAATTTTTTGGTGAACCTTTCCTTTAACAAAACTTGTCAGTATATTTTTAGGACTTGTGTAAGTATATATTGTCATGTCACAGGAAAGAACACTCAAGACAGAGTGAAACAGCACAGGGAAGAAGACAGTCTGTACTGTAAGGCATTGTTTTATGGTCTTCATGCTGTGTAGCCAGCAATGATCAAATCAAACAGCTCAGTGGCTGGGATCATCTGCAAATGTTGTCTAATTCCTCGACACTCGCCTGTAGGGCTAGAAACACTTCATCAGTGCAACAATCTCGCCATCACAATTCAAACACTGGGATTTTTGAACAACACAAAACAGTTGTTTTTCATCTTATCTTTTCAGCTTATAGAGCTGGACTATATGTACTTTATTTGAGCTCCACAATGTACAATCTGTTTCTTTTTGTCTTCTGTTTTCATCTATCTTTGCTTTTTGGTATTATCTTTTATCTTATTTTATGCTTTTATTTTTCTGTTTCTAAAAAATTTTCTGAATAGCTCTTTTTTTTTCCTCTGTAGAGTTCAAAAGGCTTCTGATCTCATGACTTGGTAAATATGCATTCACTGACGGCACGGTGGGGTTGCAGAACCACTGGCTTTGAGTCTTCGAGAATCAATGCTGCTTTTTGATTAGGTGTTAGCAGTTGACCTTTCAAATGCATCAGTTCAATTGATCCATCATACGGCTGCCTGTAGGAAACATAAGATAATAATCTATATTAATGACCATGTTAAGCTGATTACCATGTGTGAACAGTGAGATTAGGCTTTTAAATTAGGATAAAGATGCAACCTGCAGTAAAAAAGTAGTAAAACTTCACTATTATAAATGATGACTATGCCTGTAACTTTTCTGGTCTTGTTTGACAGATGTAACGTCAATCATAATAGGGCATTTATCATGAAAAAAGGATAATGTCTTAACAAGGTCTCCACAGAAATCATTAAGACGTGTGCACATTTCTTCCATTTTAAGGTTTCTCCGGGGTTTTCAGTGCTGCGCGATGAACACTAAACCTAACGATGTGTCCAAGGAGAAACCAAGGTCAGAATTCAGCATGTTTTGCATAAGCTCTTTTGCTGCAGATATCTGCTGGACTGCTGTGGATTTTTCCACTGGTTTGTAGAGTCACATCATTTCCATGTATCCTCAGGTGCCTTTTGTGTAGCGCTGTTTTGGTGCTGGAGTGGTTCTCCTCTTCTTGAGAAGTCATTTCAGGCCTTGCTTTTTGATATGACTGCCCTGTAATCCTGTTTTGCAATCGATGTAATGATTGAGCCCTCTGGGTGCAGGGGGAGGTGACAAATCAGAAAGGCAGCTGAGGTCTCAAGGATTGAACTGACACTTAAAGATTTCTCTATATGGACACGTTTTTGACAAAGTCTTAAATATCACTAAGGACTGCAATGAAATGTTAAAATCAGTTTAGATACTTAGAAGCTGTTATTAATCTTGTGTGTGTGTTTAATTTTTTTTATATTTGCGCTGAGTAATTAATTACAAAAGTAGTATATATTAATATTTTCCTGTACATTTCCAAAATTAAGAACATATTTTTAAACATTTAAGTGGTATTAAGCATGAATTGCTTAGATAATATATGTGTGTATGTATGTGTATATATAATATATATAAAACATCTTAGCAAAATACACATAAGAAGCAATATATATATATATATATATATAAACATATATAAACACTTGATATCTGGAAGCTGTACTACTATGTACTACTTTAATTAGCATGAATAAATCATATAAATTAATTTGTATAATAATAATAACACTAATACAACTTTATAATGAGACAGTTTCTCCAATGTCTATGTTTCATAAAGATATTGTGCTTAAAAAAAAGAAGGAAAGAAAAATAAAGTAAGACTGTACTTTTTTTTAGTACCACCTCTAACAGAATGCACTGCAGCTAATATTTAACCTTTGGCTGTTCCTGTGCTTGAAATTAGTTATTACTATTTTAACAAGTAAATGTAGTCAAGCTAAGTGATAAAGTCATCTAGTTTTCTAGACTTTCAATTACCTAGTCCTGGTAGGATTCTGACATTACAGCACCCAAAAGTGCTTTAGGCATAATACCGCTATTTTTTTCACCTTAATTATAGATGTAGCAAGTCTAAAAATGTGTTTAGCATACTTCCTGCTTCTGAGAGGAAGCAGCATGACTTCATTATAGGATTTTGTGTGTAACTCTGTATGTGTGTCCCTGTTGGTGGAATGCGTTAATATACCCCTAGTTTAAAAACCACAAGGATCCTTGCAAAAAAAAAAAAAAAACCCTTATCAAAACAGACATGGCTACAGGCAATTATTAAATAAATTAACTGGAAGTGATTTCAAAGTGCCCATTTAATTTTCATTCAGTTAAAATGCTGAGCAGTGTCATCACAAGTTCTTAAAAACTGATGCTGATTGCAAAGGTTGTCAACATCTGCTGTCATGACAACACTTAAGTGAGAAAACCTCAAATGCACGTTAATTAGGACATTTGTTTATTTTAATATAACTAATTTTCCTGTCCTCTGCTAGGATTGGACAAGATCCTTTCAGAAGTGCTAACATTTCTTTCTTTTCACTGTTTTTCTGTTCACAGCTTTCAGACAGACTACCAGACACGTAATGGTGGAGCCTGTTTTGGCATTTTCAGAACACACAGTGTTAAACTAACAAAGTTAAAAGCATCACCCTGATCAAATAACACACAGATGTCTTTAAACAAACAACCTTCATGCTGTTTATAATTAGATAAGCAAACTGTGCACTTCAGCCTTTTGTCAAGATTGCAAGGTTTCATACTGTGGTAATAACTCTTAAAAGAGCACTCAGAACCAAACTGATGAATGCAAGGGTTAGAAATGCTTTTCCAGTCTCACGTAATGCATCTGCATGCTCTAATCAATGCGGAAATTATTTACACATTATATGTCTGTTAGCACTGATTTCAAAATAACCGCTCTATAATGAATATGTAATTTTGTGGTAGGCCCATGGAAGAAACTGCTATTAAACAACAGGACCAGAGGACAGTTGCACCAGCATGTGCATAAGTTACTGTTATAAATTATTACAAATTGTTGCTTTTTTAAAAAAAAACAAAAAACCACAATACTGTTGTTGTAAGTATGTATTGCCCCTGAATAAAGTTCTTTAATATAATACATATATTTCAATATGCTAATTATTTTATTTAACAATAATTTTACATTGTATTTTAGTCGAATTGTACAAATTAATGTAATTTATTCAATTCAAGCTCATCAGAAAAACATGCCTTTGGTGACACTTCTGCTAAATTATAATACATTGCTTCGTAAATAAATCTATACCCAGTGGTTGGCACTAAGATCACATTAATTTGTATCTGAAATGTGATGAACATGAACCTGGTGTTTTTTTAAGTATGTTGGTGCTTAATTGTTCATACCAATGGTTTTAACAAAAACATGAGCAACCATACAATTATAGCTTGCATTGGCAAGGACTTTTATCACGTTTGTATCAGTACTGCACAAGCAATGCTGTAACAGGTGAGCTACTGAGCAAGTTTACAATCAGAAAAAACAACAACTTATGAAACCTTTAACATTTATTATTTTATGAATCATACATATTGTAAAATGTGTGTTTTAAGGTAATAACAGAAATGTTCAAGGATCTTTGTGAAAATAATTCCATGTTGATAATCTGCCCCTATAATTTTAACTTGTGTGAGAAAGTAAAAATCTGTTGGTGTTTTATTTATTTATTATTGTTAATTCCCAGTTGATTTCATTGAGGCAGAATGAAAAATTTCAACACTACTTATACACTTTACAGAGAGCTAATGTCCTGTTAACTAAATTCTGTTTTAAAACAAGTTAATTACAAATAAATCTATGCATTTCACATGGCAATTCAAGGTAGGCCTATAACAGCTGTGTGGTTCAACTCTTTTCAGGGCTGTAACCACCATAGTCAGAACAGTGAGTGATCAATATGCATTTCTCAAAATTTGTGAAGCTTTATATTTGATTCTTCTTGATCTTGAGTATTTGGTTATATCCACTGCTTCAATCTCCCCTTGCCCCTTTTCGTCCCTTTCATCTATCAATTTTTCTGTTGATTTTTATCCTTCACATTATTAGCATGCAGCTGGTGTTTGCAGGTATGCGCTACTCTCAGCATAGTTCAACTTCGTTGATCTGGGCAAAATGTTTAAGTTGAATGCGACGACAAGTTCTTATCATACTGTACTGTTTGATTCAATTTGCTTTCATCTAAGATTAAACATATCTGAAAGAACTCTGTGTAACATTTTGCTATACTGTGCGGGAAATGTAAATTGGTTGTGCAGTATCACAGGTTCACAGGTTGCCGCTGATTTCTGCTGTGCTTTTCCGGTTTCTGATTGCTTGTCTATGTTCTTTCCTTATACAGTATGTATTTAGGGCTATATTGGTGTTATTTAAATGGTTGTTCATTGATTGTCGGCAAATGTGATTGCCTGACAGACTCCTGCTGTCTGCACAATTACTACAAACCAAAGTGAGACACCATAGACTACATGAAATCTCATGTTACTGCTAAAAATAGTAAGCATTATTATATCCATTATTCCCAAGGTCCGAGTGTTGTGTTTATTTTAAGAGATATTTCAAATAATCAACTGATTGTCCCAATGCAGTTTCTGTTGGAACAATATCTTAACAGACTGTTCCTCTCTTGTTATAGCTATAACACCACATACTGAAGGTGCTACATGGATATTCACACCGAGGGCTTTTTTATATTCCTTTGCTTTATGTATTGGCAGAATGCCCTATAGATAGGCTGTCTATAGTAAACCGATAACATCAGCTGTGACGTGTCTGCCTTTATCTCCATGTTGCCACAATTATACCATCATTGTCATTATTTTCCGTAGGCCGTTTGTGAGGCCAAATGAGAGATTTAATCACATCCTGTCTCAGCTGTACAAAACATTCACCCTTGACTTTTTCTCACACAACAGCTAATAAGTGCTACTCCGTGATCTACCACTGCTGTCATCAGGGCTTCAGAAAAAGCAGCAAATAAATTGCAGCAATAGTCTTAGTAACCCAGTCTGGAAAACATCCCGGTTTGTGTCCACATGCGGTTTGTCATTAGTACATGACATAGTTTGAGTGCGCAATAATTTTTGCATTCAACAATGAACACATTTGATGATTCCTATAAACAAGTTCTTTTTAAAAAGTAAATCACAAATTACGAAACAGTCTCAGTCTTGCTTAGGTTGACTTAGTCTCATCAGTGAATTGTACAGAGCATTGGTCAATATGTAAATGAGAAAGGCATAAAATCTGTGCATAAAATAGCTGCCGCTACTTTGCCCTGTTTATTAATTCTGGCCTTTAGTCTTTAACTGTTAGTTTATAACGAGACAATTTAGAAAGGAATTATTCCAGATTCGCGCCTACTATTACTTGGTTAAAATATACCCTATTATTAAATGTTGACATGTTTTATCAGCAAAGTGTCATTTTAGAGGCATTCAATTTACTCTATAAAACAGTTATGAGGTGCAAAAATTACATGATCACACCCTTATTTACATTCATTCATGTTAAGTTCAATATGGCGTATATTCTGAGTGAGGTCTGTAAGATGGCGGTAGTGGCTCACAACTTTGTAGATAAGGTACAGTAGCAGACTGTCTAAATGACTGCTTCTAAGAATAAGTGGTTCCTGGAATTCTTGTGTATATTATCAGAGTTATGTCTGCTTACAGCTGAATAGAGCGTAGTTCTGTGCTAAAAGCCAACAAATCCTTTAGTTTCTTCAGAGTTGTCTGCAAAATTGAAGGCACCGCAAAATTAACTACAGGTTGCAGTGGATTTCATGCCTTAGGAGCAGATTAACATTAAAACCGGACTGTTGCTCTGAATAATATCTAATAATATCTAATAATATAATATATCCTATAACAGTATTTGATTTGTTGAGTTGTGACGTTTGAGAAATGTGCAGTGAAATGTCATGTGAATGGCGTGGATGATTTTCTATATAAATAATGTAACTTGGATTTGAAGGATTTGGAGCGCTGCTCTGTGAAATCTATTTGTGTTTCTGGCGTTTATGACTGCAAGTGTGTGAAAATTGCTCTGGTGGGTGATTCATTTCACGGTCTCTTCCAGTCCACATCAAGTATTCATTTCACCTTTTCACTTTTGGGAGTACCTTTGATCTCTGTAATTCTTGCACACAATCTGGAGAAAATTGTGGTGTTCGCAAAGTGTTGTTCACAAATGAGGCAATTATACTTTTAAGCTCACTTCAGATAATAATGCAAGATAAGAATACAAATGCTAGGAAACGGCATTTTAAATATTAGAAAATCACAACCAATTCCACAGGTTATTCCACATGAGTATTGTGTTTATCAGTACAAAATGCCGGTCTTAGCACATATTACCTGCTATGTCCTGTAAAGGTCCATCCACCCACATATACACATATTTCTCCTTGAATGACTGTCTAAAGGTTCATTTTTCTATATCCATTTGCAGATTTGCATCTTATCCTCATTTGCAGCTTTGAATTATATAAATAAGTCTAGACAAAAGCTTGTGTGACACAGTAATTAGCAATGTGAGCAATGTCTCATCCTTGAAACCTTTATTCATTCAGCTTCATGCTGCAGCCAAGAGTACTTTTTCCAGCAAATAAACCTATAAACCTAATAATTGCAACTCCTGCAAAGCTTCAACTCTCATCCAGTTTGGTACAAATTGAACTGACATTTCAAAATATTTACATATAAAAGCGATGTTACCTGATGCTATATGTATTAGTAAGGTTTGTTTGGTCATGTTGTTTTTGCAATTGTACCTTTTTTCTATTTGTTTTTTTACATAAAAAAAATACAACATGATATATATCTATATTTTTTGAATGCATGTTTTAAAGTAACAAACACTTTTGGTAATGCTTTATTTTAAGGACCTGTTCTCAGATTTAATAGAAATTATGAAGCGCATATTAGTGCCTTATTCTGCATAAACATATTTTATATCTCTGCTTACTTAAACTTAATAGTTCCTTATTAACTAATAATAATAATAACAATAATTAACAACGTAATATTACAAATTAATAAGCAGCAAATTAGGAGTTAATTTAGGTATCCAAGGTATCCAAGTCTTAACATCTAGCTACTGGCCTCAGGGCTCAGTTCTTGGACCCCTTCTCTTCTCTGTCTATAGTTTGGTCATTCAGAAACATGGCTTTTCATATCACTGCTTTGTTGATGATACTGTACCTCTCAGAGACTTTCTCTATCCTTTTTCTATTCTATACTTGATTTTTTTTTTTTGTTTATTATAAACTCTCTAACACTAGGGTACTCTATCTTTATCTATTTGTGTTCTTAAAAACCCCCACCTTGCTACGAGTACTGCGTTAGGCTAACCAAGACTTATCATTAACATTTTTGCATATTATTTCGTTTTTGTGTGACCTATATATAGTTTGAGTATATTTACAACCATTTCACTTTTTTATATATTATTTGCCTAGTTAATAAACATTTTTATGCAAATTGTTGTTTTTTTGTCCTCTAATTGAAAAGAGCTTTCCCTAATTCAGTCTTGGCTAGCTTGAATAACCAGACTTGCTGGCATTTATATCAGGTCACCAGCTTTAAACACTATTCATGTAATCGCTCCCTTTGAAAGGGGGATTGACAGCATGAACTTTAAACAGAATGGTTGACATGAGACACTGCTGTGCACCCCCACAGCAAGAAACCTCACTTCAAACTTTATATTAAGACCAAAATAGGCAGTAATTTCATTTATGACAGTTGTTCGCCACTTGATTTTTGAGTCTTTTACTGCTCGACACTCAACTCTGCAATGCACCTTCTGTGCTTTGGCACTGTTGTTGAGAGAAAGACAATCCTCCGCTGACAGACCTTATTACAGGGGCCTTTTGATCATAGAGGAGTTGGTTTTGTGACAGTCATTAGTTTGTAGTGCTGACTACAGGGACCAAGCTGTGTCTGCCATGTTACGCTCCCCCTTTATCAAAAAGAATGAGTGATTGGATGGAGTAAGATACTCGCTTAGAAGCTATAGCGGCTCTGTGATGTGGTCAAATAATGATGCCCCCAAAAAGAGTTGGATAAATCAGGCAGAAGGAAAAACAAATGTGGTGTTTCATTAAACCAGTGCAATAACTGATTTGAATGTTGCATAAACATTGAACATTTAAAGTGAATATTATTCCCAGTCGCTACTTTAGGAACTGCATGAGGTAAATTAAGGTTAATATATTTTAATTAGTCTCTTGATTGAGTTGACAGTGACCCCAGTTTAGGTATCTAGCCTATTTTACTTAGTCTATTAATATGAGATGCCTAATGTCTCTAAATTGGATTTTTGTGTCTCACAACATTATCCATTAACCAAATTTCAAGGCTTTCACAAAATTCCCTCAAGGTTAATATTTTTCGAATTAAACTGTGAGAATAGTGTCTGTTATACTGAGATGCTAGAATAAACCACAGTAATGTGGCATGTCCTTACCTTTAATTAAGAAAGGTGTCACTTGAAAATGATATTTTCCTCTTGCTGGTTCTAAAATTTCTTAAAGTAATAGACTTTTTTTTTAATCCCTCACAAGCAGTCTTCTGAAAGCAAAAACAATATATTGCTATATAATTATATTTCCATTGGTTGTTGTTATGAAAAGCTACAAGAGGTGTTAATAGGTTTCAATAACAGTTGTTTGTTTTTAGTTGTAAATACCTTTACACCTGACAGTGCAAGTGAGTTTTTTTCCGTATTAAAAGTAGGATATTGTGAAGACCACATGAATGCAAATAACAGGATGTGAAATATATCCACAATACAGTATGATGATGGACAAGCGTGGAAATTAATTTAAAATGCTTGCAAGGACCTTCAGGATTGACATTTTTCTGTTGCCCTTGAATCAGTTTTTTATGGGGTGTGAAGAAATCATCTATAGGACATTAGAGTTGGATTGTGGGAGGTGATGTGTGTTGTCAGCTGCTTCTATGGGCTAGGAATGAAGACTCAGAGTTTCTAGTTTTACTGCAGCTGAACTTTAACAGCTGACCGTGCGTTCACACCGCCGGCGGCGAGAGCGTCAAAGTGCCCGGAAGTCATTCATTTTCAATGTGAGCTGGCGGCGAGGGGCGGCGAAGGGCGGCGAGCAGCGGCGCGTCGCGGCGCGGCGCGTCTTGGACGGCGAGAGCGTCAAGGAGAGTTGAAATCAAGTCAACTTTATGGTAATGAGCTATGA
>JAUCMS010000019.1:8410056-8424881 GCA_032357445.1 Enteromius radiatus | reverse complement strand
ATCTATCTATCTATCTATCTATCTATCTATCTGTCTATCTATCTGTCTGTCTGTCTGTCTGTCTGTCTGTCTGTCTACATGTCTGTCTATCTGTCTGTCTGTCTGTCTGTCTACCTGTCTGTGTATCTGTCTATCTGTCAGTCTATCTATCTATCTATCTATCTATCTATCTATCTATCTATATCTATCTATCTATCTATCTATCTATCTATCTATCTATCTGTCATTCAGTCTATTGTAGTAACCATGAAAACTTACCATACCTTACCAATCACATGTAGAAATTCTATTTGTAAATTGAAATAATATTATACACTGTCACTGTTTTTACAGTATTTTTGATCAATTAAATAGAGCCAGGTTGAGAATTGTATATCTTATATATAGCCTCTAGGTGATTTGTGATTTACAATAATAGCTTGATTCATTATTCTTCTCTTTTGTTTAATGAATAAGTATAATTTTTTTAAACACACACAGCTGTGGTTCTTTTGTAGCTGCTTTTGCATTCATTTTGTGGTTTAAGTCTATTCTGAATAGATGCACCATGTCTTAGTTGGTGTCAACAGTATCTTATGCCAGACACACGTATAAATTATCAGTGACACCTGCATGAATGGATTTCTGTTTTCCTTTACAATGAAATAAGAACATCTGTATGCAAAGACTATGTGCTGTGTTTTAATGAAAGGGCTGAAAGTCACAAGCTTGTTTTGTCAAAATGTACAATGTTTTTTAGAAAGCCTGCAAATGAATATAAAAGGCTGTTTTATGCTTGAATGCCTGGACTAATTTCCCTATAGACGTTGGCAGCAAACAACTCTGAACCGTTATCTTTGACTAATTTTTAAAAAAATTCTGAATAAAGAAATATAAAACTGTCTGTGTGTGCAGGGCCGTGCACAGACCTTTTGAGGGGCATGTGCTGAAACTGAAACTGTGTTTGGTGTGCCCACCCAGATGTCATGAACTGTCAATATAGACTTATTTAGTTGTGTAAGATGTTCATTTTCTTTTTTTCTTTGCTTTAAATACATGCATATTACATTCTGCATGATAAAATATATAGAATACTACTACCAGCGACTAACAAAACAGTTTTTCCTTTCAGTCAACCTTCATTCATCTTGAATAGATGACACAGGCCGAAAATTGACACACTGCTTTTCTCCTGGAAGCAGTCTATCCTCTTATAATCCAGGCAAAAGCCCTGTCATCATTTCCGCTGTTGAAGACGCACCACTGTGCATAGCTAGACAACTGACACAAATAACTAGGCTGTCACAAACACTTATGCTAAATAAATTATCTTGGATATTTGCGTGTCTTGAAACGAGTCTTAAGGTGACAAGTCTATCTTTTAAAGCTGGGTTCTTATTTTTCTAAGTGTACATCTTCAGGCACTCGTGCACTCCTAAGAGCTTTAAATGGACATGATTGGTAGATATTTAAAAGGAGGATACAAGTTAAGCTCAATCAACACCATTTGTTGCATAATGATTGCTACCAAATTTTTTTTTGACTCATCCATCATTTTCTTTACAAAAAGAAAAATAAAGGAACTTATAATGGGGTCCATTTTAAGAGAATTTGAAGGCAGAAAAGTGAAGTCAAGCTTTATTAAACCACTTCGAAAACTTGTATTATTTGAGCGATAAATTTGCTCTATTCATATTTATGAAAAGGTCAGTAAGCTTTTTTCTCTTCACGTTAAGTCTTTACTCACCATTGATTGAATAGTCATTTATGAGACAATGCTTCCCTGCTTCTGACAAAATTTTTCAGCTCTCTGTGTTTTCATTTATATAGAATGGGGAGTGCTATTCCACTAATATGTAAACATATGCATATAACTACTTAACATTACATGCTGAAATTTCAACAAAGGAAGTGGTATTGGAGTACATAAGCTTTCTCCATTTTTTTGTTCAATGTGTTGCTTTTTTGTTAAACCTACCTACATGTAAGTATTCATAAAAAAGAATAAATATATGTTCATGTAACACAATAAATCATGACAAAATCATACCTAGTAATAAATAATGCAGTTATTTTCACTCTTATAGTAATACTGTAAACCCTTTAGGGTTAAACAAGATACAAAGGGATCCCTTTAAGGGTGCTGTCTCTGTGACAAAGCGTTTTGTTCTGAGAGATTTGTCTTGTGGCTATACTATTGAGAGTATTTTAATGTTTACAGATTGGCCTCATTCAGTTCCTTTTTCAGTGCTTCATTACAGCTCTTTTTGGCTGTTTTTAAAGAAAGAGAGCTGCAAGTTGCAATACATTTTCGTGATAATCATCAAGCTTCAAGTGCTTAATCATAAAATAGCATTTTTTCACATTTAAAAAAAAAAAAACAATAAATCTGACACTTAACATTTCAAGGCCAAGCAACATTTCCACGAAAAACAGCTTCTACAGGATGATGTATGATAGCTGCCATTCATGACTCATCCCAGTGTTTATACACAGTCTTTCCATCAGTGATTCACATCCAAGAAAAGAGCATCTGTTTGTCGCAAACAATGTGAATGGATTGACAGGGAACACACGCAGCTGTGCTTTTGACAGACCTCCAACTTGATAAGTGTTGATAGACCTTCTATACAGTGATTGATTAAAGCAGAGGCAGATGAGAAGAGCTGGCAAAAAGAGTCGAAAGTCATCTCACCTGACAGCATCGAACACAGATGGAGGTTGTGTGGAAACACACCGGTTCAAAGCTAAAGCTCATTAATCGAATCTCATTTTGATTACAGAGTTGGTTGCAAATGTTTCTCTGTCTGTTTTTAGATGCTGCTAATAAAGGCTGGAATACATTACACTATATGATAGCACAGATTGTTGTCCCTTTTTGCATTTTGAAAGTGTTACCAAAAGCATAGTGTGAGATAGACAACAGATACGGCTCTTAGCTTCAGACTTTGGTTTGATATTTCAAGTCAATTTTAGAAGTCACATTGTTTTAATTTCTTGTGCATCTCTTAGTGCATGTTTATGTGTGAGTGTGATGTTTTTAGGAATGACCTGGAAGTCTGGTACTGTGTGATCCTCACTCATTTAGTGTACAAAGCCCAGTTTTACTCTGCAACCACTTAGAAAGTTGCTATGTGTGTGATGCCAAAATGTCCTGTAGCATATTCTCAGGTTGGTGTTGGTGTTCATTCAGTATGTTTATTTTGCACATTACGGTCCTGTTTTTATTGGGCGTTTAATCCGTTAAGTGTTTTATTGGGTGTGCAGTCCCTAGTGTCAAGATGTCTGGACTAACACATGTGCACTTTGGTATTTCATAAAGCTACGCACTGTCTGTCTGAAAATCATCTCAAACGTGCGCTTGGTTTGCCACAGCCTCTTCCAATATGGCAAAAGAACAGGATTGGCACTGGTTTTGAACAGCTACTTCACAATATAAAGATTTCAGATGTTGAATCCACCTCCATTTGGCACAGAAATAAATGTCTTCGCCATAAGACATAAAGACACGAAAGTGGCCCATAAATACGCTGTTAAATGGAAATAATCAGCAATTAGTCACACTAAAGTCTGTCATCTTTTGGCTGAACTGCAACATCATTGGAAACCACCCAGTGTCGGTTCAATGATCTAAGCAGGGCTCTGCTGGGCCGTTGTGATGTTTTTATGGACACACCGTTTCCAGACAGTAAAAGTCATCTGTGCAGCGGTTAATGGTTGGAATCGTTAGGGTGCAGACGGTGAGCTTTTCTCTCTCTCGCTCTCTCTGTGATTTATGTGTTGGGGAGGAATTAGAGTTTTTCTTATAAGGGTGGCCCTAACTGAGTCCTCACCGGTGCAGTGGACGGTGGGGACAGTGAAGGGCAGGCTGCCCAGTTTCTGAGTTTGCAGAGCAGGGGAAATGAGTTTGTCCACCTACTTCCTTTTCCTGACAGGACTGTGACAGATTTGTGCATCTTACTAAAACCATCCATCAGGGTTTCTTAACAGAAGAGCAGTGAAGGAGAAATAGTGCTTTAACGGATTACTTACATGCAATTGTAGGACAAATTCTCAAACACAAATTGAACCCAATTATTGGCGTAATTGCAGTGTCAATAGTTATTTTCTGCTGAAGGTGTTTTTTTCGGGAACACTGCATATAGGACAAACCGACTTTGTTGGTGGTTACTCAACCTTTTGAGAACAGAAGACCTAATTATCCGCTAATCAACGAATAAGCTAGTTTAACAAAATAAGAAATGTCAGAATGATGTATGATGGAGCATAATATAGCCTATTTTAGTGTAATGTCTTTTCTCTATGTTCCTTATTCATTTGTGAGGTCCGGCCTTGTTTCTCCTGCACCTGGTGTTCTGTTGCTGTTTACTCTTCTATCATATTAGTGTTGCCATGTGTCCTTTGAGGTTAGTCACTGAGTGTTCCCGGGAGCTGAATTAATGTTGTAAAAATTTAATTGGATGCTGTATTATCGTTTTGCATGCAAATTACAAGAGCATTTAAAGTTATTATGGGGTACACAGTGGCTTAGTAGTCATTTTAGTAAATCAAGCTTTCAAAAAAAGGTTTTCCTGTAACAAGCTACTTTTGGAAAGTGTTGGAAAGCTAAATTCATGAATTGTGAATTGGTTCATTTTAAGTGGTCTGTTCAATTCATTTTAGCAAATTGATTCATTCTAAATGACCTTGTGTCTTATTTTGGTTGTGGCTGGGTAACCAATTGATCCAATTTCTTTGCAAAATTATTCACTTTTTTTCAGAAGTGTTCAAAAGTTTGCACACTGAGGACACCTGCTGATTAAAGCTATGTAAATACAAAAAAATAGTGCAGTGTTTGATAAGGAATAGTTGTATGTATTGGCTAGCTGTTAAGGGACACAGGAGATCATGTTCAGACTCATGTCATGCCTGCATAAACCTGCATTCATACTTAGAAGGCTAGTCTAGAGGGAAGAGATATTTTTGAAAATGGCTTAACATTTACATACTGAAATTGCTTTAGTAAAAGAAAAAAATTAACAGAGTAAAAGTAGATCCAACACTTTATTTCTGAAACTTTCGGAATCTTTTATTATTTATGTGTGCGTTATAAAAAAAATTGGAAATTGGAGTTGTTTCAGTGTGAATGTCCTGCCCAATTGGAGATATCAGCCCTCTTCAGTGAACTGTGAAACTGCCATAAATAATATCCTTTCCAAACTCAGAATCTCTGCTATACTATCAGTTATCTGCCACAATGCTGTCATGAGTTAATGATCCACTATAATGCAAAAGCAGATTTTTACATTATTACAGTAAGTGTTTGTTTTTACAGTGTGTTCAATTCATTTTATAGAATGTATCTTATCTGTGCAACAAGACTTACTGCCCGTTATAGGTGGTTGCTCCAGATCCTCACGTCCTGAGTTAGATGTGTTTGCAAGTCAATATGTTTTGTTGACCTTGGAAAAAAAGCATTCTAATCCAAAAACGTAGTCTTGAGCATATCCCTACACCTAAACCTAACCTTACCCCTTAGATGAATAACACTGACTGGTGTACAGTAGAAGCCCTAAACACTACATGTAAGCCTAAACTTCACAAAAACTCAAATCTGATTGGTTACGTACAATGTTGTTCCAGCTTCAACAAAGATGTTGGTCTTGGAACAGAACGCACTGTTACCAACACACTTGATAAAATCAGGTTCTGCCTCCAGATCCATAGGTGTTTGTCATGCTGAGTTATTTGTGGTGTCTGGCAGTCTCACTGGGACTGCTGTCTCCAATTTAGAGCTTGCTCTTAAGCTTTTGTGAAGAAATATGCCATTTCGCACCTCTGTGAAATACTCACATTATATTGATGGCTTTATTTAGATCCCCAGACCAAAGAAATCTTTAGAAACAAAAATCTTACCAACTCAAAACCTTTGAAACATGGAGCAACTATGTGCATGGTTTTTTGGATATGAAAAGTTAAGGAAATAAGCAGCATCATTTCGGAAGGATGGTGGAGAAAGCAGAATGAGGTGGTATAGAAAGAACAGCTCCTTCCACAAAGACATAGCAGAATTCTAGCCTGTGGGGTTTTGGAAATCCTAGCAATGTTTAGATATTGCAGGATGGAGGGAAACACAATCATGACAGGACAAGAACAAACAGTCCACCAGGTCACTAGAGACAAGGGTTTACGACATCAAAAGGACCTGAGGTGCGGACAACAAAGAAGCCCCCCGAGGCAACCTACAACATAAGATGCCAGCAGGAACAGCGCAACAGGACATCCAAATCTATAGGATTCTGTGTACAAACATGAGCCAAGACGAGAAGCCTTTTTACCTCCAAGTCAGTCAGATCTATCTGTCCGTCTGCCCATCAGTCTGTCTCATAAACTACAAAAAAATAAATCTTATACTGTATAAGGCTGTGTGACTGCAGACAAAAACACAAGTAGGTGATTTGTATTGCAGTCCAACTGTTTGGCTTTGTCAGAAGAAAAGAATTTGAAAGTAGGAATATGGGAAGCTAGAGAAATGCCCCAAAATAAGATAAATTAGTTTATTTATTATTTATTTTTAACAATTGTCTTGGGGCACTTTGCTGTGCCACCCAGACAAGAAGAAAAGTCTCATCAAATCCAAGAAGAAAACTTGCATATCTAAATTCAGAACAGTGGTTTATACTGCAGCAAATCCTAAAGCTTTGAAACTTTTTGTAGAAAATGTGAGATGGAGGGAAAATCACCCACAAAGCGAGTGAGGAGGGTGTTTTCTCATGCACATTTAGTTCTAAATCATATTTTGGCACCTGACTTACGTAAACCGCATATAATTATCTTTTTTTTGCACTGAGACACACTGATGCCCTAAGTCATGAGCTCTTTCATTTCTCTTCTTTTATGTGCATACCTTCCTATTGTAGTCACAGTCTCCGACCTACTTATGAGGACCACCAGGACATTACAGCAATTTTATGCTTTCAAGACACCTTCAAGCTGTTCGTTAAACTGAATTTGACATGGTTAGTTTCAACATTGTCAGTCCAAATAATAGAGTGTCATCCATTCTGTAGAATTTTTACATGATTTATATGTGATCTGAAATACTGTAGTGCCACTATTGTTCATTTAACAGTTTAAATTTACTTATGTCAATTGCTTATAAATATTGTGTACTGTATAATAGGATTCCTTGTCTATGCACTGAACTTGTTCATGTTTCTCAGTAATGTTTAGTAAGAAACATAAAATGACATCTTTCACCATGCTGTGTTCGCTAGAGGTCTTAAACTTCATACTGACACCTATTGGTGTGGATTTTCATTAACTCTTAAATATAAAGTATTTATGTTTTGTTGTGATTTTGTCCTTCTCACACTTCCTGCTGCATTGCACCAGTCTTCTTTGAGCTCTCTTCCGCCTCTGCTTATGTGGTGTGTACATGTTGGATGGAAGTTTTTTTGTGGGATGTTTACTCTTGCTGTTTGAAGTCCTACTATGGCTTTGTTTGTTGTGTTGCTCCTGCAGGCACAGCTGGTTTTGTTATTTTATTATGTAGTTTGGACTGGTGGATTGCACACATGCTGAATCATATCATCTCTGTAGTATGCATATTATGTTATTATGTGTGTGATTATATAGTTTGGCTGTACTTAGGTTTATGTTTTGTAAAGTACCTTTGTCACTGTAGAAGTAAGCCTATTATTGGTAGTAGTAGTAACTGTAGAATCTAAAATATATAAATACTTTCCACCGTGTAGAAAACAATAGAGCTTGTGAAAGTAAGCCCCTAGATTTTTTTTAGATATATTAAATGTACTCTTTGTAAAAAAGGTCATTTTTCCTTAGTGATAATCCAAGTATGCTCTGGGGGTCTATTTCTAGATTTTTTTATTTAGATAAATACTGTTTTATGAATGTTCTATTAATCAAAGAAACCTAAAAAAGCCAAGCTGTTTTCAACATAATATATATAAATCTTTTTTGAAAAGCAAATCAGAATATTAGGAGGATTTTTGAAGGATCATGTGTGTAGTAATGTTAAAAATTCAGCTTTGAAATTACAGGAATAAATTAAATGGTAAAATATCTTCAAATAGAAAACATTTTACATTTTGCTTTTATTTGAAAATGTTACTGTTTTTGCTGTACTTTGGGTAACATGCAGTGGTGGCCTGACAGATTGATTTTGCAAAACATGATTTCATTTCATACTGTTCATTAATCATGCAGATGATTGCAGATGAAGCACAACAAATATCAGATGTAGTGAGTTGTACTGTTTTTATGGTATGTCCTTTGCAGCAATTACAGCAGCACATCCCTCTGGCATATGTTTCCAAAGAATTTATCCCATGGCTTATGCAAGTCCATCATTTTCAGTGTTCCAGTAGATTCCTTGCCTTACAAGTAGTTCCAGCAATAGTTCCAGTCACCTTAACAAAAATAACCGAAACCTCTTAAATATGCCAAGTGTTCTATCAATTTTGGCCAACACTGTAAATACAGGCTTGTTGAGCTTGGTGACCTCTTTATAAAACATTTAAAAACTTTTGAATGGTAGTGTACTTAAAAATACTTCATTACTGTGCACCACTGGGTAATACAGAAGAGTGCTTAGCAAATTATAATGAATCAACTGGGCTAAAGCATGAATTAATGTTGCTAAAAAAAAAAATTCTACCTCTGCAGTGTCTGTGCAACATCGCTCTGTTAAATATCTTCAGTGATTCTTTTCTTTTTTTTTTTTTTTTTTTACTTCAGTGGAGATGACTCACCACATGCACACACTCACACTCACACACACACTTCATATTTCCTTTAGAGTGCTCTTCATTAGCCCAAAATCAGGCCAAATTAATGGAGATACATTTCTCATGCATCACCTCAGTGTCTCTGACGTCCACTGGGTCTTTAATTTGGAGTCTGTTGATTGGTGCTGGGTGTTGTGACACTGTGCTAAAGTCTGTTGAATAATTGCTCATTTCCAACTGTTCACTGATGTGTGATTTCTATATTTACCATGTTTGACTAAATGGGGAAAAAAGCTGGATCTCTTTTAACTATTGTGCAGATATCTGTGCATTATTGTGCTGTCATGCTGGAAGTGATGCATGTCTTTATCAGTCAGTGTCTTCTTTCAAGTGTCTGACACAGCTGACTGACTCAGAGTTGTGTACTGTAATAAAAAAAAAAAAAAAAAACAATGCATGGGTGCAAAACAGAGCTAGAGAGTTCATCAAAAGCATCATGCACATCTGAAACAGGCTGATTCACATAGATCAAGGCTTGTTAGCATGGTCCCATTAGCTCCTGCTGGTATACCATCTGGGTTCAGAAAGAGTTTTTTTTTCATTGACTTTCATTCAAAAGTAAGTCTTTTCGGAAAGCTACATGGACATATTGCTTTATGATATGATAATATATTTTATGTTTTATTTTGCTTTAATGATTAATGAGTGTTTCAGATATTCCAGACAATTACATTTGAAACATGATTTTGACCATACAATTTTTGCCTTAGTATTGGTCTGCAATGACATCATTTTCCTCTTTCTCTTTACTTTCAACCAATCTCCGTTGTGTCTAGTTTAAACACTGTTCCGATGTTCAGAGATTGTCATAGTGGTTTTATATTGGAAGCCTTTTCCAGGATATAAAGGGAAACAAGAGAAGCAAGAACTTTATTTATCATTCATGTGCTCCCCGGATAGAATATGCTGGAGAACATGAGTTCATATTAGCAAATATTTCAACATGATCCGGTGTTCAATACAAAAGGAAAATGTTTTCATGCACTGATTTTCTACTTAATATACTAAAAATAATTATTTAGCACTTTTTAGATACACTAAGTCAGGTGTGCTATTTTGGAACACAATGAATATAAACTAAAATGCATTTTTAACATATTATATCTGTGTATAAAAAATAAAATAAATCAGCACTTGAGTGTACAAAAGATTGGTTTTAGTGTACTACAAGACAATTAATTTTATTAAATTTTTTTAATTACACTTTTAATTTAAAAAAAGTTTTAAAGTACAGAGATATTATGTTAAAAGTGCATTTTAGCTGATATTCATGGTGTTCCAAAATAGTACAATTGAGTACACTCTTATGTTTGCCTTACTAAAGAATAATTTGTAGTATATTAAATACAAAATTAGTGGGCAAGAATAGAGCACTTTAAGTAGCCTACATTATGGAAGCTTTCTTTTTTAACCTGGGATGACATCAGATTGAGCAGTGATGACAAGATTATCATTTTTAGATGAAATATCCTTTTAAGTCTGATTCATTCTGACACATTGGAAACTCTGGTCCAAAGAAGCACTCTCTAATCGCAGTCAATATACACCTCCAATCTGGCAGCAAGGTAGTTGTCTCTCTTGAATTTTTAAGGATCTTTCCGTCAGTCAATAAAATGCTTTAGTGCTCATCCAAAAAGAACAGGTTTCTGTACAAGGAAGCACAATGCTGTGGGAAAAGGTGTCCACCCCTTTATGGATTTCTTTAGTAATCCTGCAGGTGTGTGGAGATAGAAGGGAGTTATCAGCTCACTGCACAGATCCCAGATGTGTCAAACACTGACATGCAGAAAACAACTGATAACTCACAGCTGCTTTGAAACTCAAACTAAAGACCGCCACCATAAAAAAAACCCATGAAACTATTAAAGCAATAGCAATAAGTGTTTAGCTTTTTCACAGCATAAAAGCAGATCCAAACTGTTATAGCTCATGACCATAGCCATAAGCAAACATTTCATTGATCTAAAATAACACAGCACTTGAATTTTATATAGTTACAAAAGTGCACGCAAAGTTCAATTTAGCAAGAATTAACACGGTTCACGAAATAAATAAACAAATAAAAAATAGCTGAAAATGTACTCGCCCTCAGGCAATTGGATGAGTTTGAGAGAGTTTGAGTTTGTATCAGAACACATTTGGAGAAATTTAGTCTTTCATCATTTGTTTTCAACTGGATCCTCTGCAGTCAAAGGGTGATCTCAGAAGAACTCATATTTTGGCCAGAAGTGACAGTTTAAAGTTAAAACGCCTAAATGATGGATTTGTTTCTTTAAAACACACAGCTTTTCACTTCATGAGGCATTCATTTGTGGACTGCAGTTAATCTAGATAACCTTTGATGTGATATTTTTAGCAGCTGTTTGGACTTTCATTCTGACGGCACCCATTCAGAGGATCCATTGGTGAGTAAGTGACATAACGCTACATTTCTCCAAATCTTTTCTAAAAAAGAAACAAGCTCCACACTACATTTTGGATGGCCTGAAGGGGGAGAACATATTGAGTAGGTTTTAATTTTTGGCGAAATGATTATAATTTATTTATTTGTAAGGTGTTTTTGCTCAAAATTGATTGATAGATGCCCTCCAGTGTTTGCTAACCTCACATGCGCTCAAATGTTTCAAGCACCTTGGGAATAACATTAACAAACTGCTTTATTTTCCATGAGTGTTCTGTACAAATAATGTTTGCATAAATTAGCCTACAAGCGGTTCTGGCCAAGAGCCACACAGAAGAGGATCTTTCTCTCAGAGAAAAACTAAGATGTCATTATAGGATTGTGTTTGTCTTCAACTCATCAACCATTAGAGATAATTCATTCATGTATTTCTACGCCATGCATACTTCTTTATTACCATCTGAATGAATAAAATATCTCAATTTTTCACTGTCTGACATTAGCAGTGATTAGACAGGGCAGTGAAAATATGACAAACTGAAAAATGGATGGAACTTGATGTGCCTTTGAAATGCATGATTGCCCATTACTTTTCAGGTATGACAAGTACTGCTGATGGATGGACAGAAAATTTGAGTATTGAGAATTTCTCCCTAAGTGAAAATAATTTGTTACAAATCCAGTTTGACAGGTGACTTCGGCCTTTTATCTGCATTTTGTTTTGTCCGTCCTCGAATATGAAGCAGAATTTGGAGCAGAATATTCCTCTTCGATATAGGCACAGGGAGAGAATGAGTGATAGAGCAACACAGCTTGATGTCAGACCTCATCAACTACTTGCTGACTTGCAACAACATGCAACATTAAACCCATTCAGTGAGTATGTGGACTCAAATCCATTACTCCAGAAATTGAGGTGATTTGCTTTTATACTGAACACTTCTTTGTAATCTTTGTAAAGGTAAAATGAATTTGATCAATTGATCAATATACTTTTCAATTGTGGGTACTGTAACTAATTATTTTATACACATACTTGCTACATGTTGCCTGTATTTATTATAGTAATAACAGTAAATTATATAGGCTGCAATTCCATGCAACTACTGTAAACCTGAACCAAACAATAACCCTAATGCTAACCTTACAATAAGTGCATGTTGTTAGTTATTATCACATAAACAACTTATATTTAAACTGTAACAAGGACACATTTAAAAAAGTGTAACTAAATATTCAAATACATTTGAATACAAATAAGTTTAATTTATTCACAGGAAAATGGTAATGATTATATGTTGATGAATTGTTTTTGTTTAATTGTATATTTTTCATGCATGGTTGTTCAAGGCAATACCATAAAATGCACTATTTGTCTATTAATTTTAGTCTATTTGACTTGATGTGTCAGCTTTTTATAGCTTTAGGTAGCTGATCCACTTCCTTTCTTCCTTCTTGCTATTGGTGTGACCTCTATGCATGGGCTCAAATGCTCTAAGGTTTTATCAAGCAATGGACAATCCTTTCCGTCTCTGATAACGGTTGGATTGCCGCTGAGCACTCTCCCAGCTTTTCTTGAGTCTCAGACTGAATGAACCAAGTTTCATGTCTTTCCAAAATCCCCAAGCAGTGGTTTTCTCTTCTGCCTCACCACTGTAGCTCAAAGAATTATTAAAGGATAGCATTCAACACAAAATTCTACCGTATGAAATTTATGAATTTTCTATCAGCCTGAAGTCTTGCTATCTTGTGAGAATGAGCCCAAGGGCTCAGCGAACAGAGACATGCCAGAAAGCAAAAGAGAGGAAGATGGAAGGAGGGGCAGAATGTCTGTGAGTCCTTCCAGATTCATAATGAGATGAAGGTTTCACACGTCCGATAGACCGATCAAATCAAAGAGAATTCTCAGAATGGGCTCTTCTGCTCATCTGCCTCATTATCCAGACATCTTTTTGGCTCAAAGAAGTACAGAATAGGCTGGCAATGGAAGAACAACGAATTTACATCCAATTTCACAAGCAATCCAAAATTAATTAAAGTTGATCTGTGCTGCTGGAGCAAAGGGCAGGAGAGTAAAGAGTGAAAGAAATAGCTTGTTAGCCCCTCTCTGCTATATTACGCTTGTTATATGTATGTCTGCTTTATTATGATTTGTCCACTGCACTGTAAATCAGAATAAGAAAGCCGTTAATGCATTAACTTTCCCCTTTCTTTTATCTTTTCATTATATTTTCTGCAGGTAATTTTTGCAATAACTGTGAATTCGTTTTGAAAGCTTCTACCTGCCAAGGGAGTCAAAAAGATCTTTTATTTTTCTTACTAGAATAGAACTTATTCTTTTTTCTTATGCTAAAATGGTTATATTATATTGTCAGTGACAGCTTATCATTTAGAAGAATATATAAAATGTTATCTTTTGCTGCTAAAGGGCATTTCAAGAGCAGAGACACAAGAGATTTGAAAAATAGGTCTTCAATGAAATGACTCATAATGACAATACAAATGCAATTCTTATAGCTTTAATCTAAACACAAAAACAGTGACCTAACTGAATTTGAATATGTAAGACTTCTATGAATGAATTCAATGGCTAGGAATTTAATTAGAATTTGACCTTTCTGTGGTATAGAAAGGTGTTCTTGGAAAGCTGCATCTAATATTCTTTCCTGTGTGTCAGCATCATTATAATCAAAACAAATAATTTGATTGTATCTTTTCATTTTGAGTTTAAAGTTTCACACAGTGTTCTGTATCTCAATGACTCTCATTTGATATTTAAGCCTGTGCAGAGATGTGGCTTTGGACGTCTATACAACGTGTCAATGATGTGTATATCACAAACAATAACACATTACTCCTGTACATAACCAAGAATCACAGTTCTAATTTAGTACATTTTATTAATATTACATTTAACAAAACAAAAAAACTTGCATCTTGCATTTGTTTAAAAGCTATTATTTAGCAAAACAAAAAAACATTCTTAATCTAAATCTGTGGCAATTTCAATGTTTCATACATTAATGTTAAACAGGCAAAAAAAAAAAAAAAGAAAAGTACAGGATCACAGTTAACACATATTTATCTACTTTTACAGTCTTTTAATTTCTCTTTTCAATATGTTTACTCTCCTTTTCTTGGTCAATGAGCACCAGCTTGTGATTCATGTGTCCCATCATGAAGTCAAGGCTGTGGAAGTACATGTTCCCCCACAAGAGTCTTACATTACTGTAAAACAGCCAGAAATCAAACAAATAAACAATGAAAACACATGTTTTAGGAGTCTGTGAAATTTGTTTATGGGTCAGTTTTATATGGAGCACCCCCAGCTCTGTTCTGTCATCACTGCATCGATGTCGGGGTCTGTAGTATTTAGGCTCCAGCATCTGAGGGAAAAGAATTTGAATATTAAATAAAGGCAAAGTAAAAGGTAAATGACACACTTGTTTTTAAAATGTATTTATGGTCCTACAACTAAATGTAAAATATAATAGAAGACATACTCTATATTACTTCTATGTCAGTAAAAGACTCTCTGTATTAGATTTGAGCTGTTTCTCCACTCTCTCTTCAATACCCCTGTGTGCTCTTGAGAAAGACCCTAAACCAGGTGTAACTGTGTGAAAGTGAACAGGATCATTTCTGATAAAGACAGG
>JAUCMS010000019.1:8394310-8408380 GCA_032357445.1 Enteromius radiatus | reverse complement strand
TGAGTTTTATCAGGGTTGGAACTAAACTCTGCAGTGCATCGGACCTCCAGGGTAAGATTTGAGGAACCCTGGCCTAGGTGGTGGAGGGGAAGGAGGCGGCAGACAAAAAACGCAGAGGCCCAGTAATGGGGCTAGGCAGCATTTAAGGTGCAGCATTTTTCGTGCGTGGAATCTCCTGAAACTAGATTAATAGCTTAATCGTCTTTTAAAGTCAAATCTTTTTGTTTGATGCTCATCAGCATTTGCCAATTATCTTCTCCTCATCTCTTTTCCTCTAAAGCTCTGTCAGGCTGAATGGGGGCAGATGCACATTTTCTCCAGAAATATTTGATTGAGTTTAGCTCAGGCTGTGGCTGGGCCACTCAAGGGCATTTACAGACTTGTCTGTTAGCCACTCTTGCTGTGTGCTTAGGCTCCTTGTCCTGTTGGAAGGTAAACCTTCTGCCCAGTCTGCCTCATTCTGCTCTGGACTGGGTATTCATTAAGGCTAATCTCAATATTTTGCTGCACTGAGGATTCCTTCTACTCTGATGAGTCCCTCAGTTCCTGCTGCTGAAAAAATAGCCCCACATATGGCATGATGCTGAAACCAACACACTTTACTTTTGGGCTGGTACTTTGCAGATGATGAGCAGAGCCTACATGCTTCTGTGACCCTTAAATGAAGCAGATTTTTTTCTGAACTCTTCTACATATGTGTGGCTTGATGCATACTTGTTTCTGAGCTTTACAGGCAGTTATTTTGACCTCAGTGCTTGTTTTTTTGCTCTGATATGCATTATCAGCGGTTAGATGTGTGTGCATTTCCAAATCATATGCAATTGAATTTGCCACAGGTAAACTTCACTTGAAATGTAGTAACATCTACATGCAATCTGATTGCTCCTGGGCTAAATTTCAACTGTCACAGATAATTTGAATAATATTTTTAATACATTTGCCTTTAACTTTAACATTATGTTGTATGGAGTGTAGATTAAAATGGAGAAAAAAAGGAATTTAAAGCATAAGACAGCAACATAACAAAAGGTGAAAGAATTTAAGAGGTATGAATACTTTCGCAAGACTATTTGTGCAAGACAATCCACAAATTAATGTTTGTCTGTTTATTGCAGGTTTGCAGCACAAAGTCATTCTCTGTGGGTATTTTTTGTGCACACCGTGGCAGATGTTGATTAATTGGGCTTATGGCTCATGCTGACAATAAAGCTTAGGGTCCTCTGGGCCAATTTCGTCATTTACTTTTACTGACAACCAAGGTTGTTGTAAAGCTTGGGGCAATTGACTGATCATCATTAACATGCATAATCTGTACCACATTTCTACTAAAACCGTCTCTCTTGTTGTGGATGTAGACATTAGCCAAAACAGTATTTTTAAATTCTCATGTAACAGCAAACTTTCAATCAGTAGCACAGTTAAACACTACTCAGTTGGGCACTACAATGCCAGGGAAACACTTTCTGGAAAAATAACCATTTTGGCCTCTTATGTTTCAGTGACATTAAATTTCAGTGCTTCCAGAGGGAGAAATAAACATGATGATGTTAAAGTTAGGAAATTAAGAAGTCACAAAAACGTACAAAATTTTATGGAAAATGTGACTCAAACACATCTTTTCATTCTGTTATTAAAGTAGGCAAACTCCTCAAGCAGCCTCTAATTACTAGACTTTTAAAACATGGTCATTTTTTCCAAAGTCGTACACGACTACATGACCAAAATATGCGGATACTCACTTATAATTAACAGGGTTTTTTTGTTCAGTGGCACCCATTACTAATAAATTCAAGCAAACAGATATATAATTTCCTATCAGATTGTTTATAGATGAAAAGAGCTAAGTGGCTTTCAACATGGCACCTCATTAATTATAAGGTTTCCGGTTTACTGTCTGGTGTGGCAGAACTGGCCTCACAAAGCCCAAACTGCTGGCACTACTGGATATGGATGTTTCAGAGCACTACTGGGAGCTCAACCCATCACCCAGCCTCATCGCCTGACCTCACTGATCTTGAATCTTAAATAGGGCAAATACCTGTATCCATGTTCCAACATCTAATGGAAAGCCTTCCCAATAGAGTGGAAGCTAGCAGCAAAAGAAGAGCCAGCTCCTTATTAATACCTGTGGTTTTCTAAATTAAATGTTCAAGTAGAACATTCAGGAGTCCACATATGTTTGTAATGGTTTTAACTGTAAAATTAATATTATTATTATTAATTTAGGCTGTGGCCATCTGATGAGGTGAGAATTTGGACTGCAAATTTGATCCTTTTGTCAAAAAACTTTCATCACCTGATGGTCACTGGGTTTGCAATTCCAAAATCATTACAGCTGCTGCCAGTAACCCTAAGAAGTCCCGTTACACAGATTCTACAAGCGTCAGTGTAACGTTCAGGAAAGGAGCTGAGAGATCAGATTAGGTTCAACAATCATCTATTAAAATGCTGATGTTGAAGGAGCAAACAGAAAACGTTATCATGGGCAACAGGCTTTAAACAAAAGTCTTTAGAGGCAGTGATCTCCTGATCGCTGCTCCCGTGGGTAGAGAATCCTCCAATCGTGTGAGTCAGGCACTTTCACAAACACAGGTAAGTAACATCAGCAATGCGGTAGCGATCTCCCTGATCGCTAAAGCCCATCAGCCAGATTTAAAGAACCAGGTTTCACGTTCAGGGGCGTCCACCAGGTAATGTTATATGTTGATCTCTTTGCAATATTCAGTGTTTTAAGAATCTCTTCTACTTTGTATATCTATAACTAGACAACTAATTACAACATTCAATTATATAAATGTTGTCACTTTAAATTAAGTAATTCATTAATTACAGTACCACACCTATAACATAATAATAAATGAATACATATAAAAATAATAGAAATGTCTACTATACTGTAAAAAATATAGATTCCTATCAAATCTTTTTCTTCCCACTCTCAAATTTTCTAGCACCCCCTTGTGGCCCCCTGGGGATCCCCAGACTCTAGTTTGGAAATCTCTGCTCTAAGCATTCACTGCTGATCTGTTCATTTCTGTTGGACACGGAAGAAGTCTGAGATTTGACCTTAAAATTGGCTGCCATGGTGCTTATTTCACAGCTAGATGTTTTCGACTAGCATTTTGGAACATGCCATGAAAAGTTGATAACGGTATGTTAGGATGTACATACAGAACATTAAAACTGCAGTAAAGCAAATCATGCTTTTTATTTACTACTAACTGCTTGTTGTGCAACGATTAAAAAAGTTTTGCTGACATTGTTGCAGTACATACAGTTGATTTTGTATTGTAGTCCTCTTTTTTTTTTTAAGAGACACTGACTTTTTGGCTCCTTATAGAAAATGCCCCTAATTAACACATGCATGTGTTTATTGTGTTTTTGGCCTGTTTGCAAACATTATGCCTCATTAAGTTATTTCATTTGTTGATTTATTGCTTATCATACCTTTTCTGTGCAGCTTCCGTGTCCACTATAGTGTTGAGTGGTCCCCAGCCTATTGCCTAAGCCATTCAGGGCTTTATAAGTGATTAACAAAATTTTAAAATCTGTACAATGTTTGATAGTGATTTGCAGTGTTGACAGAACCGGGTTAATATGCTCATACTTCCTGGTTCTAGTAAGGACTGTAGCTGCTGCATTTTGAACCAGCTGTAATCTATTTATCAACCACCCAAAAAAGCATTACAATAGTCTAGCCTTGAGGTTATAAAGGCATGAATTAACATTTCTGCATTTGAGATTGAGAGCATAGGTCGCAATTTAGATATGTTCTTGAGATGGAAAAACGCAGTTTTACAGATGCTAGACATGGCTTTCAAAGATTGCTATCAAACAGCACACCTAGGTTTCTAACTGAAGAAGAATTGACAGAGCAGCCATCAAGTGGTCTAGATTATTACATCTGGGGTTTTTAGGTCCCATAACACCTTTGTTTTGTCAGAATTTAACAATAAGACATTACTTGCCATCCAATATTTTATATCAGCTATGCATTCCGTTCATTGCATTGCATTCATTAGATATGTTAGTGAGCCTCTTTTATCAACACATCAACAGTTATTTTCTTTGTTTACATTTTGTTAATTTTAACACTATTAATCTCACTTTGCACAAGATGTTATACTGTCACCATGGAAACTGTATTACATGTTTCCTTGGTGTTTCACATTAGACTTTATTTCACTTACATAATACTATATTGGGTTGAATCAAGGTAGCTTGAAACTATTTTTTACTGCAGTTTGTTGTAATCACACTTTAGGGGTCTCACATCACAATTTATCTCTAATTTATCCTATGTGTTTATGGGGACCATTTAGAGTAAATACGTTATCTAAATTATTTGTATGTACACGGAAACTGTGGGATCCAAAAGGAACAGTTTATGTTTATATTATTGTGGGAGTGTATTGATGCTGTCTAGTGTAATTGTATGAGGGTGTAGGGTTCCCTTATCTGGGAATTTTTATTTTTAGATGTCAGGGCATGGTCTGAAAGTCTAAGGTCTGATTCCAGCATCTGGGGATCTGGGCATATTATAGCTTTAAACTTCCTGATGTCTGAGTGAATTCCCCTACATACTACAAAGAAAACAGGAAACTATTACACACTCATTGTTTGGTGTATTCTTAGACGTGGGAGCTCAGATGGCAGCTCATAAATTCCAAAATGAATCCAGAAGTATGTTATATTTGTATTTGAAAATACTTTCTCTTATTGCAGCTTAATATGCAGTGAGAATTATAAAAAGGCAGCTGTAGAGTAAAGCTAGAAGAAAGTGTAAACACTCAGTGTTGCTATAATAACATTGCTTTGTTTATTTAAGAATTCCAATCAGTCTGGCATGGCAACAGTGGCTCAACCAATAGTGTGAGTTGAAGGCGTGGCTTTCTGTTTTTAAAACCTGTGAAAGACAGGAGGTATGTGAAACATGTTTGAAAATTGAAAGTCATTGTTTTTTAATTTCCTTTGTAAGCGAAAGCTGTGGCAATGCATTCAGAATCCATGATTCGCGAAAACGATTCTTTGAAAATCATTAACAAAGAATGAGGCATATTTGAAGAGCATGTTAAAGTTGTGCGAATGACTTCATTTTTTCATTTTCTTTTCTTCTTTTCTTCTTCTTTTGCAGTGGCATATTTTTGATCGTTTCTTGGAAAATTATGTTCAGTTTTATAAAGTTACGTTCATTCTTATTGGTACAAAAATAATCCCAAAGAGCAGAGAGAGAAGACGTGACCATAAACAGCAAAGCCAGCGCCAGACTGACGCGCACGCACTCGTTACAAATTCAAATGTTGCCGCTTCAAACGACTTGTTGTGAAGCGAATTTCACACGCGAATGAAGCAAGTAAACTCAAAATGTTCAAGCGTCCAACTGCGCACGAATAGCGCGATTTATTCCAAACAAAATTTGGGAGGAGCATGCGCGGGTAATTATTCTCGCGGTCAAGTATCAATCATCTCATTAGACAAATAGATCATCACCCTAGTATCAGAGTTAAACAACCCCCTATAAAAAGCTAGAACTCCTTCCCTCAGCATCTCGATCTTAGCTTCCCGCCTCCTCCCCCTCTCCTCCATATTTAATTCCCCGTAATCTAAAAGTAATTAAAAAGTAGTTTTATATTACCTACAATGTGTAATGGATTACATTGTTAACTGTTGTAATGCAATTTGGAGTGAATAACGGACTACAAATTTTAAGTATTCTAGCCAGCTCTGGTAGCATGATAATTAGCAATTTCTGATGTATGTCAGTAAAGTATATAGTTGTGGTCAGTGTCTTTTTTTAAATTCTACTTGGATATGGGTTTCATCCTGTCAGTTTTTTTTTCTTTTCCTTTGCCTTATATCTGTTTCTGTGGATACAATGGGATCATTATTAGGCTTATTGCTGTATGGTGCATGAACTCTTGAGCTAGCCATCCCACTGACAGTACAAAAGAAAATAGGAAATACCTGTCTTCCAAGATGTCAGAACGAACACTCACAGGCCTTCAATTACTGTAAGAAAACCAACCACTAAGCTCCAAATTTCAAGCTCAGAGATCTATTTTTTCCAGTCACTGTATTTTTCACTTCAAGTTGTTTTATAGAGCTCTTCCACAGTTCAGATGTGCTGGCCACTGATAGATTGTTTGTACCCAAGCAATACTCCAGGAAGTCTTTGGTGGCACTCCACCATGAAGCCAATACCAATTAAAACTTCCACCGAGAATTTGTTTTAAGAGCAAAAGTGCAGGAAATTCAAAGCTTCCTTCCAAGTCATGGCTCTTGGGAAGCTTCCCTCTGAGACTCTGAGGTAAAAATACAAGGTTTCCACTGACATTTGAAAGCTGACAATAACATGACATTTGCTCTAATTAAAGCAGGCATCTGTACAAGAACATTTAGATTGTTTTCTCATGAGGATGAACTCATTTGATATTTACTAATCTTTTAAGATGACAAATGAGGAAACAATGACACCTGACATTAACATTCGTGTGATCAGATTACTTTCAGATAGTACTTGACCACATTAAATGTCAGGTGTGCGTACATCCATATGCATCCTGTTTGCTAGCAGATCGCCAAAACCACATTCAGAGGTGGTCATGGATTCTGAATGCACTAGCCGCATTTATCTACATAAGTAAATCTAATCAATATGACAGACTTTTGTATCCCAGTAAAATGGTGTAATGCTTAATGTTGTAACTCTGATATCACAAAAGCATGCGTTGCAAAAGCCCTTCTAGTCTAACCAAGCTCAGTGTTGCAAAGCATCCATTATTGTGAGAATCCAAAGCAGGATGAAGCAAATGCAGTGTCTTATTTTTACCTGTCAAAATGATGGAAAATATCTCAATTATCCTCCAGTGTTTTTCAAATTCATAATTACTGTAGAAAATGTCTCTGATGTAACATATAAGTGCATTGTGTAAATGCAATCCAACTAAAGAATATAGTGTTTGGATACAAAACACTTGAATGGCAAGTGTAAAAAGATCTGTCGGTAATAGTCACCACAAGTATTTACCACATAAATGCCATTTAAGAGGGACTATGTCATTTTCTGCTTGTTTTTCTCTCTCTCTTAAAAATTATGTTGTTGTTTATTTTGGAGTTAATCCCATTTCTTTGTAGGCACGGAGGCCATATATCTGACTCTGTCTTTTTATACCATTGGGTGCAGTAGCCAAAGTTCAACCCTCATTGTGAACCCTGTCAGTTCCAAAAGTGATCCATGTGCTTTCCCATGTATATATGTGAAGATCGATTGCTGTGGATTTATTCGGACTCTTAGAGCACTGTTATACATTGCATTAAAGTGTACGACCTCAACATGCAATAGAAGCCATCTGTCAACACGAGAGAAGGAGAGAATTGTCAGGAATGAAGGCTTTATTTTTATAGTCTGGGCAAAGCTATAGCATTAAGTTGTTCTTTTATGTTCCTGATTGCCTTGAAAGCGCTGCCCTCTGCTTTTTGCTTTTTAGCAAGAAGGTCATTTTGTTGGATTCAATTTTTCAGTTTTTCCAGCATTATTTTGGCCTAAAAGCATCAGCTCTTGGTATAAGGTACATAAACACACATTAATTCACTATTTCTGGGAGCCATTATGTGGTGAGAGACAGAAAACAAATACAAAAAAGCCTGTGCCTAGTTCTATTAAAGTTAAAAATGCAGTTACAAGCTACCATGGCTCTTGATTGTGAGCACAACCGTATCCTTTTAAGGGTGTTCAAAAGAAAGCACAGAGTGGAAATATATCCAGTGGACTAAAGTGATTCGAGGTGAAGTTCTCTGAATACAAAGTACACTTCACACTTTTATGTGATCACTTCAGAGAAACCGTTTGAACCCATGAGACGAACTCTGCGCAAGGCATGTCACGCTCACATATGTATCAGCATGAAGATGCATCAGCATTTACACCGAATCCATTAATACTGTATGTGTTAGGAGTTGTGCTACCTTCTGTGCTGCCCAATTATCATTATAATCTTTGACCCATAGGAAATGTGTAAAATCCTCTCGTATGAGACAGTTTGTTTCATATTACTGATTTGCTCTGCTGCCTCTCTTATTATTCATTATGCTAATACAACAACATGAGACACTTCCAGGCCGTCCACCAGACATCTTAAAATAATACATCTCTTTGCTCTGTTAATATAAACTCCCTTGGGTTTCAGATGGCTCTGTCATGCCTTTTTAAAGAGTAAATTACCAGAGAAGATTTTCGGTCTCTCTTTCTTTGCTCTAGTTAAGCCTGAAAACCCAATGATATGACATGGAAAAGTATACTGAGCTGGCAAACAGGTAAAATACTCAAGTAAAGCAGACAGCCATTCAAAATGAAAATAAAAATAGAAAAAAAAAAAAGCTGGCTGTGATTTTCTTCTCACTAGCACTTGCAGGTGTTTTTTAAATGTTCAGAATTTTCTAGGAATTCTAAAGCGGCTCTCAGATCGGATACAGATGTGCGAATTATCGAGTAAATCTATTATACAATACCTGTTCCTCACTATCAGAGCTCTTAAAAATGACCACCCACTCACTTCATGTCCTTTCCATTATACACTGCTCTCACTTTTAGGACACAAGTGTGCAAGAAATGTTTTTTAGTAGTGAGTCCTGGGTTTCTGTCATAGAGAACCAGCATGAGCTGATTTGAATATGTCCTTCTTGTTCTCGGGGCCAGTTGGGACCTCCCTTTGGCCTCTGCTCGGTCCAGCTTTAATGAGGCAGAGAAGATTGTTTGTCACTGTCCTTTATTCTAAACTGGCGAGCAAGCATGTTCACAGATTGAATTTCTAAAAAGCATTTCCCCAGGTGCGTTTCATTTCTTAGTATTACTATTGATGATAAAAGTATCTGCTCAAGTGCTTCTCATTAGATTAAAATGGAAATTTAGCTGCTAGTATATTTTATTGGTGATTTACTCGTCCACAGCTGAGCAGAGCACATGATTCATGCTGATTGATAATGGCAAAGTTTAAGGCTCGTGTATATCATATCGAAAAGATTTCAGTCTATTGCATAAGTCTGTGTTATTTTTAGGAAATGGAAAGACCTGCTAATGTTATGTTTTAGCACAAATAGAAAGTTACTTGTCACTGCAGTGACATCAGTTCAATTATTACTCACTGAGTGAAGCAATACGCATAGTAATATATTTGGCCATAACATAACAACATAAGTTTCTTTTACACAATTACACAATCCACACAAATGTTAACATAACAGAAATCTAGAGCAGGATGAACGCAATAGGCCATATGCAGTGTCTTGTTTTTATCTCAGAAAAATGTCTCTGATGTAACATGTGCAATGTGTAAAATGCAATCCAGCTAAAGAATATACTACTTGGATATGAAACACATTTTAATGGCAAGTGTAAAAAATCCTGTCAGTAATAGTCAGAAGTACTTAAAAGTGCAACATACAGAAACATAACAGAAATTCTTTTAAATGTTAAACATGAACATTGCATATTAACTGGCTTTTCCCTTCACTCAAACAGTAAATAACAATTCATTTAAAAGTATAAAGATTAAGTGAACTTCAGTTATACAGCATGTGTGTTTGGATACAAGTTAGGACATATAGGGCCAGTTTCCCGGATAGGAATTAGATTAAGCCAGGACTAGACCTTTGCTAATTTAGGACATTTAAGAATTTTTAGAAACATGTCTTACAAAAATACATTATCTGTGAGCATTTTAAGACCAAACACTGGCAATTATGTATTTTAAGATATCTCAGTACAAGCCTTTTCCAGTTTAGACAGCTCTTAACATTTATTTTTTAATAAATTAATCCCTGTACGGGAAACCGGCCCATAATTTTGTGTTTGCTTTTCAGAATACACATACATTAAACAATATCACAATTTGATGAAACTACAGCTTGACTGAAAATTATGCACAATAAAAATACAATTAGTTTGATTATAAATGCATTCATTAATATTTTTATGATGGTTTTGATTGTTTTTCAAACAATTTAAAAAACTTTCAATTTTATTCATAAAGTAATCTACTTATGCTTTTCACATATTTGAATATAACAATAAAATACATTTTGAACAGAATGAAAATGAGACAGAGCTGCTTTAAGTTGCTAAACTATTTTATCGATAACACATTTCTGCACGTGTGTGTGTTTCTGTGTGTTTCATTTTAATGGAGAGAATGAGAGAAAAAAAGTATTATGCTTTTCCATACATAATAAAATGTAGTTTTATGTAATTTTTTTATGTAATTTTAATTGACACTGTAGTGGAAGCCCTGCAGATCTCTGCAGCTTTTGAGACACGTTTACCTGTCTACAGAAAGTGCCTGGGAAAGGTTTTTTTTTTATGTGGAATATTAAATGCTGTTTTCTAGTAAAATTATTAATATGCTTATCCATGTATTTAACCTTTGCCTGTGTTCATTTTTTAAAATGGTTATAACATCCCCCGCTCACAAGGTGCACAGCTAAGTGATTTGAAGTGACATTTTTCTGGTAACATTTGCGACAAGTAATGCAATGAGTAGAACGGATTTCATTCATTTATTCATTCAAAGTCAGCTCTCTGGTGAAGGACACTGACTCTAATGGGGTTTTCCAGAATAATAGAGTGTATGAGCCTCGCACACTTAAGTGTATTTGTGAAATTTTCTTTTCTATATCTATACTTTCTCTTTGTATTATTTAAACAGTTCTTTGCAGCAAATGCCATCACCCAAGAACATCCTTGTTTCATGCAAATAGAGTAGCTTGATTTGTAACTTCACATCTAATATAATCTATTCATTAATTGCAGTGTCAGTGCTGATGTTCATCAAATCTACCTAACAATGTAACTCACTGAGGGCTCATCAGTGAGATTTTTTTAAATTTCAGCTGCAAGCCAAAGTTAGAGGAAAAGGTGTCACCCTTGGGGAAGACTGTGGCTGCGGTGCTCAGTATTCATTAACTAGCTCAGGTCATCTGGTCACACTTCATTTCAGTGATGCTGTCTTCACATGTGCATCAATCATTCAATCAATCTCTTACAATTGCATTATTCATCCATGATGGTGATGGAAGCTGGCACTTTGTTATCCACCCCCACAAATGCACTTCCAAACATAAATCGCAAGGTATCCACTGTACAGAAATCAAATTCATCTTTTAACATGAGAGCAATTTGACAGTGGTATATGAAATGTAAAAAGTAATAAAAACGTCTGTTGTTGCGGTTTTAATTTGTGTGTCAAACGTTCACATTCATGCACATTCTTTTGGCCACATCACTACCTCAAAACGAACTACACAGCATGGTGTAAAGGCATCATCTGTGCCAGAATGATTGGCCCAAAGCTGTTGAAGTTTGAGTTTCAGTGGTTCTGGATTTTTTCCGGAGTAGACATCTCACGACATGTATGTGCTAATACTTGCGATCTTCATTCTGCATTCATACACAGCATCATTTTGGCAATTTACTGATAATTTGAAAACTTCTCATACTGGAAAATTGCTTGAACAAATTTATGGGTATTTTAAAAAGGGGCTTTTCACACATGATCACTTTACTGCAATTTAATGGTTATGTATGTGTGTAAAAGGCTAATGGCTCAAGCCTCCATTACTTCTGTAGGTCTAAAATTACATTTTGATTAGCAATGGAGGTGTGAGATAAGATGTGTAAGAAATTACACACACACACACAAAAGTCTTGAAATATAACATCTAAACAATGTAACACTGCGGGTGCATATTATTTTCTAGGCCTGCCGTTAAATATGTTTATATTAATACATACATAAAACAAATAATTGAGTCAAAGATCAAGGATGGCCTTCTTTACCTGAAAAGAGATTTGTCTGGGGTACTTGATCTTAAAATATGTGATTAAAGGTGGACAGGGCAATCTTGAAAGCGTCATTCCAGTAAAGAGGTTATTCCATACTGAATCAACATCAATAAGCTATTCTATGGGCACTGTATAGTACAGTGATTAAAGTCTTTGTAAACAGAAAATGAAGGTTTGAGTGCTTGAAGACTGCTGCATTCTAAAACCTCATTTTAAGAACTGTTTCTCTCTTCTTGCTATTTTTTCCCTAATTATTTGGGGTATGAAAGCAACAGCTCAAAGCTGTGATATAAAAATAATGTTGTTTTTCAGCTCATCTGAAATTGCCATGAGTGATCACTTTTGTATAGAGTTAAAGACATTTAAGGTGGATGAAACAGTTTGTAATTAGACTCTCTTCTTGTTGGCTGATATTAATATCCAGTAAGAATCCAGTGCAATGGATGTAAAAATGTATGAAAAATCCTTTAAAGATTAAGTATACATTGTTATTCAATTAAATAAAGTGAGAATAATAATTCCAGTATTAAAAAGTAATTGCATAAGTAATTGGATAGAGAAAGAGAATACCGTAAACAGCGGCATGGTTTTTGGTGGGCAGTGCACATGGTTTGACATTTGCATCATGTTACTGTGTGTATACAAAAGTTATTGCATTTTTAGGGCTACTTTATTTGCATTTGTCTTACTTTGTGAAACAAGTTGTTTGTCAACCACCTATGTAGTTTAGCTTCTCTCAGATTTCTGGGATCTGCCTTTCTGAAACTGAATACTAGTGTGATAAATTTGAGTTAAGAGGCATGCTGTGTTACAGTATAGTGTGTTAGCCAGACAGCTTCATTTCCCTTATTTTATTCTTACTAAAGTCATATAATAAATTATAATAATGAGCTCATTTACCATATGTCCTTGGAGAGGGCTAAAGCGTCTAGTCACTGCTAAGTGCTCTGACAACACACAGAAAAGGAATGTGCAGCTGGTAAAACACTTTGTTTCACTTCAGCATATTGTGTTTTTAGCAAACCCTGGACATGGGTAGAGGGATTGTAGGTGGGGGGAATGAATAACCAGCGCTATCCACCTTCAATACCACGACTGAGGTGAGACCCTTGAGCAAGGCACTGTTCTCCCAACTGTTCTGGCTGCCCGCTGCTCCGGGTGTGTGTTCACGGTGTGTGTGTGTGTGTACGCGTGTGGTTGGTCACTTCTCCCTGCTGTGTGTGTGCACTTGGGTGGGTTAAATGCAGAGCACAAATTCCTAGTATGGGAAACCACACCTGGCCACATGTCACGTCCTTTCCTTTCCTTTTATATATATATATATATAAAAACAGTAATAAGCATTTCAGAAAAAGAGGAAAGGAAGGAAAGGAAAGGAAGAAATGAGGGGAGTTACAGTGGTGCAAAGCAAAACAATAGTGTCATGCATATTTAGTTAATATAAATGCAGATGAAACTTCAGTGCATTTACCAAAAAATCTTATTTGTATGCAGACTTCTTGCTTCTCGGTTTGGTCACTCTGCACTGCAATTCTTTTGGTGGCTGATGCATTTCACAGGTGAATTAACCTTATCTTAACTGGAAAACGATAGCTTCAGATTTGAAAAGTAAAACTTCCTCACAGGTTCCACAGAGTTTATACCACTTACCACAATGATTTTTTTTTCTTCTTCTGAGAAAATTATATGACTAATTGCATTTTACGTCAGCACTGGAAAATCAATGGGCATAACCAGTACTTTACCTGGAAGCTCCTAATTGCACTGAAACATAAATTCCTAGAATTACACACATAAGGGTTTTTCAGTGTTATTAATATGATAACATTTCAGAAGCTTTAAAAAGATATGTTATGGATGCATGATTCATTGTTAGATGTTACATAGGCATACTCTGTGTTATACACTGACTTTTGAACATTTAAATAGAAAAATATATTCAATTTACTGCACATTTGTAAATGTAGTATAGGTGTAATGATTATGTTATAAATACTATTTAAAGATGAACATCTTTGTAAATCAATATTGATATAAAAAGTGTTAAACCAATAGGTTGTTTTAATATGAATTTTGGCTATGTGTATATTTGAATTGTTTGTGGAAAAATTAGGCTTTAATACAAAAACTGGCACTTAACATTTCTTCAGACTAATATAATAATTAGTGCTGGGCAACGATTAATCGCGATTAATCGCATCCAAAATAAAAGTTTTTCTTTACGTAATATATTT
>JAUCMS010000019.1:8369994-8382195 GCA_032357445.1 Enteromius radiatus | reverse complement strand
TTGTAAATGATTAGTTCATCATTAACTAATCACTTATAAATGCTTTACAACTGAACGTTATTATAAAGTGTTACCAATAAAGGCTGTTCTTTTAAACTTTCAGTTCAGTAGTTCGCGCTTCCTTATAAATCCCGGTAGTAATAATAGCGTGCTGTCCTGGGGGTGAGCCAGGAGCCCGGCGGACTGCATACTCCCCATAGGATAGTGCGAATGAGGCGGAGAAAGGGCGGAGGAGGGTTGCTTGTAATGAGATACGGAAGGGAAGGAAACTGGCTTATTTATAATGGATAGGATGGAATTGGATTGGCTGACGAGATGATAGGTAATGATTGGTAATATGGCGCAGGCTGTGTCTGATTAATCGTTTGCGCTCCCCCCGAAATTAGTTCAAGGCAACATCCCTTCATAAAAGAATCCTGAAAAAGAATATTCTTCAAGGTTTCCACACAAAAATTAGGCAGCTGATTTCAACACTGATAATAATAATAATAATAATAAGAAGAAGAAGAAATGTTTTTTGATCACCAACTATTCATATTAAAGTGATTAAAGGATCATATGATACTGAAGTCTGGTGTATTGACTACACTGCAAAAAAAATGCTTTTCTTAAATAAAGTTGGATTTTCTAGACAAGTTCAAATTAAGAACGTTTTTGCTTAGAACCAGACACAGAATGTAAGCTAGAAAAGCATTTTTGCAGTGTACTGTAAAATCCAGCTTTTTCATCACAGTTTTAAAAAAAACATTTGTGCATTCAAATAGAAAACATGTTAATGATATTTTACAACATGACTGTTTTTACTATATTTCAGATTAAATAAATCCTTAGAGAACATAAGAGATTTATCATTACATCTTAGATCATTATTAGGCAACATTTGTAATATACCCCAGCATGTGTCTTTCTGGCTCATACTTCACTAAAACAGCATAACACTGTGGAGTATAGCACTTTCCATTCACTTGATAGTTAAATCACATAATTGTCAGCTGCAGTTTTTCCCACCACAGTTTATTCCACACTCTTACTGTATGTACTTTCATATGCTATTATTTTACTTAAAAGAGTCGTAGTTAGGAATAAAGCGTGATTGCATGCTGGCATTGAGTATACCGTAAATGACCTGAACTCATCAAAATTCAAGGTTTCAGCTGCTGAGCTTTCAGGGTCCCGTATTTGTATTATTTCTGGTTCTGATTCTGCCCAACAGGAGCAATAAAACTAGAAACACTGTGGCTCACTTGCATTACTTACGTGCCACCCTTCAATAAACAGGATGATGCCACATACGGAACCATACAAAACAAAGACAGGGTTCAGTGAAAAATAATATATGACTGTATTTCCAGAAAAAAAAGACCCTTGGAGAAAACTCAGAACACATGAGGAGACGGAATTGTATAATTAAATACTGTTTGTCTCTTGTCCAGGATCTACGATCGAATCACAAGTGGAAATAATTAAATCTCCAAGCAACTTTACAGATGTCTTTCTAACTAATGTCTCTCAGGTTGTTTACTCCAGTGTTGCACACATGTAGCCACAAATAACAACATATTCACTTTTAGGAGAAACATTAATGCCATTACGTTGTCATGTTCTAGGTGTCCTCCTTTAAAACTAATGCTTACCATAAATAGCCATTGCTCTGAAATCTTTTTTCCATTAATTATTTTCTATGGCACAGTGTCTCATAAGTGCAAAGATAGGATGGGTGCTAATTGGAACACATGATCTTAAAGGCCACAGGTGATTTATTCAGTGGTCAGGGCTTTTAATGCTTATAGGAGATAAGCAGGTACCTCCATGATCATGAGTGGTTTCTGGCAGACAGCTTGGCACATTTATACAGGTATGTTTGCTAACTGACCCATATCAAATAAAATCTTAATTAGTTCAAAAGGAAAAATAAGCTTTCATCTGTGTCATTAAAATATTTCCAGCCCAGGGTTATACTCGCAAACATAACAGTTTATACACAGGTGCTCTAAATGATTACGAAGGATGCAGGAAATAACAGGCAGTATCTCAGCATTACAGAAAGAGCACATCTGTGATTAACATTGCAGAACCGGTGAAGAAAAAGACTAATTGAAGAGCAGCCAGTCTAACAGCTATTTATTAGTGATGTTGCATAAGGTAAACCATGTGTGGACCTTAATGTTCTTGTATTCTTTTAAATGCATTTCAATAAACATTTTACAGCCGGAACATCTGATGTATCATTTCAGCCTGTGAATGATGTCTCTTTTGTTATAACTTGTCTTCACAAACGATAAAAGTGAGTAAAACAAGTGTATACAGAATTCAGACAAACTAGACATTCAGACAAAGTAGACAGCTAGTTACTTTGCAAAATGAGTGATCTCACTTTTCATGGAATCTTAAAATAACAGTGGTTAGTCGAGTGCAAATGAATTTTCTGAGATTCCTTTCTGACTGCAATAATAATGAAGAGTGCCTGTAATTCATCAAAATAGCATTGAATCTGATTCAGTTATACATGACCCCAGATCACAAAACCAGTCATAATATATAAATAAATTAATTGAGACGTGTACATCTGAATAAATAAGCTTTTCAGTGACGTATGATTTGTTGGGATAGAACAGTATTTGGTTGAGATATAGCTATTTGTAAATCTAGAATCTGAGAGCGCAAAAAAAATATTGCAACCTGGTCTCATAAAATCAATAAATTTTTTGTGCAACACTGTTTTTACTTAATGCATGTTTCGCTGCAGCTTCAACACTGCAAAAAATGGCGTATCTTAGTATTTTTGTTCTAGTTTCTAGTCACAATATCTAAAATTTCTTAAATGAAGATACTTTTACTAGATAAGCAAAATGACTTAAGATACTTAGTCTTGTTTCCAGGTGACAAAAATCTAAATTAAGTGCATTTTACTTAAAACAAGTAAAAATATACACCAAATCCAACCCTAAATCTACCCGAAAGTGTTAAATGCAAACCTAATATCAAAAGGCATGTGTTCAAGAAAGCATACTGTACCATTTCAGCCTTTTAAGCAGATAAAAAGTTTTTTGCACTGATGTACTTATTGGTACGTATTGCGCTAAAAAGTGTGCCAGGTTATGTTTATGCCTTGAGACCAGGTAGCAATATTGAGAAATCCTTGGCAATGCATTTTACTAATCAAAATTAAGTTTTGATACATTTACAGTAGGAATTTGACAAAATATCTTCATGGAACATCATCCTTGCACCCCACAAAGTTTACATTTTAGTAAAAAAATCACACATAAACTGTCAAGATAGCTGTCCAATGTGTTGTCAGAAATAGGGCATGCTTGGCTGAAGTGTGTATCAAGGGCATATACAGTAGCATTTACAAGGTCAGCAGGCATGAGCACTCTTCTGTAACATGAGATGATGAATGGGATACCATACAGTGCCTTGGATTCCAAGGACAACCACACATGGCCATCTTAAGACTGCAAGTGCATGTCAAGTGTGCCATTTGGGACAGGGCCACTGTCATTCCGTTATTTTTCCAAGCAAGTCATTGAAATGTATTTGTGCATATTAGAATGTAAACTAAGACTAAAAGCAAAAGACTGTGTTATTTAATGCCACTTAGTTTGTTTCACTAAGGAATTGGCTGGCTGAAGTCTTCCATAGGAATCCAGGGAATAGGAAAATTCAGGCACAATTTCGACCTTCAACTCCTGTGAACAGATTTTAATAAGCTTTGAATCTGCCAGGCACCCACTGGTACTCACACATGGTGTTTTTTCAAATTATTTTTACATTTTTGTCAACCACTGGAAGTTGTGCTTGCCTTTTTATTTTCATGTTTTCAGTTTAAGGTTAATTTTCAATCATCATTTTCATGGGATTTACGATGTGTGCCAAGTTTCTTGAGCAATCTAACATACTGCACTTCATTCCTGCTTCTTGGACAGCTTACATGCTGTCTAGTGTATGACAGCTAGTCTGAGCCATCACTTTTTAGGCTTTTTCCCAAATTATTGGGAAAGACATGACCCAAAATAGTTTTTAAACGGCTTAGTCAACCAGCTAAATACAGATGTTTTCCAGACATCCCCTATTAAACAGCAATCATATTTGAATAACATACACATCCATTTCTAAATCAATCATGGAACTAATGATCATATTAAAAATATAGTTTGTGATTGATTTTTGACTAGCAACAGAATGTCAAATGTTCTGTTTCTCAACAGCATCCAGTCACAATTAAGACCAGGCATGCAGTGAAAAGACGTTTTTTTTTTACACATAGAACAAGTAAGACCACCCAAGAAAGACTTCAGAAGCTAATGTTTCATGGAAGGTAATAGCTATTATATAGAAATTACATCAACTTAGTGCCAAAAAAGTTAGGATTGCTATGAATTGGAATGTTCCAGAAAGGCAATCCTACACACAAAGAAAAACATCATGGCATGTCCCATACTAGGAATTTGTGCTTTGCATTTAACCCATCCAAGTGCACACAGCAGTCAGAAGTGAACAACCACGCACACCAAACAACAGTGAACACACACCCAGAGCAGTGGGTTGCCAATGAAGAAGCAGTTGGGGGAACAGTGCCTTGCTCAAGGGTCTCACCTCATGGTATTGAAGGTGGAGATAGCACTGGTTATTCACTGGGACCTGGGACATGAACCCATGACCTTAACTTCCTATCCATTAGGCCACTACTGCCCCTAATAAGAAAGTAGACAACGACGCACACACACACACTGGTTATTCACTCCCACCACCCACAATCCCTGTAATTGAATAAACGAGGCTTAAGCAAATGAAGTAATAGACCTCTTAACTAAGACAACTGTTCTGAATATTCTCCATAATAGTGTTCACTGGAATCCTCAGGAAAGCAAATTTAGTACAGATGTGATTGTTATAGCGATCGTTATAATGTTATAAGTGTTATGTGGCTTTGTGATGTATTTTGTTAAGGGGTAAGTGATTATTGGGATGCCTCAGGATTCTGACCACAGAGGAGACAGTCAGCTGTGAATTGAAGAGCATATCTCTAGGGAACATGGCATAAGCCTGCAATATGATCTGAGCCAGAGGGCAAGAGAACCACATTCCTTTTATAAAGCTGCTTGACACCTCTCTCTGGGTCACGTTCCCCTGCAAGGACACACTGAAGACAATCACAGGCCATCTCTCACTAAATATTTCAAGTCTTATTTGCAGTGTGAAAAGCCATGAATCAATGGCTGTTAAATCAGTGTCTTTATTTAGGACATTATCACAGAGACATATGGGTGTACTGAATGAATCCCTCTCCCTTCTTCTACATTCTGCATATTAGTGCACACTAGAACATTTACATCATACAGAATAATAACGCTTATTTATTTATTAAAATAGGCTGGTGCAGACATTAAGTAATACAGTTTACATTTGGAATTTTTGTAAAGATAGTTGATGCATAACATGTCTAAACATCCTCGCAATCAAGCTAGGTTAGTATTTATAAAAATACATAAAAGCTGTGTATATTTTAAGTGTTTTCTGGCCTTAAGGTTAGGTGTTTCTACCACTTTTTAAACCCTTTTTTTGTGGTCACTATTTCAAGTACTCCTGCACCTGCAGTGTGAGAAGACAATCTTTATGAAAAATGTATAATTATAAAATAATGGGAAAAATGCCACATAATAATTTTGTTGAATCAATCTATTATATTACATATGAAACCATGATCCTCACAATAGTCTCATTTTACATTTTATTTTGCTGTGTTTAAAGTAAGGTAGGTCAGGTTTGGTAGTATGGGTACAAATATCTATTGATCAATGAAGTTTTAAAGATGTAATTATTCTAAGCCAGTCTGATATCTCACAGATCTTTGAAGGGAAATCTAACAGGAAGTAAGTTAAAGTGTGTACTGTGTGTCCAGACTTCCCACATACACGATTATCCCTTTAGATTTATCATGCAAATCACAATTTGCAATATCACAGAAAACCACCGTCCCTCTGTGCATCAAATAATCTCAATTGCACTGCGATTATCAGTTTAGAGGCTATGTGGCTTGGACTGCATACAGCTGTTATTCAGAGGTAGTGTGAAAGTGCATTTGTTTTTCCCATTACCGTTTCAAGGCTGGCGTACAGACACACACTTAAATGCACAGATACGTCAGTTCCATGAGTCACCCACAAGACAATTTAGCATAAAGTTCTCCAGTCTCTTACAATTTCACATTTGGGGTCCAAAAAGATGGGAAATCTTAATATAGGGATGTACTGTAATCACACCTGCAAAACTTATTCTCATCCAGCTGAAATAGACTGTACTGACGTTCTTCCCGAACACAATTGAGCAGTCCAGAACAATTAAACCGGTGATTTGTTCTGCAACAACAGTCATTTTATAGAGGACGATGTGTTGATAAGTTAACTGCAAAGAACACAATTACAATTCAGTCTTCATTGTTAAATCCAGCTTGTTTTTTCCCTACTGAATCTCTCAGCGCAGAAGGCCACACAAAGGGCGCTTACACATGTTTTATTTGTCTTTGTTGGACCGTGCATCAAGACCATATATCATGTGAGTTCCTGCTGCCTTAATGGTTCCAGCACCTGAGAGAATACCCTCTGCATCAGTTCCCTCCCTCTCAGAGCACTTACAAAAACAAAACCAGTCAACCTGCAGCACCTGGAATCACTGTGGCGCTACAACTCTCCTAAGAGACACCCTGCCCTATCCTGTGTTTCCTGCCCTGGGCTAGCACTGCGGCATCATCCCAGCTCACAATTTTCTTCTTTCCACTCCTCCCGGACACTCCACATAACTCTAATTATTGGCTCACCCCGGTGATCCCCCTAAAGTTCAGCTGCAACACCTTCAAGGACTTCCTCTCCATTCAAAACACCCCCAAAAGCTGCTGCTTTACTGCTCTGATCTGTGGGAAAGGAGAAACTCACAACGTGGGCCGCAGAGATAGGATTATGGTAAAATTATGAGGTGTGAGTGTGTGTATAGATGTGTTAATGTGTGTTACTAGAGCCATCAGCCAGATTTTTCAACTTCCAGAGAGCCCTAAGAGGTTGCCAAGGGGAAATAGCATCTGTTAAGAAATAGCACTTTTTCCTCGAGACTTATATGTGCATTTATTTGTGCTATAAGTGACTTTTTTGAACGGCACACATTAAATGTTCCTACTTCTTTACAGGTACCACAGAAATTGGTGTCCTGAGAAATCAATATGTCTCTCTGACAGCCTCACCAGAAACAAAGCGATGAAGATATATAAATGATGAAAGGTATGTAAATCTGTACAATCTGTCAGTTGCTTGTTCGTGTCTTTGCACATTTTGAAGAAAGGGCATGTGGTTTGAAGAGATGGGGGTGGCTAACTCTGACAGAATTCGGGAAACTGAAAATCGCCTGCAGCACCTCTAAGGTCAAATCTATTTTCACTTTCCATTTCTGGGAAACAGAAGTGTCACAAAGTTTGCAAAAGTTCCAAAGTGCAATACTGTAACTTTAAAGAAAGAAAGAAAAAATCAAGAGAAAAAAGGAAATGCTTTTCTATAAGTTGTGCCGTGGTACTGTCTCAGGTGTTTCTATGAGCTTTCTTTCTTCTCTGGTACAAGGAAAGCAAGAACCAATCAAATGTGTACCTTGAATGCATGCACGTCGCTGAGTAACCAAATCATTTTGGTTACCATTGACTTATCTTCTTTTTTTTGTTCCACAGAATTCATGCAATTTAACATGTTGGTGGATAAATGATAACGACATTTTTTTATTTACTACTCCTTTAAGGGAGCAAAAGGACATTTCAGCACAGAAAGGTCAGAGGCCATCAGCTGTATTGTGATCTGTTTCACAATAGACATATCCATGTACTCGCAGAAAAGGAAAGGCAGACAAACACAGGGTCAGTGCATGATGTCCTTGTGCATCCTTGTGTACCATATCTTTGCACAAACAAGACGTATTCGATTCACTTTCTGTAAAAAATACATCCCACTGCTCTGAATCTTTGTTTAATTGCCTTACACCTGAGAAATTCACTATACAGAGGGATGGAGCTGCTTTGCTTTTTTGTTACTGATGCTCTGTGGTGCAGCTGACCTTGTGATCCAGTCCCTCATTGAGTGTTTCACAAGGCATTGGGAAACTCACACGTCTTAGCTAACAAAATATACTCCTCAGCTATTGCAGTAAGAAAATGGTATGCCAGGAAAAAGCACAAACAGCTCTTAGAAACATAAAAAAACAAACAATAAATAAATAAATATGAAGTAAAGTAAAAATTTCAAATAAAATAAACAACATCACTATTCAGTATAGTACTAAAAGTTAACTGTGGTATTGCGTCATCTGTTACATTTCAGACAAAATTGGCTTATTTGCATATTTCATCTCCACCAGAAGAAGCCAAACATAAAGCTTTACATATCAACAACCAATGCATAAAAGTTAAAAAGGCGGCCTGGAACAGCAGTGGCTAGAGAGAGTCCTCCTCCCTGTTCCAACCACTCTATAATTAATAATAAGGCATATAATTATTTTTTTTCTTCTTGTATAACACTTTGCCCTGTCAATAACACTAATTTAGTCTAATATAGGAAAACATTCTTAAAGAATGTAATAAAGTAAACTCACACTATATTAAAAAAAAAAAAGTCTAATGTTAGAACAGGCACAAACTGTAGAGTTAGGTGTGTTAACAAGAGCCGTTTCAATTTTAGCTACAAAGACTAAAAGGAAAAACATAATAAGAAAAAATGTACGTACAAATGAGCACATGTTCAGAAAGACAGTCCAAAATGAATTTAAACTGAATAAGTATTGAATGCAAATGTAAAGTAGCTGATCCACTTCTAACAGCACAAAGTTATCATGTTATACTGTGTTTCGAAACCAGATCAACCTTTAACTCCAGTGAACTGACTTTAAGACAGTTTGCATCTGTCAGATCATTGCACATGGTATTTTCTCAACCAGCAGAAGGTCATATACTGTTTCCCTTTGGATTTATGTTTATGGTATCAAACTACCAGGCGTAGATCTGGCGGTGACATTGTTGATCAGCTTCTTCTGTGGGATCACTGTCCAGCATCGAAACTAATGTTGGGAATACATGGAAACGGCACGATTCATGACAACAGCGAGGAACTTTGAGGCTCAAATCTTGTGAATCACATCTGCTCATTATTTTGAAAAACATCTGCTTGTAATTACTATCAGTCCTGACTTTTCTCGTCAATTGTAGGCTTCAGCAACCAGGAGACTGTACTTTTTATTCAGATCGATATAACAAATATAATTTTAAGAATAGGTGCGTTTTTTTATAATTCACAGGGCTGCACATGATGGAAATGTTGTAGTACAATTAAAAATAGCAAAATATCTGTCTGTGTCTTTTATTTAAAGTGCTGCATGTGTTTCACATCCTATTTCTGTGTTTAAAGTCAGTAAAGATAATGCTTAATTATTAAGGGCTTTATTAATGGTCTCTATGACCTCCAATGCCTTATTTGTCGATCTTTGTAATCCCTGTTCTCTCATTTGTCTCTTGCTGTTGTAACATACTTCTCTCAAAGGCTTAGTTGTGCTCTGAAGAACATTCCTGAGTTATCCAAGTGGCCGAGTACGAAACCTCTGTGTGACAAAATGCTTTTTATATGATAAATGCCATTATCAGTTCATGTAGTAAAAACACCAGTGTACAGTTTTATGGGTAGCTATAATTTCAAAGGCATTTAAGGGCTTCTTTTTCATTGTCTTGCAATGTCAGATATGCTGGAATTTCACTGATAATGAATTATGTTCTGTCCTTTTTAATTTTTTTTTTACTTGCATGCACTGCCTTGTTTTAGTACTTGATTTACTGTGCATGGTTCAGTTCAGTTCAATATATGAATTAAAAATGTGTTATATAGTATTATTTTAAAATTGTATCAGGTGAATATTGCTCAGTTTTGAGGAATATTTTATGTTTTTGCACTTTTTGTTTGATGAATGGAAAAACTCTACACATGATTCATACAGAGTAGTATACAATGTAATCTCTCCCCCTAGAGTCCCACTTAACATTCATCATCTTAAAACACCAGGAAAAAAAAACAAACACAAGAAAGTACCATTTCAACATCAATCATTCAACGGTTGTGTATTACATTGGCAAAGCTCTGACAAAGCACTAAAACTACAGCTTTCATGTAAACTTCATGTAACCTCCAGCGAATTTCAGAATAATCAAAAAAATAATATAAACTCATAGTTTCTTTTCATCTAAAATGGGGACAAATTTATAGATGAAAAGACAAGACGTCTTGGATTGTTCCTAAGTTGCGTAACAACAATGTTTTCCAGCGTTTGCAAAAGGAAGGACTAAAGGGTTATGGGAAGAAGCTGGTCATTTTGGCACAGTATGTGGGTTTCCTGTACAGTTTGACAGGATAAAGACTGAAGGGATCTGAGTCGCACTGATTACTTCACAAAAGTCATTAGCGCAGATGTGTGCATTAAAACTAGCTAGGTGCTGCATGAGTGATGGCGGTGTCAACTATCTGTAATGGCCTGACCTTGTAGAAGCACATTCACCTCGCCTCGTAAGACAGATACTGCGGTACCCTGCTGGGTGATGTGGGGTGATGGAACTCTGCTGTTCTGCGACCCTCTAATATCAGAGAAAGCCACATTCACCAGTGTACTCTTCAAGGGGAAACCCTGACACATTTACTGTACTCGGATCAATGGTGCCTGAAAAGGAATACGCGGCACGATAAATCGTGATCGATATCTCAGTGTCCTACCCAGAGGTCCAGATCATAATTACTGCAGAACAATGGATTTTTCATAGTCAGCCTAAAAGTAGCACTCGCCAAGTAGCAAAGCACGTAAAAATCAGCATTTGCAAGTATATGTACTGTAACAGTCATTCACGTAGAACTTTTTTTTAAATGTAATGTCATGCGTAAGATGCCAGACAAGAGTACAGCTGTAAAACGCGTCCATCTAGCACATTTGCATAGAAAAACAATGAAAAAGTTAGTGTACTAAGACATGTACACAAAAGGTCTATTTCTCTTAAATATTGTTCACAAATCTGTCTAAATCTGTATTAGTGAGCACTTCTCCTTTGCCGAGATAATCCATCCACCTCACAGGTTGGCATATCAAGATGATGATTATTAGACAGCATGATTATTGCACAGGTGTGACTTAGGCTGGCCACAATAAAAATGCACTCTAAAATGGGCAGTTTTATCACACAGCACAATGCCGCAGATGTCGCAAATTTTGAGGGAGTTTGCAGTTGGCATACTGACTGCAGGAATATCTAGAGCCGTTGCCTGTGAATCTTCATTTCTCTGCTATAAGCCGTCTCCAAAGGTGTTTCAGGCAATCTGGCGCACAACCGCAGGCGACATGTAACCACACCAGCCCTAGACCTCCAAATCCAGCATCTTCACCTCCAAGATGAAAAATCTGCATGCTCGTTGTCCTCACTGGGGTCTCAAACTGGGGTGGACTATTATTCCACAGGACAAAGTCAACAACCTGATCAACTCTATGCGAAGTAGATGTGTTGCACTGCGGGAAACAAATGGTGGTCACACCAGATACTGACTGGAATCTTGATGTGCCACACCCAAATGGACTAACCCAGCTGTTGGGTTAAATATTTACATTATAATTTTAACCCAAACTTTGGGTTAGACCACATTTGACCCAAAGTTGGGTTGAAACAACCCAGCATGTTTTTGACTGAAATTGCGGATCCATGTGCAGTTTTTTTTTTTTTTTTTTAATTTAAGGTCAACAGGCAAACAGAAGGCAGGCAGTAAACAATCACAAGACAGAGAGCGGTCAAAAACAAACATGGGAATGAACCACTTACTGGAGATCGCCAGAGCTGCTCAAGACTTAGCACAGAATATAACGCGAGTGTGGTTTTTATACAAGAGATGATGAGTGGATGGGAGTGGATAATGACAAACAGCTGCTGGTGTGATTACAGATTACAGACAGGTGTTAGGGCAAGATGTATGATGGGAAACTGATTCTGCGTCTGAAATCGCTTACTTCCCTACTATATAGTACGTGAAAAACATTTCATAGCATTCGAAAATCAGTAGGCGAGAAGTACCCGGAAGACCTACTGCTTCTGGCCGAATTCTATAGTAGGCATACCATGGACACTTTCCTATCCCATGAGGCTCCGGGAGAGGA
>JAUCMS010000019.1:8328785-8369894 GCA_032357445.1 Enteromius radiatus | reverse complement strand
ATACTATATAGAACGTACTGTTTTAACGGTCGGGTAGTACGTTCAATTTTAAATGTAGTACCTACTTAAGCAGTATGTGATTTCGGACGCAGTATGAGTCAGAGTGTGAATGAGTCCAATGGTGGTGTGAATGGTGCAATGATTGATGGGAAATGAAGTCTGGATGACAATTGAGGAGTGCCCTCTGGCGAAGCTTGAGCTTGATGGCACTCATGACAATTATAGTGATATTTCTTTATTGATTTATGTTTTTTTTTAGAATTAAATAATAACGATGATGATGATTGATGATGATTATTATCTCAATTATATTTACATGAAATATTAATTTATAATTTTAATTTGTTATTATAAATAACAATTTATAATTGTTATGAAATACTTTTTTAAAATATTATAGTGATAATACTTTATTGATTTATGTTTTATAGAATTTGATTAAATAATCATAATAATTATTATTATGTGAACTTTTTCTGCCTATTAATGTAATGCACACATAGTTTCATGGCTGGTAAAAATATTTATGACTGGTGACTTTTCTAAAGTGACTGGCCTTTAGCAGCTGTGGCAAAATGTTAGAGTTTTAGGCCCTGTGTACAGTGTGCGTGAGATAAGATGCCTGACTTGTGTAACCCGGGGTCACTGGAAAAGTATTTACAAGCATGCACACAAGAGCAATGGGGTCTCATAAACTCAAGCCAGCTGTCCTGGGTCTGTCAGTAAGCTGCTGCCATTAACAGGTCTTCAGTGAACCTGTTTCTTGATTCATTTCCATTACCACCATCTAAATACTCCCACACCATAGACTCAGAATACAAAATGATAAAACAGCGTCACATATACAGTAGCAAAACAAATGCAAAGCTATCTGATTCCTGTCATACAATTCATAGTGCAATGTTTGCCCTAGCAGTTATTAATTAGGTAATGTAGGCAGCTCAGCAGTGTGTGTACAATGCATAATGTATTTGTAGCTGAGGCAAAATTCCAATACGCACTGTCAAACTTTATAAGATCTCTTTAGTAGTCAGGACAGATTCTGATGTACAACCTGCTGATTTTCATTTTCTTTAACCTGTTTCCTGCTGTTGTTTCTTCCTATTACAGCCCATGCATGGCATAAGAATATAACTCAAGTTTACAAGGCTAAATGAAAGCTAAATGTTCAAATCTTTCTGCAACCACTGCATTTGTATTTCGCTTATCCAGATGTCTACTCAAGAGCCCTGCAAGAAAAGCTCAACATATTTACAAATATAATTGCTCTTAGCTAGAATGCAACAACTTATGCAGATTTTCTCTCACAATTACGGTATAGAAGTGTGCAGATTCTGTTATCAATGTGAATTATACTTTTATTGATCCATGATTGTTTTTTTTTTTTTTTGTAAGGAAGGCCCAACATTGATTACTGAACTAAGCCAGGATTACTTTTTAAAGATTTTGATGAAAATGTGTGCCATTCTTCTTATTTTTGGATTGCAAAGATCAGAACAGTTTATCATTGTGCAATTTTTCTGCCAGGAGTATCTCATGCTAGGCTCAAGATGGTCTGGAAGAGGTCCTGGAATATATGAAATATATTGATTTGGATCCTTATTGGATCAGAACCAGATGAAACAGCCCACCGTCTAGACAAATAAGGTCTCTAACTCGATGACAGATTGGTGTCCAGATTGAAACCAGTGTCATTGTCAAGGGGTCCTATTATGTAACTTTAATCCAACAATAATAATTTTGTTAAGGTTCATTTACTTTGTGAGTTAAGCTTTGACAGGGTCATTTTGCGCTTCCTTTTGATTTGAATGCCAAATGTGACTTTTGTACAGTTATTTCCTAGGCCTTAAGTAAAAGATAATATGGATGCAAATTCAAGTTGAGGCATGCTGCCATCACTGGCTATTCAGCTAAATTTAGTATGCAAAAAATAGATCAGTAACAGTTAGAAAATGTAAATCTTGACCTTTAAATTTTCCTTGCAGTGGATGCATTGTGTATTCATTAATTTATAATACATATATTCACTTTTTTACTAACTATTATTTTTTAAAGTTACAAATATAAAAGATTATTGGAAGATATTAAGTTCAACTGCATGCAACTGCAAATTGTTACATTTAACAGCAATTTCTGACTGAAAATAGTTTTCATATTATTTCTTAAAAATCTATCAAATTTATTATATTTAACATGATTAAATAATTTGAACTTAATTGCAATATTTTCCACATCCACCTAATTATAGTAATCATTCCCTCAATAGAGGGGAATCTATATTTGGCTCAGGGGGAAGAGTAATCATTACGTGTAATGTTGATTTAGTGTCTGCACATTGCATGACTGTGTACAGAGGCTGTTGCAGAGGACAGGTTATTTTTAGAGCTGCAGGGACACACAGGTCTTCCTTCTGGCAATGTCCATCACTTCCTAAACATGGGTCATGTGGACCGCTAAAGACCAAGAGGAAAGACCTCAGAAGAGTTGTTTCATTGTTCTGCTGACTGGTTTCCTCTCTCAGTAGTGTTCAGAAGTCAGACAGTGGAAGCATATTGTGTCATTGAGAAGAAAGAAAGGGAAACTTGATAAACAGTTTAAACTGGGGAATTTGGAAGTGATGATATTGTAATCAGTGATTGAGGAGACTGATACATTCTTGTTCAGTGAACTGGTTTCTTTGTGTTTTCTTTCCTTCTTTCCTTCCCCCCCCAAACTATCATTCCAGTAATCTCAGTATTTATGTTTTTAGAAAGCTTTGTATTTTCAGTGCTGGAAAAATAATTAAATTATTGTTATGGCTGCAGTATATGCAATGGCACTTTAAAGCTCTCAGAAAATGTTTTGCACAGTGGTTATTTAGTCTATTATTTATGTTTATGTTTAACAGAAACTAGATCGTTTTTTTATAACAGTCTGGGTTAAGGTTTAGGTTTTCTGGTGCTCAGATGTCTTTCTAAACAATTATAGTGTGCACTTTAAAATTAAATTTCCATCAATTTGGAAACGCTTCAGTATAAATGTTATATATTTTGCAGTAACACTTTTTTGGGAGTTTCTTATCTTATTAGAATGCAGAATATTAGCCAGTTAACCACATATTAATGCCTTATTCTACATTACCTTATTCTACATCCCTAATCCTACCCAATAACTTAACAATTTTAGTTAGTGTTTTTTCATAATTGTTCCCTATTTTCATAAGTGTTCCCTATTTTAAAGATTTATTTGCAATTATATAATAAAGATGCAATTATGATACAAAAAGATAATATAATCTAGAAGGTTAAAATTCAATTACCAGTTGTTTTTTCAGTGGATATTAATATATATATATATATATATATATTTAAACCTGTCAAGAATTTACTCAGCTGACACTAAATGCAAAGCTGAATGAGTCACACATCTTAATGAATATAATATGAGAAAGGAGCTTTCGTATGCTTTATTCCTCCACTCTCCTTTCTCTGTTCTCTTTTTAATTTTGTCAGTTGGAGGGAAATTAAAACAAATTACAGGATTAGATCAAATTCTAATCCAGAGGCAGTTTTGTTGTCCTTTTTCCTGAGTGAATCCAGACAGAATTATTATGGAAAGACACCATGAGTAATTTAATGTTGATAATGTTAGCACATTTTCTTCCTCACTCGACCATGCTCATAGCCTATTCTAGCCTTGTTAGAGCTTTAATCTTTTATTTCCCTGTCATCCATACAATGCAGACATTCAGGTAGCAGTTCTGATGATTGGAAAGCAATTTGTTGCTGAGATCCAATCAGAGGAACCTAATTACCATCTGGCCTACTTTACCCAGACCAGCAGTTGCACTATGACCAATTATCTATGAACCAATTACCACCTTGAGACACAAATGACACCATAGTTATGAATTAAAAATGAATTTTCTTCAATTAAAATGTCTAATTCACTTAAATCTGTAATTTGCAAACATAACATCCTGGAATAAATGGAAGATTGCCACCCAATTAAATACAATAGTGACTCATTAAGTGTAAAAATGTCACCTTTAAAATGCCACTCAAACTGTCTCTACAGTTCACTTGTCTATTAATATTGTATGTGTAGTTTTAATTTGAACAATAAAGCCATGGATAATAAGCAACCAGAAAAGATTTGTCAAGCATCTTAAGTTCTCATGTCATAGCTGTAGCCATTTGCATTGACAAGAGGCAATCCGAAAATCAGACCCATGTCAGCAAAACTAAAGCCGTCTGGTCTTGGCTGATTTGAAACAGACCTGCTGGACTAAGCCAGAAAGAAAATTTGGTTTTATTCAGACAGGATCTTTATCTTTCACGTTAACTAAGACTATCTGAAAAACAGCATGCCGTTACGTTAGGAGGACAAAAAGACAAGGTCAACAACCTACCTCAGAGGCTGCTGTTGTTGGTGCGAGAGGTTTGCGCCAAGACAAAGCTTTCCGTGCACTGCTGGCTACTGGAGGACAAGGAACGTCGGGGCGAACGCTGAAAGCGGTTCCGTCGGTTGAGGTAGCTGCCAGCCGTCCATGTCCTCTGTCTCTTGCGGAGGTACTCCTTGTAGTTCTTGGTGAGCAGGGTGTAGAGGAATGGATTGATGCAACTGTTGCTGTAGGTCAGACAGGTGGTCAGATAGTTAATGTTACGCTTGGCCTTGGTGGAGAGATCCAGCTTGGGCTGAAACTGACCTAGAAGCTGCCAGATCCAGAAAGGCAGGAAGCAAGCCCAGAACAGAAGCACGATAGTGAAGATCAGATACAGGACCTTCTGATTTGGGAGCTTCTTGGTCTGCTTGAAAGTCTCAGTTTGGGAAATCCAGTAGGTTCGTGCCAAGCGTATATAAAGGTACCCGATTATCACCCCTGGAGCCACGATGCTGGTGCCAAAGAGAAAGGAGATGTAGATTTTATACGAGAGAGGGCTCAGGGTGGGCTGGCACATTGGCTTGGAGCTTTCTGTCATCAGCTGGACGCTGATGATCATGGGTAAGGTGAGAATCAACGAGGCCGTCCACACCAGGAGGGCAATTGCTTTTCGGTAGCTCTTAGAGCGTTTGACTGTATCCAGAGGCTTGAGGACGGCGAAGTAACGTTCTGTGCTCATGACAGTCAGGGTGAAAATGCTGGCATGCATTGTAAGGAAGTCCATGCTGATGAGGATCCGACATCCGGCGTCTCCAAAGTACCAGCCCTTTAGGAAATGTGTGCACACCACAAATGGAATCGTGAGTAAGTAAAGCAGATCAGCTAGTGCCAGGTTGATGATGTAGATGTACATAGAGGCAGCCGAGCGCATGGAGTGGCACATGACCACCAACGTGTAGATATTTCCAGACACACCCACCAGACACATGAGGGACAGGATGGTGCCGATGGTGAAGGTGGCAGCCATGTCTTCAGTGGAAGCTTCTACTGGAAGCTCGGTGACGTTGGAAACCTTCTCCACCATCGCCACTATGGGCTCCATTGACATAGTGGTCATCTCTACAGAGGAGTTAACAGTCAAAGGTGGTTAAAACATCCTTGAACAATAAGTTGTTTCACTTATAAGCTTATTTTGCAATTATGAATGAAACAAAATATTTAATAATTCCATTTTAATCTACGATACATATAAGGCAAATTTAAAGATCACTTGTGAATTCTTCTTAACAAGTATTGACTACACTATGAAACTATGAACTGAATAAATTGGATATTTGTATATGTATTTGTTTTAACCAAAGGTTAAAATTGTAATATGCTTCTAATTCCAACCATACACTTGGTTTAACAAAAAAATAAATAAATAATTGGTCACAATTTATTTTAATGTCCAACTATTAACTATTAGCTATTAACGCATTATTAAACCACTAATTTTATTATTCTTAGTAGTTTGTAAAGTAGTTGTTAATTTTAGGTTTTGGGCCGTAGAGTATCATCATACAGAATATGTGCCTTTTAAGTACTAATAAAGAGCCAACATGTTAACAATAGGCATGCTAATAAACAACTGGTTAACAGTGAGAATTGGTCCCTATACTAAAGTACTACCAAATAATTAAATGAATATAAAATTGTATTTTAAACAACAGTGCAAGGTCAGGTATGTTTTTGTGCTTCAAATTCAAAATCCTGAATAAAATAATAAACAATGTTTTAAAATATGCTGCACATACTGTAAGATCAAAATTTTTTGAGTATCTCAAATTCTGTCCAGAAAATCAGCACTCATATTAACAAAAAACTAACTAACTAAATATATAAATAAACCTAAATAAATATGTTGAGAGTTGGATTAACTTTCCTACTACTTTGTGTAATTGCTTAAAAATCATCTGATTGAATGTACTATCCCTTTCAAGCATCAATTAAATATTAAACATTTAAAACTTCCCCACACCCTCGAATAACTGAAATATGCTTATTTATGATAACAGTTCTAACATTTTAGATAAGTGACCTCAAATGTCAAATACAAGAAGAAACGATATTGCTTTACCTTGATTGAATTCCTCAGATGGCACAGCTCCAAGCAAACAGACGTTTAGCATTTATAATGAGTCCAACTCATGGTTTCTCCAAGAGTTTACTCTTAGATTCCTAACACGCTGTCAGCAAGAAATCCTCGTAGGCAAAATGAAAGAATTCCAGTAGACAGAAAAGAAATGACTTAAGCTGTGTCATGTGTGTTAGGACACACAGATCATACAGTCAATATAAAAAGCGCAAATAAGCCACAGGCAGGTGTTTCAGCCATGCATGAAAAACTTCAGTTATTCTTCAGCGGAACACCCACTATATCACAAACCTGAGTGGCAGATATGAAAGATCCTACAGGTTCAGAACCATGAAAAAAAAGTGGTACGAGGGGAAAAATGGGCACAATCCTCTTAGATGGATATGCACAAGGAGGCGATCACTTTGAGCTACAGCTGGATTTTGAAACCCTCTCCTCCACTGACTGAGTGCGTGCCTGCGAGGGGTAGAAAGAGAGAGAGAGAGCTACTCACACACTAGCATAAAGTGGGAGGGGAGATGAGGGCGAGAGGAAAGGAGAGGGAGAAAAAAAGAGAGATTGGGTGGGGGGGAATGCATTGTGTGATAAGGCATTCTGGTAATGTGTGTGTGTGAATATGTTATTTGTGAATGACTAATGAGATACTACCTGAGCTTATTCATTCATCTAGCAGACAGAAGACTGCCACACATGGGGATTTGTATTACACATTTGTGTTTCCAAATAAAATAAAATAATACTAAAACACAGTGTATCGTAACAAGCTGCTCTTGCAAAACGGAATCTGCAGGCGTTTCAAGCAAACAGGTTTAGGTAAATGTTTTTTTGACGGAGGCAATTTAGCTTTTGCTTCTGTCAAGTTCCTGTTAGCGATGCAATCACAATTTTCTCCACTCTGGTGTTCCAAGGTAAACATTTTGCAGTGTTGATTTCACATAATAAGCACAGACCTTGATAGGCAGGAATAATCAGGACTGGCCAAAGTGGGTGTACTGCCCTGTGACAAGTCCTTTATTTTAATGATAGCATGTTTTTAACACAAAGGTCATGCTTTGAAAAAATGCCCTGGAAGACTATTCTCAACGAGTACTTAATACATACCTGGGAGTTTTTGGGCGGTTTTATGAAAGAGAGACAGCATTTTTCGTTTTTTTCACAAAGATATGTTACCGTTATAGAGAGGGATCCACACTCAGAGTTTGACTCTAGTGCTGAAGGATGTGTCAAGATGGCATGGATTTAGATTGACCTTTATACAGCATAATCTGCTGTGTTATGGGGTAATAAATTGAAGAGGTTTTCTATAAAAAAAAAAAAAAATATATATATATATATATATATATATTGTGGTGAGCAAAAACCATTCATGGATTATGTTAATGCATTAATTCATGATTCATAATTATTTGTTTGTTTTTAAAACACTCTAATCTACACAACTTTAAATGTTAAAAAATATATATGTGTATACAGAAATGACTATTAACCTATATTAATAAATGCTAAAAAAGTAAAGTTCAAATGTAATGCAATTTTTTTAATTGCTAGGCTCATGATGTTAGGGGCATTAAAATTAAATGTATAACCGGGGGAGGAGGGAATTAATGAATGATCCGAATACGAGCTTGGTCAATTATAAATGATAAAGATATTATATATATATATATATATATATATATTTTTTTTTACATTCTTTTTTTAAATAGAGCATGCATTGATGAAGTGTTTACAATGATACCATTAAGATTCAATGTTAATAAACTATAAAATATTAATACAAGGTTTTTTTTGTTTTTTTTTTGGAGGAGGAGAATTTTTTACTATAAAGGAGCTAAAAGCTCTCCACTGTGATTTGCATTCAGTATTAGTATTCAGTTTGTGATGTTGAGTTAACATATGAGCAAAATTATTGCTGGCCTTCTTCGTCATGCCATAAGTCCTTGCAAATTTGCCACAGCACCATCTCAATTAATCTGAGACTATGAGGCGGTGAGAGGTCAGAGCAAAAGCCAAAACACTTATTCATAAGTACGTCAACGGCACCTCAGTGCAATCAATGGCTCTTGGCTTATCAAAAAACACATTAGAATTTGACTCCATAAATTCAAGAATATAGGAGAAAAACCAACCAAATGTGCCATTTCAACTGAAATATTCGAGTCTCCTAGAGTCAACAATATGAATCTGATCTGGAATCCTCAGGAAGTCGTATCTCAGACTTTAATATAGCTAGGTTCATTTGATGGCACACTGCCTCGGTAGGTAAATAAAGTTCAAAGGACTGGAAATGAGGTTTGGAGTATTTTTGCCCTTACAGATATACAATAGATGGGCAATGCAAGTTGATAATATGCTCTGGTGCACACGGCAAACATCATCCATAGCTCTAACATTTTACACTAGCATGTTATTTGGTCCGGGAAATATTATTTGTAGGTCAACCATTTTGCTCTAGGGCTTATTAGCTATTCTCGTCTCTGAGGGCCAGAGTAAAGATCATCGTAACCTCATGTCAAAGGCAGCTTAACTCCAAGACTATTCTCAGATTAATAGATGTTGTGCTGGTCTCTTGTGGCTCCTGTGAAAGTCACATCTGGAGGACATCAGGAAGGGATACGTGGGAAAGGTAGGAGGAATACAATATGAAATAGAAAATGACAGTTGAGTCATAATCTAAACAACATGAGCACAATGCAGAGTTGAGTGTGTTTGTTTGGTATAATAATAATAGTGTACAGACTGATTAACAGAGACGTGGGAGTGATTGCAAGAGAAGTGCTGGTTCTTGTCTGGGTGATGGATTATCTCGTAACTGATGATACCCAACTGATGAGTCCAGTTGCACTAAACTGTAAGTTTTTAATATCGATGTGATGTTAGCCAGTGAAGGCTATGTGGGATCTGACAAATCTGAGTCAAACCGTCCCTGGGTCAGTCACACTAAGTCTATATCAAACACAAGTGGCACAATGTGACGCATAAACACTAAATCACTTTCAATAAAATCAATAGCGCCGTATATCCTACAGATTACCCCGTTCGGACTACTTTTTAAATTAAAAGTAGTTTTATTAAAGGGCTTTAACTACGTAGCAATGAGTTGTACCTAATTTGCTGCTTAACAATCATTAGTAAGGTAGTTGTTAAACTTAGTATTAAAGATGCAGAATATGGTCATGCATAATATGTGCTTTTTAAGCACTAATGTATAGCCAATATTTTAATAATAAGTATACTAATAAGCAACTAGTTAATAGTGATAATTAGTCCCTATTCTAAAATATTACACTTGTTTTTTTAACATTACTGTAGCAATCATTATTGCAACTAAATTGCCAGTCTTGGATGGGTTGTGGGCATTTTTCTGCAAGTCTTTTAATTATGACAGTACGTGGAGCACATTTTTATGAGTGAATGAATTTTGATTTAATCAATTCAGGAATCATTCATTCAACCGATTTGTTTAAATTCATTCAGGAACTGCAATACCACTGTTTTCCGTTTTAGAATGATCTGAAGCAATTCAATTATATGTTTAAAGCTGCACGTCATCTCAGAACATTCGCTCTGCTACATATTTAAGCCTATATATATATATATATATAGCAGAGTAGCAAGCAGACATTCAACTTTGACACTTCAAGTTTAGACAGATTTAGTGAGGTTATTTGTTATTTCATATATGAGCTTTTTAGTCTCTTCACCCATTTTCTTTAGGCATACTCACAAAATCACACCTCACAGATCAATTTATGAGGTTTTAATCCAGCGATGGAAGGAGCTGCAGCAATAAGAACACTTTGTGCAGATACCCGGACAATGTCTATAAACTCTGCCAAACATCCCACATCTAAACTACATAAACTACATAAATACATCCATCTCGTGAGTGGGGATTTATTGTCCTTGTGGACATTTGTCTGGTGAAGAAGTGCTTAGCCCGCGGACGCCTTTGGCAGGGTTGATTGACAGCAGGAAATCACTTCCTGTACACAGTGTTCTTACGTACATGGAATGTCAAAGGGAGTCACGTGTGGTTATGACTTTGACGAAGCGTTTCTTGTCTTGTGTCAGGACAATGCATCTGCTGACAGCAGTCTTTTCAATGCAACTCTAGAGTGTCTGGAGACACCATTAACTCTGCGCTTGAGCAGTGACTGAATCAGAAAAGACATGGTTAAAGTTACATTGTGGCCTGAGAGGTTTTTGTGCCTTACTTATTAGTTTGAGGCATGGTGTTATATTCCTGCGTTGTCTGCTGCTCTGATACCACAGTCACCCGCAGGAAAACTTTTACTGCTCAGACATTTCTCTGTCAAAGGTTACTGTGACACTTAGTTGAGATCTCATTTATGCATCTTTTATGCAACTTGAAGGTGAAGCACGTATTTTTCTGCACCACTAACAACAACCAAATGGAATTTTAATCGGTTTGTCCTAGCAAAGGATGGTTGTGGCTTCACTTTAAAGTAAGCATGTCGCAATTGCTGTTTTATGGTGGCAACAACTCTGTCTCAGGAAAAACTGCAATTACTATGATTGTGTGATTCATATGAAAAGATTTTTTGAAAAAAGTAATGATGCTCAAAGGTCCACCCCACTCTCACACTTAAACATAATCTTTAGTAGTGCACAAAAAAAAAAATCTAATTTTACCATTTATATTACAATTTATTATATAATATATTAAACATTCCTAAAACAGAATACATGTACTTAAAAAGCAGAAATACATTGAACATTAAGGCATTTGTAATAATAATACATGTATGTGAATTTTTGTTTAAAGCTAATGGGGTAAGAAAATTAATCTTGTTTTAATCTTGTTTATAATTAAACTTTATTATTTATTTATTTATTTATTTATTTTTTACCACATTGGTAACAGATGTTTTAAAGTATATTTATTTATTTTATATTATTTCTTGTTTTTTTCTTGTTTTATGATTGGTTGATTTATTTTTTTTCCCCATAAATATAACTTAATATCTCATGTCATTGTGCTTCTCAGTGTATTTTCATTTATGAATATTTTGATATTTATACTGTAAACAAGACAAAAAATTAAGTTAAGTTCAGTGTGTTTCTCGTTAAATAAAAATAAAACTTCTCAAAGTAAGAATATAAATCAATTTAAATAGCATAGTATCACTTTTATAAGAAATGCCTATTTTGTCCATTATAACATATCAATTATATGCAATGTCTATTTTGAAATCTCTCACTGCCTGATTGCAGATTTTGGTATTTGGGCAAATCTGAGCACAGTCTGTGAAACCGCAGAGAACTCTAGAGGAGACACATGAGAGATTATCAGCAAAATTTTCTCAGGGGAGAAAATCTGAGAAACAGCACTCTTAATTTGCATGTTGTCTCTAAGAGATTAGAGTTTTTCCACTCTTAAAGGCTCTTCTTGATCGGCACTCATGCACCAACCTAATCTGTAGCAAAAACCCCCACTGGAATACTGGCTATGTCTCCATGCCATTTTAAGCCTTTATGTGTGCCTCTGTTTGTTTGTTTGTTTACTGGAATCATTTTGAACAGTTTCTTCAAAGGTTCACAAAAACATAAAAGGAAAAGCTTGAAAGAAACAGGAACACTTCTTCCTGCATTATAGGCATAAAGGAAGGAGAGAAATAAAAGAGAGAGCCAAAGAGAAAAGAGACATAGAGATGCTTGATTTTAATATTAATGGTTGAGTGGTATGCACAAGCTAACACCATACTGCCCTCTAGCAACATTTGAAAGTTTAATACGGTTTATATTTCATGCATCCCTGGGAGCCAATCACAATCTTTAGTAGAGCTCTAATATGTATTCCGGACATAAATGAAGTCAATAATAAATCTATAATTGAAACCAAGGCAGAGCTGTTGCCCTGTAGACATGTTTGATCAAAAGACCAATCATTTCTTCACAGCACAGCTTTTATGCCTACATTAATGTATATATTTCTGAGATAAAATAAAATAAGCAAAATCCAACTGAAAAAAAATACAAATAAATAAAGTCAAACCTTGTATTATATGATATAGCAAACACCAAGGAAAGACCTGCCGCTGCTGAATTTTGCACCAACATTTCGGCCTTTAAAAGGCAGCATACTCTGCAATTTGTCCCAAAACATATCTAAAATATAGTCATTTAAAATCAATCCATAAATGTTCTCACCAAGCCTATAATATTGTCTGGTGTACTTATGACTCCCCATGTATCTAAAAAAAAATAAGTGCTTACACTTCTTAAAAGTAAAAAGAAAGATGACTGAAGCCGAAGGTCAAAAGCTGGAAACGATTTCACATTGCTCTGACGGCAACATCCAAAAAGAATTCTAAAATGTTGCCCACTGAAGCACCACTTCCCAGGCTTCAAACATTCAACACATACTCTGATTTTTTTAATTGAGGAAATAAATATCAGGGAGAACCATTTTACAATGACTCTGCTTAAAAACACTAAAGATATTTAAATAAATATTAAACTAATCAAAGTATAAGCCTTATTGACATACTTTTGGTCCTGTTAGGAAATAAACAAGGAGTAATAACCCTGAATTCGATTTATTTATTTCAGGACAGTCATCATCTAAATGGCAGACATTTCATGTGTTGTGATTACGATTTTCATAATCGTATTCACAAGCATTGCAACCAGGTGCGTAGCAACTATTAAAACTTTTATTAATAGTGAAATTGGTCCCCTGCTCTTTCCATTCATCACATTCTGCTTGACTGCGGTGAACAACAATGACTTAAATATCAAGCCAGAAGCCTCTGCTGCTCGGTTAATTTAGCAATTTACTGAAAGAATGCGCTAACGCTCGCCTACCGATGTCATTCAGCAAATCAGTTATGGTTAATGTAATTAATATTCATAAGCCAAGCCACTTTGTGCACTGAATCTTTGTAGTTCCTGTGGAGAAAAGACGCATGCAAGTCATGCTTCATGAAAATATGCGTTTTTATATTCAGAACTGTCTCACCAATGTTTAAACTATATTATTATGCAAAAGATACTGTTTTTAGGATTTCAAATAGCATCTCATCATATGAGCGAATCCATGACAACTAGACATTTTAAACGGTGTTATACTTGGCGCATACAGCTATGCCGGTGAAAACCATTATAAATGAATGCATTATTTCCTTTGCAATTACTCTTTGAAGTATTTCACAGACCTTTTTTCTCCTAAAATGTCTGCAATAGTGCCTCCCGAGCTGCCTATGAAGCATTTTGATCTTTCCATTTATTTTTACCGTAACAACAGCAGCACAGAGGTCAAGATAGACTTGACCCATGGAAATACTTTGACTGATGAGTCGCAGCCTTTTTCACGCACCAACTGGGTTCTGTATGCTTTTACAGTTGTTTTTTTAGGGAATAGCATGTCCTCTGCCACCTCTCCTCCCCTGAAACTATAACCTATAGAGGCATGAGATTAACAAAATCACCCTTATGTAAAAAGCCAGTGGCTCGTATTATAAACGACCTAGCTTAAAACGTCTTTTACACAGACCTTGGATGACCCCAAGTGGATTCACAAGGGATAGAAGCAGTGAAAAAGCATGCAGAGAATGGGAATTGGCCGGCACACGTCACTAATCAAACAGAGGTCATGATAGCAGCCCTGCTATTACAGTCGGACCTCTGATTTCACCAATGGCCTACTTTAACCACGGCCGTTAATTGCCTCTAGTGACACCTCTCCTGAGTCATATCAGCGTGTTTTCGCCCTGTAGAACAGATATTTATTGTTGTTCTCTCATTACACTTTCCGCTTGGTGAAATCTCCAGTGTATGTCTGCACCATGCCAAATCAAATACCCAGAAAAACCTCCAATCACTTCGCCGCAAGCCAAGCGAGTGTGTGTTTATCAGCAGAGTGGACGTGCTGTAGTGTTTTGAATGTCGAAATTGCAGTTGAAAGAAATTGGCTCAGAGCCTGGGATACAGAGCACAGGGTGTCTTTGAGATGTGCTGCCAATTTTGTTCCACTGTTGTGTGTGTGTCTCTGTGAACATTTTGGGAAATTGAACAACCTTGTCTGCAGTCAAAAGACTTACCACGTACCAGCTGGACTTCCCTATTATGATTACACAAAGTGATAGGTACAATTAAACAAGTGTCATTCAAACCAGCTGTGCACACATTCCAATCCAAAGAAGATGTTCTTTGGGATTTAATTTGAGATTTTCTTTTCTTCCCGTTTTAAAATTACAGTACTATAGTCTTAGCTGTCTGTATTAGGGTTTCTAATGTAATATTATGCTGTATTTGCTGTTCTATGGATATGGAAGGATATAGAGGGATATGGAGACTGTACACACAACCCCTTGGGCAAAGATTGCAAAAATTAAGAGAGTGAGTTATTGTTGGTCAAGAAAGCTAGGTCAGCTTTTTCCCATGGCTGTTGTGATGTTGCCAACCCAAAAATTACAATTGATCTTATCATTCAAACCTGTGTGATTTTTTTGTATGCATAATGTTTTGTCCATATAGTGGAAGACAGTGGTCATAACTGTTCAAAATATAATTAGAAATTCTTGCAAAAGAAAGCGAGACCAGGATAATTATTAATAATGCTTAATAATTAATTTTCATACTCTAATTGGTCAAGTACAGCTTCAAATATTTTTTTATATAATTCTACATTTAACTTTCAAGGTTTTAATAACTACTTTCATATATTTTGTACTCTTCCGTTTTTTTCTCTAACTGTTCAACTTGTATGTATATGGTATTTGTAACAGTCGCTAACGTTAGCTAACTATAGTCGATAGAGAAAGCAACCTAGATTGCATTTATTGATTGCACCGAGACACATATTTATATGAGACCCGGTTGAAAAGTTGTATTATCTTTCGTAGGTTTCATCATTCAGTACAGAGAGCCTGATTTACATGCAAGGAAATATGGAAACATGAGACTAAATTTGCAGTGAAACCACTGGATTAAAACACAAAGGAAGTTTTGGATACGCAATTATGAATGAGGATTTAAGAGGAATATTGTGTCTTTTGATCATCCCAGTTTCATAAATGGAGTCTGTGTTCAGAGATAACTGGACTTATGTGAAGGGGCGAGAGTTTCTTGACCTCCAAAAAGTGGTAGAATATCATCTTGTAAAAATATATCTAGATCTGTGCGTTCTATTTGATAACAGAAGTAAGAAATCACTCATCCTTTGATATCTATGCTTTAATATATGCTCCACTGTTGCTCCACTTCAGTTGTTGTTCATAATATTATTCTCTATAGTTGTACAGATATAATTGCTAACATGCTACGTTTTGCTGGACACTTGACAAAAGCAACGAAATATAAGCAAATCAAAACTGGAGAATTAAGGAATTACTTTAAACAAGAACATAATATTTGTTATTACCTGAAAACAAGTCTTTACTTTTTATTTTCTCCATCTTGTTTTGAGGATGCTTTGATTTTTTTATTACAACAAGATAATAATCCTGATGAAGAAAATGATTGTTATTAGGGGTGCACTACAGTAAAGAGTTAGAGGGGCCTGACCACTTGAGCTAGAAACTAAATAAAATGAACATCAGTCAACGACAGACCAATGCAAGGAGAGAAACACATTATTCAACTCTGAACAGCGAACCCCCAAAATACCTCTTTATTTGTCCTCCCCAAAGTGATTAGTCAAAGCCACAAATGAGACACAAATATCCTTTTTGACAGTCTGAGCTAAACTAGATCAGACGCTCGGCGCATGCATGAATTGTGAAACTCATCACGACTGCAGTAAAACTGCAAGAATGCTAAACGCATGGAATCAAAGCGTGGCAGCTGGTTGTGTGTGAATTATTAAAACAAGTCAGTGACATGAAGTCTGCAGGAGCATGAGAAACCAGTCGTGCAGCGGTTGATTGAAAGGAAGATCATAACTCGAACAGACTCTGACACAAACCTGATCCCGAAGCTTTTTAGTTTATGATGTGCTACCTGAATTCATCTTCATCCTACATATGATTCACTGACACCACTTAAAGGAACAGTTCACACAAAACCTACACAAATATACAACAAACAAATGTACACAATTATTTCCTTTGATTCATAGAGTGACTCAGATCTCATTAGCATACAGTATGCATCGCATATGCAGATGAGTAGAGTCAGGTTTAATGAAACTGGTTCATGAGGGAAAGCTTTTCAGAGCGTAATAATTTGAAATCAGTCTTTGCTGTCAGACTCATTGAGTATGCATTTAGAAGACTTTTTCAGCTAACAGAGGAGATTCTCAGTCATTTGCAAGCATTTGTGTTCTATTCTTCCTGTAACATTAACAAAATGTTTGTTCAAAGTTATCTGGTCTTTGAATGTTAGCATGGAAACATTATACATTTTTGTGGAAATTAAAAAAATAAACAACAACAACAACAACAACAAAAAACAGTTCAGATGTAAGCTTTTTATGACATGTTTCAAGTTTTTGAATATTCAGAGAATGTTCAGAATGAATAATGTTGGCAGTCCCACTTTATATTGAGTGTCCCTAATACCTGCGTACTAGTAACTAGATGTGTATGTAACCACAGTGTAAGTACACATTGGTACATGTAAGAAAGGATTTACATATAAATTGTGTTTGATGTTCTGAATGTTACACCTGATATTAAAGGGATAGTTCACCCAAAAATGAAAATTTGAAATGAAATGAAGATTTTTGGAAGTGATCTGTTGCGTGTATACGACGTGTATACGTATCCTACGCCAAAGACAGTTTTGACATGGTTGTCTATCAGAGGTAAAAAATGATATAAATACTGTTCAGTTTGTGTCTTAAGACTTCAATGCCACGGTTAAAGTTAAACATCTTCGTTTGTGTTCTGCTGAGGAAACAGACGGATCTTGGATGCCCTGGGGGTAAGCAAATAAACATCAAATTTTCATTTTTGGGTGAACTATCCCTTTAAGTGGACAGTTTCTGAGGAGTTATGTAAGTACACTGCTATTACAGTGGTGCACAAACTCCAACTCCAGATCCAACACCACCCACTTAGTAAGTTTAACTTTGAATATTCAGGCTCTCATATTGAGGAAAAATCTTCCTTTCAGAAAGACAAACGTCAATAGTAGTTTAAATGAGTAAATATTTAGCATTCCTCTGCATGATCTAATTACAAGTAATAATTAATCTAATGGATAAACCTTTATATACAAATATGACAAGCTGGAGGGTTCAAAAAAATTGGAACCACCAAGACTCCAGAATACTGAAGGATACGGTTGACTAACCCCTTTGTGCCAATAGATGAAGAACAAAATGGAAACTGGGTCATATTACACTGCAGCGTGAGGGCACCGTAAAGGATTATTGATCCTACAATAGTTCCATCCCACCCACAGTGAGCCAAGACAGTTTGGATCGGAGTTACATCAGGTTAGAGAAGTGAATTCTGAAAAGGAGCATCTCTAGAATGAGCGAAGCTTGATGTGTTTTATGTTATTATACAAATCTTGTGACATGTTGATATTTTTGATGTAAAGATGGATGTGCTGGTGCCTTTCAAAATTACAAAAATAAGGAGGGCATTAATGTGATCAACGTCAATATGAATAAACTGGTATGAAAAGGTTCCATCTTTGCTGTGCAGTCATGAAATTACACGCTGCGGGCAGCCAAGATTGTTGTTAATTTTATGTGACCAATGTATAGTCAAATAAGCTGTATTTGAAGAAAATGTAAAATGTATTTCAGGCTCTTTATTATTCAGGTGCAGTACACTGTCATGTTTTGCTTTCTCTAGATTTTCCCATTCCACAATACTGTTGTTTTAACCTCTTATGGTATAGAAGGTTTTTATAAGTGAAATTCCTGAAGCTTTCACACTTGTCCTGTAGCAGCCATTAATAATTCCTGAGGTGTCACACTGTCTTAGGATTTGAATGAATCATCAGAGTTTCTCAATGTAGAGAAAGTCTTTCACTGCATATGGGTTGCATTATATACCAAGGGAGCAGCAGAAGCTCAAGGGAACTCAATATGAGAGCATCTATCTTTAGCACTTATCACACGAGACAGAGTTGCTACATTCAGAGAAAAGCGCTATGTGTGCTCAACTTCATCAGTCATAAAGATTGGATGTGAAGTGTCATGTCAGATTGCAGTGATGAAGCTTTATTTTTATACTAAAGAAACTTTTTTTTTCCTTCTAGTTTTCTATTAAAAATATCTGAACACCCCATACATGTACCACACAGAAAAACACCATCATACTTAAAGTATAATTTCTAGAAATAAATATGCATATATAGTTTGAATAATAAATAAATAATAAACAAATACAATTATTTGTCTTCTTTAATATTGTCTTTAATTATAAAGAAAAAAAAACAATTAATTATATTTGAAATTTAAAAATGTAAAATAAAAAATATTACTTATACACTTTTTTTTCTTTGTCTTTTTTTCTGCAGAACACAAAGGAAGATGTAGCCCGGCTGATTTGGGTCACCACTGACTTTTATCGTATTTTTTCCTACTATGGAAGCCAATGGTGACCAAAAAATTTGCCTGGTTACAAACTTAACTTACTCAGTTATTCTGGATTTTAATATATTCTGCATTTCTTTTTATTCTAAAATAATATTACCCTAAAATCCCTAAAAAGCAACAGGCAGTTCCTTCAATGGCATTCCGCTTATCATCTCAATCTTTTACATTCACAGAGTTCAACAAAGTTTGGCTGTGCTCCCAATATGTGTGGTCACTGATAGGGATGTGAAGAACTACGTGTGATAGACCTTAACAACAGGAAGTGGAAGAGATAACATCAGCAGATGCTGTAACTCTAGCCTCCTATCACGTTACTGTATGCCACACACAATGTCCTGCACACAAGCCTAAACCTGAGCAGAGCTACAGAACAGGCAGAGCTCGAGCTCTAACAGGAAAATAAATGGCAATGACCAAATGAGCTGAATAACTAATTTCTGCCAACTGTTTATTTTATTGTGCCAAATACCGTGAAGAGCGTCTGTTACTACATGGCTGACGTGCAGGATTCCTCCTCTTGTGATTATCTTGGGTGGATCGGCTTCTGTTTGGAACAGGAGATGCAGCCTATTAGTCAGCAAGTGTTCAGCTTCTTCAACCATTACGTAGGTTGAAAAATACAGAATGGCAGGGTTATAGGTTTTTTAATGAAGCTTAATTGGGGGGGATTTTTTTGCATCACAATGTTTAGTAATCGCCTTAAATGGTCTCCTACTGCATAGTGCTCATGATTTAAGTATGTAGCCTACAGCAAGTATATTTTTATTGGGGTCAGACCCTTTTCCTTGATTTTCTTGATGTTTCAGTACTCAAAACATCCTCCCTAGTGCAAAAAGAGCATTTATAGAAACCAAACCACAAAAACCATCAGCAACAAAAATACTTGTTTTATTAATGCATTTTTGGGCACGTTCCACCTTAAAGATGTTTTTATAACGTGGATTTAAGCGTACAGACACTCTAAGATCAAATCTGTGTGTATGCTTTATAAAAGATGTCCAGGGTTTAGTCAAACCCAGACATTCAGAAATGCAATGTCTGGTGGACATGAAACAGTTTAAACTCATATCTGAGGTGGAAAATTGACTAAATCTCATATCAGATTTTGTCTGAACAATTCTGCACAGACATGGTGTTTTCCCTTAATCATCTCTTCCATCTCTCTCTTTTTCTTGTTTTTTTTTTTTTCTTTTATTATATATATATATATATATATATATATATATATACTGTACACACACACATCTATGTGTTGTGTGGACAAAATGATGTTATTTTCTCTGTTCCTCAAACACTACATACAAAATATGAGTGTTTTCAAATACATAGTGTTTTAATGTTATTAATATTACTTTTTTTGGTATCGAGTGCATTACTCAAGAGTATCCTTTCATTTCTTTGGTCCCTGTATACCTGTTAACGTAATATAATTCTACTCAAATAGAAACACAAATGCTTGCTGTTTTTCTTTGACAAGATAATATATTTTTGATGTTTCTCGTACGGTTACTGCATGCAATGTCAAATATTGGTTTTGCTATTGATTTCTTGATTCTCCACAGAATAATGGTGGGACCTGGAATCAATCTTTATGAATTTCTGTGCACCAATTTATTGCACACATTAAAATGAATGAGAAATGAACTGGGGTCCAGAACTGCCAGCTCCAGGGAACCAGACACAGCGCCTCCAACAGGATAAAGATTTTATCAGGTCCCTTGGAAACTTGTATTCAGTGCTCAAACCAGACCTCAGGGTTCTGATCTCCTTAAGACGAGACAAATGGTGTTAAGGTATGTATAATTTGATTGATAGTTAAAAAAACAAAGTTCATTCTAAAAATCATTCTACCACTGAATTATTGCTTCCCAGTTAATACCGTTTGTTATATTTCAGAAATTAATAATATTTTTACTGTCTTTTTTCTTACCTTCCGCAAGAAATCCTCTGACAATCTTATGCAATATTTTGTAAGCTTTACAATGGTCACAAAAATGACAGCTCTATCAATCTCAGCAGACAACAAAAACACTTAAACCATTTTTTTAATAATGACAGCAGTCCATGATTTTAGACAGCTGTTTGTGATCAAATCATCTAGGTTACATGACAAGAAGATGTCTTCCCAGGGTTGAGAGTTTCCAAGAGCAGACTGTGTTTCTACTGGCCTCATTTTAAAAGCACTTTCTGTATAAAATTACCTGAATGAAACAAAATTATGAAGGATTTCTTAAAGTAAATGACACGAAGGCACACTTTATGCCAAAAGAGATTACTTTGTCTTCATTAAAATATTTAAATGTACTTTTGGAGGGAGCACAATGTGCTCTTAGAAGTTTTGTATTTTATTTAAATATTCCCCTGTAATTCCCTTTCAGGTTCATGTTCTAATAGGCAAGAAAGTTCTTAATATATTTTTGCACTTTGCATATGACTCAAGTGGTCTGGCCTAACCTCCCACTCATTTAACATCTGAGACATGTGGCTTTTTTTTTTTTTTAACAGATAATGATGTCAACAACAAAACAGACTCTTTGGTGTTATATTTTCTTATGCTGCAGTCGATTTGTATTTATCCAAAGGAACATTGTGCTGTTGTAAACATAGTGAACTGTTATGCCCCAGAAGCAATGAAAATTAAAAGAGCATTTTTTTTTGTACCAAAAATGCCAACAAATTTGGCTTGAGTAAAAAATGAAATGCCTTTTTAAGTATTGTTTCATTTACCTTTTGTGTTTGAAGCACTTGGAGGTGGTCACGAATGGATTTCTTCTTGCTCAGCAGAGCGCCAGAGCAACACTGATGAGTGCACATTGGCTACAGCATCTCGGCCAATCACTGAAGACCTCCCAAAGAGTCTTGATGACATTTTGGCTGGTAAACAAGGCCTTTGAGCTTTTAACCCACCTCAAAACATCTCTCGAAGTGTTGTTTTCCCAAATGTTACATTTTCAGCTGGGCCATCTTATCTGTCTTCAACGGCAAATGCGTCATGTTTTGGAAGTCGCATTGATTGAGTCAGCGTGTTCAGTAAATGATGTTATCATAGATTTTCCAATACTCATCTTCTGCATGGAGGGATGGGGAACTTGAGTATCGAAAGTCCTCAGATAGCAGGCTTCTCTTCAAGGGTGGGAACCCCATGGAGAAACTGAACTGTTAAAATGATCTACATGCATAGAAGCTCAGCGGAGGTTAATTGTCATTTCCTCCCGAGGATGTTTACCAATAACTTTAGCGTTTTCCTTTTCCATCTGGTCACTCAAGCTGTTTTCCAGGATTTTGCAGTTTAATGGAAAAGCTGAGTGGGAACGTCATCATCTTCTTTCAGTGTCAAAGAATTGTTTTTACTCTGATGTGTTAGCCAAATGTTTGAAGGTACAAAGTATTAAATATTATAGCAAACAGATGACACTCTCCAGTTTTAGCATCACCTTGGTCAAGATGATCCTCGCTAAAGATATCCTAGAGGTAGAATTATACAACACTTATAAAGTGTTTATACGGTAACCGAATGCTTTGGACATCCAACAATAATTATGAACACCATTCTAATGCATACCACCATTTCGCACATGCATAATTCAAGCGGGATTGAGGAAAGCTTATGTAGATTGCTGAAGTGAAGAAAGTAAATCATTCAGAAACTGGTCCAGTGACAAAAACAAGGTTCAAACACACACACTGAAACCATATACAAACTGCTGCCACAGATTTGAACTGCATCCAGCGCTTTGAAGCGAAATAAGGGTATATTACAGCTTTGCGAAACGCAAGCTTTCCTGAGTTTGAAAGGAGGGCTGCAGATGTGTCGATTAGCTCTCATGAAAACCACATGGAATCGCTCCAGTGAGCACTTGACAACAGCTTCAATCAACATGCATTTTGATTTTGAGTGTGGATTAAGTGTAAAAACAAAATGTACCTTAACTAGCATGTGTGTAGTGTAAAATGTAAGGCTAGTGTGGCATTGGTAGATGTCCTTTTTACGAATCATGTTCACAGGTTAAAAAAGCTCATTTATCGGTTTTATCACCTAACCACCTGCACATGACTATTACTTGCTTAATGAATAACATATATTTGTGTCTATTAAAACACACGCGAGAGCGGAGTCTCTGTCCAGGCTGAGGTCTTTTGCAATGCTTTCTCCATTTCGGAAACGAGACAATATTTGTTCTCTTTATTTCGTTGACTGTACCAATATCTTCTTGCTTTGGTTTGCTTACATCTATGTTTTTTGGGATTGTGGAGAGTGTAATCATGATCCATGGTATGGAAATGCACAATAAATAACTACCACTTCCGCATTTGTCCACACGTGTTACCGTAGTATTCATAGGTGGAAACCGAGGATAGCGAGGATATTGTGTCATTGATGGGCGACAAGGATCATTTAAATCTGGAATTTCTTTGAACTTTTGAGATAATGTAAGTACACAACTGCATGAAATATATAATACTGTGCAAGTGGTTTTTGGATATGTTCTGACAAAAAGCTTACATATTGTGCCTTTAAGGATGATGATAATCTTACATGAGATTGAATCTTCAGGTGATTTTGGAGTCACTGAGATGTTCTGCCCTGATATTTGTGGTTATTTCAGCTACTTTATATTGACAACAGTATTGTAATTGTTTTTGTATTCAGCACCGAAGAGCTCCAATGAAAGCTAATAGAAAGTATTGTCTGGTTTTCTGCGGCTTGTGCATGTTTTGAAGTGATTTTCTGCTTTGTGTATTCAATTAATTTAAGTATTTGTCCCCCTCTGTCTGAAGGACTCATTTAAGCAACACACAATCCCTTCTGCAGATGTGTTCAATAGACTCTTTAGTCAGGGCACACCAGTCTAATACTTGTGCTTAAAAATCAAAGAGCTGTTTAATGCTTTTTAAAGAGATATATTATATCATCATTATTAATAATAATAATAATATCATTATTCCTACAAATACATGGATCCCGGCACTTTGAAAAATGTTTTCTTTCATTTTTGTCTTTGTTAAAACAAGAAAGCTAAAAATATCCTATGGTGAAAAAATAAAGCAAACAACAAACAATTTAAACATTGAGAAAAAGAGAAAAATCACAAAAAGACACAAATAAAACTATAACGGAATTGAAAAAAAGAAATTCTACATCCTTTACAAACACTATGGCCCAATAATTTAAGAAAATAGTGTCTCTAAAACGTTCATATTGCTTTGTACCTTCATCAGTGCCCTTTAGGGAGTTCAGCAATACAGTGCTGTGAAGTCTTCACAACGGCCAGAAGGGGACGCCCTCCTCCGGGCTCTGAGCTCGCCTCCACGAGGAGGTCATGAGGTTGCCAGCGAATTGGCTGGCATCTTTGAGGAGAGAGAGTCCCGTTATTAGCTTGTTTAATCCTCAGCACAATGTCCTTTTGTGTTCTTTTGGCAGTAGAGAAAAAATACAAGGTATAGTTACTATTCCTCATGATCATGGAGTATTCACCATTGTTGCATTTAGCATTATTACTCTCTAAGATATTATTACTATTACTATCACCATCACGGATACACAGAGTGCATCGTGTGTCATGTGCACGCATGAGTGTGTGTGTGTGTGTGTAAGTCAAGTGTTCAGTGCTCAGAGCTTGTTTTCTCAAAAGAGAAGCTAGGCAGAGTCAATAGCTTGGAGTTCGGGACACCCTCTTGAGGGAGCCCATCTCCTCCTCCACCCAAATCAAATGAGTCCTTGGAGTCACTGGAGGGAGCGCGCCTCCTCAGGCAAGTGTCCCGACTTGGCAATGGGGGTGGCACCATCCCCAAAGCAGGGTGAAAGCCTCCCGGAAGCTCAGAGCCCTCGGGTGGATCCACAGAGATGCACGGCGGACTCATCTTCTTCTTGCGTCCGCGTGGAGTGGTCTGTTGCTGGAGGCTGTCGCCTCGCGACACGAAGCCAGAGGAGATGGAACTACGCTGGGGACTGCTTTCCACGGATGAGCACACCTCGATGGAGTGCCGACGTGGGTCGTCAAGCCAGGACAGGGGCCTTGGTAATAACAGAGCTCGCTGGCCCTGAGTGTCCACACTGTGGTACTTCTTAAGCTGACGTCTTGCAACTTGATCTCCTGTCACTTCTCCGATCCCATCGTCGCTCCTCCCCACAAGCCCCGCACGGATAATTCGGGATACCTCCTGATCCACAGAGTCTGTTTCATCCTGCTTCCTGGTGGCCAGTGTTGGGGGGGATGGAGAGCGAGAACGCCTGGAGAACACGTTGTACTGGTCGTAGGGGTTGTGCTGCGTGTGGACGCTAGGTCGCGATGGTTTTGGGGAGGCTCCTGGTGTGGCAGGGACCAGAAAGAGGGAAGGCTGGTGCTGCTGCTGCTGAGGTGGATGGTTGACAGGGGGGTCCGATAGTTCCCTAAGCCCCAGGGGACCCTCGTTTTCCCCTCCCTCTGTGTATAGAGTCTCCTGAGAATCAGCACTCACTGCCACCTGAAGAGAGCAGGGACGGGAGGAGGTGAGGGGAAGGTAAGGGGTAACATTAGGGATTAGAACATGAACAGGTGAGAGGGAGACTGGTTAGTATGAGATGTTAGGGATGTAGAAGCAAGTGGAAGGGGAGGGGAGCCATGGAGTTAGAGTGGAGTTCACCATTAGCATTGCACTCCACAAGCTCTCTGCTTCAAAAGATTGGAGGTGAAATTAGAAAAATAGAGAGACCGCCTCAGGACATATTTTTTGAATGCATTCGTAGCCCCAATCTGAGGTAGCTAACATTTAGAATCTGATGTTGGTGTTCTTTATTTTTTTTAAAAGTCTGTATCAAACGTGAGAGTATCAAATGAAGCAACTCGCCACAAAACATACCAAAACATTCTGGCCACACCTTTAACTGACAAAAATAGTGGTTAAATTGTGCTACAAAGTTCAATAAAACTTGCTTAATAGTAGTTACACATTTTGAAGTAACATTCTTAATTCGACAACCAGTCAACCAATAGTTGAAAACATTCTTAGGCTTTTCAGTTTCATGGGCGGTCCTAGGGATGGGCTTCCAGGGCTTAAGCCCCAGTTTTTTTATTGCTTTGAGTTTTAACGTCAGCTTTCAAGTCATCTGCTCTATAAATCAGATATAATGAAGGAACTAGAGAATCTATTGATTTTGTGAAACTCTGTGCTGTGGCCTAGAAGTGAAAGTTTTTTTTGTTTTTTTTCTGTTCAGAGGAGAACGGCACGCTATTTTGACATACTATTTCCCTGTTAAACACTGTAAAGCTGCTTTGACACAATACAAAAAAGTGGTGCCCTGACTTGACTTGCTCTCCATCCAGATGCAATAAGCACCAAGTATTTTAGAGACAGAATGGAATATACTTTTGTAAAAGGCCAAAATCTTATAAATGACCATGACCAATGCCTCCAGCTTCACAAACTGTGGTAAAGCAACAATTATTTCTCTCATATAAACAGTACAATAACTCTTGAACATAGAACACTTGCAATGACAAGTGACAGAAAGCTTGAAGGGAGCATGCTTTTGGCATGCACATTTATTTTCAATATATAAATATTTACTTCCAAGAAAAATTATACCTTACTTTCAAGTTTCTAATATTCTAACAAACATTGATTCACATGAGGTTTAAACAAAGCATGAATATCTCCTGACCCTAGAACCGCCCCTGGTCCTTCTTATTGCCTTTACTGATAGGAAATGTTTACTGTGTGCACTCTCAACTAAAACAGAAAGTGTACAGGCTACTGGAGAAATAAGCAAATAAATATTTCTTCCTTTTGCTCTATATCTTTGTCTCCTCTTTGACATTGACACAATGTCAGCACTGTACATGCTACTGCTGTGGGTAAAGTCACGTAGGTGAAAACTTACAATATCAATTGCACTTTCAGAGAAAAGTTTGTAATAGATGTACTGTTTTAACTAGGGCAGAGAAACATTTACCCTAGGGCAAAACGTCAGGCACTGTTTGGCAGACTGCACTCTGAGCCACTGGGCTACTGCAACAGACCACAAGACCCATGTCTCTTAGTGGGGTCTCCTTCTCTCAGAATTCTACCTAAAAATTGTCACTTTCTTTGAATCAAGAGAGTCCGAGAGAGGCAACATCCCAGTAGGAGAGAGGTGGGTGGGTGTGTTGGGAGGGGCTAAAGATCATGAGGAATCGTGTCATATTTGGAACGTCAGCTTACATTGAGTAAGAGGCTAAGCCATAAGCGTTCCTGTTGTATGCTGAAACTTGTATGCTTGAAGCTATGCTGCCCCCTAGTGGCAGGAAGTTGACCTTACATTTGCATGATAAATGATTGACTTAATGTTATGCATGGGAAACCGAAATATATATAATTAAATAAACATATATCAGTGTTGTTAATAATATTTTATGTTGTAAGGTTATTTTTAAAACAAGCTAATGTAATACTGTTTGAATACATATTTTTGGAAGGTTATCATACTGTATATAAATGATGACGACCATCTGCGTTTACATTTCCTTTAAAAGGATTTCAATAGAAATATTGCAGATCTTAAGAATATCTATTTTATAAATGCAACTCAGTTGAGTGTCCACTCATTTTTATTCCTCTTGATCTTTACCCTGCACTTTTGGCCTTTACAGTAGTCATGGTGAAATGCGTTGGGCTGGAGGATCAGGATTTAAGGGGGTGTGGTAGGAGAAAGAGGGAGAGAATTGGGGACGGAGTTCAAGGATCTGTGGCGCTGGAACCTAGCAGCCCATTCCAGCTCTCTCAGAAACAGGAGTATCTGTGCCTCAGGAGCAGCTCGGGGTCAGGCTTGGGTTGTACCATGCTGAGCTGCTCGCAGGCCAAAAAGCAGCAGAAAAAAAAGGAGAGAATGCAGGAAGGATTTAGAGAAGAAATATACTAGCCAGAGGGAGAGATCAACAGTGCAGAGGTGTCAGACTTCATACCACTCACATTCCCATAAGTCTCCAATCACAACCCATAGACAAGGAATATTATGAAATATATATGAAAGAAGACGAGAGAGAACTGCTCTGTTGTAAAATCTAGTCAGTTGCCTACTTTGATGCTTAAAATACTCACTTCAGCCAGATTCTAAACTTGCATCCCAAATACAAATGTATTACACTGTGTACTGGTACTTACAATGTGTATGGAATTTTGAAGGCTTGTGTCTTTTTAATGGAATACTAATCTTTTCTTTCACTTCACAGAACCATTTACTGGTCTTTCAGTAGAAGGAAGGCTTCAGTAGGTTTATCCATTTGCTTACCACTCCTGTCTACTCCTACTTTATGCCATGCCATTGCAAGAAATTTCACACTTATTGCGTAAAGGGCACCGAAACTAAAGCTTTCATTGAGCAAGGATGCATTAAACTGAGTAAAAGTGATAGCAAAGATACAGTATTATAATGTAAGAAAGATTTCTATTTCCAATAAATGCTGTTCTTTTGAACTTTCTATTTATCAAAGGATCTTAAAAAATATATTCTTTTAACAGCCCCAAATCAGCATATGAATGATTTCTGAAGTATCATGTGCCACTGTTATTATGGGTGGACAATATTGATTTTATCACAATATCACAAATTGTTATATATGTAACGGTACAGTTGTTTTTGTCTAACAGTATACTGCCCAGTGCCCACCCCTAACTGTTATTATAAATTTTAATATAAAACTGCAAGATCATTGCACAAGAATGCAAATCATTTTGCGAGATAACGCAAAAGATTTGAAAAAAAAAAAAAAAAAAATTCTTTCCACCTTTTTTCCTCCACCATGTCCCTTAAGGGGCTCAGTACGTTTGCACTGCCTTTCATATATCATTAAAAAAACATTTGGATCAGGTTCGATTTTTCATGTTTTCGCATCAGTAGCATGCATTTTGAAAGGAAAGGATGACGAATCCAAAAAAAAAAAAAATTTACCTTTAAATATTTGATCAAATGAATGCAGTCTTGTTGAGCATAAGAGAAATCTTTATAAAAACTTTTGAGTATGTGGCAGGTGAATAAATGGGAAATACTGTATGTATCTAGACAGCTCACTAGGTTTTGGAACAGAGCTACTATGTGTAATCAACAAAACCAGAGTGCATCAACACGTGTGAATAGAAACAGACTCTGTAAGCAAAACACATTTCAAAGGAAGCAGTGAAAGGACTTCAGAAGACTGAACCTGAGCTCACCTGTCTGCGTAGGGTTCGTGAAAGAGTGTGTGCCCGCCGAGGAGGGGGGATTCGTGGGATGCTCTCTGAGTCCGATAGGCTATGAGGACTGATCGGTCTGAACAGATCCGTGGGCACAGTCAAGTGCAGTGTGGGTTCTTCTGTTTGAGACTGGATAGAGCCTGTAGACCCTGTGTGAGGAGGCATTTCATATAACAAAAGCATTTCATATATCAAAATGATCATATAACAAACGATGTTTTTTGTAAACCAACCACATTTTAAACAAACTCAGAAATAAAATGCAGTGCTGTACCTGTCTGAGCGAAGTGAGGTGAGGTTGTGTGGGTTGAGTTGGGCTGCAGCGGCAGAAACATGTAGCTGTCATTGGGCAGAGAATGCGTGCGGCCCACTGAGGTTTTCTTCACGTACAGCAAGTGCTCATCTGTTGGCTCGTCTGACTGCTGGGGGTCTGGGGGATCTGCTGGAGCTGCGGTCTGAGGGGAATTAAAAGAGATGCGAGTCAAGGTGAGAGCTGGTACTTGTGTTTTGGAGCATCAGGGGCCCTTATGAACACATGGACGCACACGCACACACATTGTACCTAATACATAGAAGCTGGACTGGTTAGCATACAATGAAAGGCAAACATTACTGCGCACTAGACGTAGGGAGGAGACTGATCAACAAACATGTTCTCATAAATCATGTTGTGTAGATACAAATGCATATTTCTTATATGAATTTGTACATTTTATGCTTTTTTTGCATATCCATGTACAGTATACTGTATATACATTTAAATTACAGATGGCTATTTCAATCATTTTTAGTAATTTCTTTTTAACAAATTTTTCATGAATCAATTTTTTCATTGGTCTGTAAAATATGATATATTTTTTGGTGTTTGCGTGTCCAGAATTTCTCTTTTTCATGGAAAATGTAATGATAATTTTCATATCAATGTATTGTGTACTGTATATACATTTAAACTACTGTTGGCTGAAAAATGAACATCAACCTTTTTTAATAATTTCTTTTTAGTGAATTTCCTCATCCAGTTCACAACTGAATGATTCATGAATCAGATTGAATCAGACAGACTCTATCTGTGAATTGTGCTGTTAAATGAGTATCAAAAACCAAATGTATCTTTTTTTTCTAATTTTCATGGGAAACAAATGAAAGCAACACAGGTTTGGAATGACATGAGATTAGTAAACAATAATAATTATAGTAATATTGAGTAAAAACTGGATATTCCTCAAATAACTTTCATGCAAGACATATTCAGATTTCATTTTTGTTAATATTTCTGTATTACAGTATATGTGACCCTGTCTGTGAAAACCCAGCCAAAGTCAGGGTCGTTATTAAATGTGTTTTGAGTACATTTGCTTCCTTTCCACTCCACTGTCTAATATCATTCTTTGTGGGTAACATACACGGTACATACCCATTTAAATTTACAGTGCTATTTTTAACAAGCTTTATGGACAATTTGAAGTTATGCACATTTAGGTGCATTTTTTCATCCACACAAATACAACAGAAAAATGAGAACAGGCTGGATCTAGATCTCACTCATCTAAGAAATGCTATGTATAAAATATTAATGGATCTGTGGGCATAGTTCTGAGACAATGAAAATGAATTCAATTGCGAGGTGACAGAAAGCATCAGCCTCCTCCCTTCAGAAGCTGCGCCCAGAGCCTGTACTACTGTAGCTGGCAGACAGCAGAAGCCGACCCCATACCACACTCCTATATTCTTTCAAGAAGCATGGTACTAGGGAGAAACTTCACTTTTAATACACAAAAGATAAGACAGAGATAAAATCATGAAACAAAAACAAAGAGACACAGGTAGATATGCAGACAAACAGATCGGGGATGCAAACAGGATCTAAAAAATATGAACAGACAAGATGGAAAAGACGTTCAGAAATGGCCTTTAGGCGTGTGAGAGGAAGAACGGGGACATAGCTGCAGAACCCAGACAGGAAAGGAGCAGATTGACAGGCAGTAATACTACTCTACTGGACTGGACTGGACCATACAAACACCAGGCTGGTGCGAAATGTACAGACAGAGGGAAAGAGAGAAGGAGAAAGAGAGGAGCGGACGGTTAGAAACCCCCAAAGCTTCCAAACGCACTTGCCTCTCAGCTCTGCATAAAGCGATTATGATGAAGATGCTCTACTTTTACAAATTCATCAGACTTACAAGTGTCAGAAAAGAGAGGCATAGTTTGCATACTGGTTGCATATGGTTTTGGTGTAAATTAATTATAAAGGTATTTAATTAGGTTACGCTTGTGAAGAGGAAGAACCAGTATTAGAGAAGTTTGCAAACCAGTTTGTTAATATACAAGCTGCTTATACTGTATATTATAAAGTAGCTAAAGATAGTCAGGCTTGCTCTCTTGGAGTACTAGTAGTTTGTTAAACTACAAGCTACTGAAAGAAAGTAGAAAGAAAGAGGTCACACATACTGACTTTTACACAAAATAACACTATTTAGGAGGTTATATTATATGATATATTATATTGTATTTGCTGATTTCTAAATATAATATATATTTATATTTAATGTACATTACCATTCAAATATTTGGGGGCAGCTACTGATCCACAGCGGCAAAGTTACTCAGTATTCACTTTGTCAGCTGATGCTTTCTAGGAAAAATCTGCAGGACTGGAAAACCAGCATTTATCAAAAGCAGCTACTGTAAATTTTAGCTGTTAGATTAGTATTGTCACTACGATTCAACACTTTTTGTTCTGTAACTTAACATTGTCGGGTACCACAAGAATCCAAGGGGAATTTCCAGGCGCCACTCAAAATTTACAGTAGCTAAACTGTGCTGAGGAAATGTACTATAGGACCAAAAGATCTAGGGATAATGTTTTCGGGTTCAAATACTGAAGCAGTGTGGAGAGGGCAGAGGTCTTTGGAAGCAGTGTAAGGCTGAGAGGCAGGAGTGGAAAATGAACGTTGCTCTACTGTTAAATACATTGCACTCCTGACTGGTTAGTAAGAGGGGGTTAAAATCATCTGGGACAGAGTCATCCGTCAGAGCTAAGGACCAGGATTTCTCCGACGCCAGAGACAGAGCCTCCATCTCGGCTAGAGGAATCTAAAGAAGAAGAGACGAGCCAAGAGTGAGACGGGCAACCAGCACATGCATACTGTAGTTAGACACGCACACACTATCACACAGGTTAGTGCAAGTAAATAAATACAGCTACATGTGGTAAAGTCAGCTCCATTTCGAATTTGGATTGAGAAAGTATTTTAAATTTCCAATTCAATGCCTGAAATAATGTAGCAAGAGAATTCAAATTCAAAGAAATTCATATAACTTCAATTTTTAAGTAGGAAACAGTTTGTTAAGAAAAACTTAAAATGTTTTGCAGGTTTACAGACCAGGGGCCTGTACCATGATGGTGGCTAAACAAACTCAGAGTTACAGGATTAGTTTTGAGTTGACAAAACCAAACCACTCCAATCTGGGTTTGTTGGTACCATGAAGCTAGTCATCAACTTTCTCTGTCAACTCTGGCTTGATCCTGAGTTAATGTAGCACCTGCACATGAAAGTGTGACATCAGCAATAAGCAGCCAATCACATGCTTTTAAACTTTCAATTATGAAACAATCTATTAATGAAAGAGGAAAACTTAAAATGATATATGTATTATATATATTATAATGATAATAATATTTCTAACACTAAAATAACAAACACTATAGGTAAAACTTAAACTCATATGTAGTCATGTTTACTCATTTATACTACATATTATAGTATAATATACATATTATTTATATTAATTAAAAGGCTTATTACTATTAAGCTTGTGTAATAGATTAAGGAGATAAAACTTATATAAATAATAAAGTAATTCTAAAAATAATAATCTAAAAAAAAAAATCAGCATCATGTAGCGTCCTTTTTTGGAGTAAGAGAAGCTGGGGGAATTTTGTTTTGAGATCTGTAACCCAGAACATAACCTGCCCCAGAGCAGGTTAGCAGTGTAGCAAGGTGATGAACACTGCTAAAAGCCAAACCAATTTCATGCTACCTAAAACCCAGGATCGGTGCAAACTAAATTTAAACTTACCTGGCTAGCCAGCTAATCCGGCTTCATGGTACAGGCCCCAGATAAATAGACACACAGACAAGTAAATATTAAATTTGGGTTGAATTTCTTTGAAATTAAATATTATGATTTTTCCGTTTTATTTAAATTAACACTCGTGAACTAAAAGAGAGCCAAGTGTTTCAGAAGGATGCATATAACCTTCCTTCAGCAGCCATGATGGATATCCTGAAGTTTGACAGCCCTCAGATATTACAGTTATATCAGAAACAAAAGGTCAAACTCAGTTACGGTCAAAGAGAAATAATGTGCAATATCTTTCATAAATCCTCTAACGTCAGCAGGCGAAATCCTGCATGCTGCATCATCTAATTTTCCCTGAGAGTTTGGGCTGGAACCACTTTTTGCAAAGTCGTCAAAATAAAAGCGCAAGCTATTTCCATAAAGACATTACAGATTCTCCAATTACATTAAAAAAAAAAGCTTTTAGAAGCCTCCATTTTGCAATGCTAATGCAATTTAATGAAATATTTCAATGTGAAAAAGACCAAAGAAGATTTCCTTGCATAATTCAACAGCGGTCCAGCTCTTTATCGATCCGCACATTACCTCTTCGACTCCAAGCCGGATGAGTCCATCACTTTTTTCGGGTATTAATGATCTTTGGAACGAGGCACAAAGTTCACACAATTTCGCAAAACTTTGTCACTCTTATGGGATCAGGAAATAGGTGTACTTCGACAAATGGATATTACTGGAGCAGAACCAAGTCCTTGCCTTCTAAAGACAGCTGGAAATCCCAGAGTGCAGAGGTGGTTTTGTAACTGACACACAGAAGCTTCGGTGCTATTATGTGAGTTTAAGTGGTCCAGAGAGAGAAAAGGAGGGAGAGAAGAAAGGAAGGAGACAGGCAGAGGAGTGTGGTACAAGGCAGAGCTGGGTGAACGGGGATGCCATTGACCTGTTTCTCAATGCAGTGCTTGCTGTGAAGGGGGGGCAGAGCGTAGTAGTGGCAGATGGAGCCAGATAGGTTGTCCATGAGGCTGAGCTCTCCTTCCAATGAGCCCTGGATCACCAGGGAAACTGAGTCAAACATTGGCCTCCGCTAAAAGCCCCAGCATGTGGCAGACAGGATGAATGACAAAGAGAGAGAAAGAGAACAGACAGAGACAGAGGCAGAGGAGATCACCAGGGGTGACGTGAATGACATTACACAGAGAAAAAACAGAGGAGAAATGAAGGAAGGAGAGAAGTTTGCAGACTACTGTATAACACAAGCAGCCAGAAGAGAGACTTACGAAAGGATAACACGCTACTCTGAAGAAACAGTTCACCCAAAAATTAAGATGTTGTCGTTTAGTCACCCATGTTATTGACTAAGATGCATTTCTTAGTTAAATCTGTAATACAATTAATTATGTGCTGATCAAATGTAGTATTGAACTTACAAAGACATTAAACCATTACCACTGACATCCACAAGGGGGAACTAGAGCTCTATGGACATTTGTTCTGATGATGAGCAAAACATTTAGACACGGACACACTTCAGAAGCGAGCTGGAGGGATAATGTCATTGTTAACTTTAAAAAATGGCTGGTATTCTGGAAACAGCCAGCCTACATTAAAAAAAGAAGAGGTCTGTATTGCTACTTTCCCATGGCATCAGTCTGACCTCCGACCACTAAGTTTATGAGCAAACAACAGTCACATCTCCATACGACAATAACAGAAACTGATGGACTTTCCCACTTTAAAAATAACTTAAATAGTCTTAAAACATGTCTTTTCAGTAAACCCAAATACATGATCTGTAAGCCCTGACCTCTAAATCTGCATTGTAACTTTTTTTAGTTGAAGACTGGTGATAACCGATGTGGAAAAGAATACTGCATATACAGTATAGTGCAAAATAAAGATATTCATATATATTATGTTTTTAAAAAGTTTTAGAACTACAAGTTCAAAGGTTCAGTTAAAAATTAGCCTTTTGATATCATTTGCTGACCCTCATGTCATAGGTAAAACATAAAAGATATATTGGGAATAACTATTGCTGGGAACTTTTCACTGCTGCTTAATTAGCATGCATATTACTGGCATATTTGCTGTGTATTATTGCCTTATTCTGCATGACCATATTCTAGATCCCTTAACTACAACCTAACCATTGCACAACTACCTTACTTAAGACCAAGCAGCAAATAAGAAATTTCTTGAGGGAACCCTCTTAGTTAATACAGTTTTTTGTTTCATTGAAGGACAAGTCATGTTTACAATTATGCACTTGAACAGAAGTCACTGAGGCACTGCATTGCACTGAAATAAACTTTGAAGCGCATAATGCTGTGTGTCCGACTAGAAGGCTTAAACATTATATGTGTTTACACAACTAGAGAAACAAAATTGTTTACCATCTTCTTCTATGCAGAGTTTCTCCCATGACCATATAAAGCCAGTAAACGCTGTAATTTCCAGATGATACGTGCGATAATACCAAAAAGGGGCAAATCCACAGGAGTTAGATTGGTAATGCAGAACCAAAATCTCAGTAGTCCCACTGCTAAAAAGCAACTTGCATATCATATAACACACATTTTGTACGGACAAATGAATATTTGAATGCACTGGTACAAATGGTTTAACCAACTATGTGCTGGACATTGGTTGTTGTTGTTTTATACCCTCTAAAAGGTCTTGCTCCATGGACTTCCTCTACAAGTGCACTGCTGTAAACAAGACTTGTGTTTGTTTTAAGAACAAAATAATTTTCTGTGGTAATGGAAAGCATACATCACATGCTTAAGTCTAACTGAACCTACAAAAATATATAATCTCTGCAGAAAACGAAAATAACGACTTCAATTTGTTCAATTATTTGATCAAAAGAATTTAATAATTCATAAACTGTGTACACTTTTCTTTGTCAGCTGTGTCAAATGGTTTGATTTAAATAAAAACAGTGCATCTGTATGTCACAGCTGACACAAAAGAGCGTACGCAGGTTGTGTCCAGCGGATTTTCTCCAAAATGGCACAATTTTGATGCTATGGTTCAAAATTGTTGTCCTTATTTTTATTTTTTCTCTTTACAAAAAGTATTCTCATCGCTTCATAACATTGCGGTTGAACCACTGATGGACTATTCTGACAATGTCTTTGATACTTTTCTGGACCCTGACTGTATTTTACTTGGCAGTCAATGGCACAGTCACAAGCCTCCCAGTTTTCATCAAATATCTTAAATTGTGTTCTGAAGACAAACAAAGCTTTTACAGGTTTCAAACGACATGGGGGTAAGTGATAAATTATAACATTTTAATTTTGGGGTGGAGTAAACCGGTTAGCATATAGTCTGGCTCATGTGTTGAGCCTGGAAACGACACCATTGAAGGTACACACCACTGACCTCACACACACTCACCTCTAATGGTGGCTCCAAATTATGAGGAGGATCAGGATCTGTCTTTGTGTGATCTTCAGAGTCCCTGCGTATGTCTGCAGGTGGGCTGTCTGTGGGGTAAAGAGGTCCCGACATGTTTCGAGAGTCTCTTGAGATCCATGGTGACCCTCCTGGTCCACCTACATCGCCATGTCCCAAAGCTGGCATGTGTCCGCGGGATATTCCTCCATCTCCACCCACAGCCTCCAACTCCAGCTCCATCTCGGCTTCTAGCTCAGCCTCTTCCTTTGCCTCTTTGTTGCTTTCCTCCAGGTGCTTCATGAGCACAGCGATCACCACATTGACCAGCACAAACTGAGCCGTCAGTACAAAGGACACAAAGTAAATGGGGGACACCACCGTGTTGTAGCAGATGCCCGTGTCTTGGGAGCAGTCTCTGAGCGTGTCCTGCAATGTGGACGCACAGAGTGTAGAAAAGAGAGGTGAATAGGTTGTTAACGACCATAGTCAGAACACGCGCAGAGCATTTCAAATAAAACCGTGCGCATCATTGAAATTCACCATGAATTTCACTCTGTCCCACCTTCATAATGCCATTCCAGTTGTCCCCAGTGGATACACGGAACAGCAGGAGGAAAGCCATGCCAAAATTCTTGAACGTGGCATAACGGCCAAGACCTTCACAGGGGTGCAGCTCATCACATACTGGGATAGAAACAAAATGTCATAGGTACATGGTTTGGGAATGTGCAAATCATTATTTTGAGTGCTGTGATTAATGAAAAGTTGGGCCTTGTTGAACATACACTTTAAAAATACCAAAAGTGGGATCACAGCAACACAATTTTAGGTTCCAATTTTAGAACCTTACTCCATTTCTCCATGTGTGGAATATATTACGTACTACAAAATAACTGATTTTGCAAACAGCTCCTTCTTGTATCTTTTTACAAATTCTTCAACTCCTTCAATTACCTTCATTATGAGGTAGCTCTTTTGATCTCGGCATAATGATACCATTTACTAAAGTTATTCTATATAAGGTGAGACCTGATTTTAATATGAGATACTCCAGAAGATAATGCAAATGTACAAAATGCCTAATTATTTTAGCACATATTTACTGATGAAATAGTCCAAATATGTTGGAAAAAATAAACACAACACATTTTATGCAGTCTCACAACATATAGACCAACATTTAAACCTAAAATAATCACACTGATCAGTTTAGTGAGTGGACTGCTAACAAACCAGTCAAAAATACTGACTCATTCTTAGTTTGGGAAGAAACTGAAAAAAGTTTGCCTTGCAGACAGTCAATCTCAGTTCAGCCAGCAGACTCCATATATTGAACTTGGACAGCATTGTAAAGCTGGATATGAATTATGAAGTCTCTATGTTTATCTTGAGTCGGCTGATTGGGAATGGAAATGACATCAACCCTGGTATTGTGCTGAGCTGCAATGAATCACGGCAGGCTGTATTCAGTAAACCGGTGCCAAATGTCCTGCCACGTATTTTAGAGAAAATCTCCTGCAGGTACCATATTTATGGTTTGCCCTTACAGACAAGGATGGAAAACGTTCTAAAACCTGTGAAATTTATCTCACGGCTATTTAAATCAAATAAATAGCAATAAATCAAACAATTTAAAACATAATTATATAGCATCAGCGGATTAGAGGGTTATGACAACAGTGGACTAATCGGCGTTATAAAGGGAATAAATTAATTAAATTTGTTTTATGAATACAGTGATGGAGGCGGTAACATACAGTACAAGTGTTGCCTTTAAGTCTGGCCTATAATACCACATAGAGTAGCGCATTAATTTTGTTGTGATACTTATATTAAAAATACTGGTGAAAATACTTGAATGTGGGGCACTAAAGATATTTTGGCTTCTTAACTTAACATTTTCAATATAGCATATTTCCATTTTTTAGTTTTTGGACTCCAAGCAGTACAGTAGTGTCACGCACTCCCTGGGGAACGTAAGTAATTTACATTTCTGTGTAAATAAAACCTAGGAGGGAAGATCCTGAGGAGTGTATGTGTGTAAGAGGGAGTGTTTGCGTCTGAGTGAATTAGACCATGAGGAAAAATGGTCCTTATTTATGTGTGTTTGTTATGCTTACTCAGGTCACCAAACAGCTCTACTCCCAGAGCAGCGAAGATGAAGAAGAGCAACATGAAGAGGAGACCCAGATTCCCCACCTGTAGATAGAGAGAGAGAGAGAGAGAGAGGGAGGGAGAGAAAGCAAGGAGAGTTTGTCATGGAGAGCAAAGAAAACTGACAGGGCAGACCTAGAAATACCACCTGTGAGGAGCCAATAAGAGAGAGTCATGAAGTGAGAAGATGACACCTGTGTTCCACATGATTAGAGCTTGCCAGGTTTGTAAACTTAAGCAGTTGCTTACCGTAGCAGTAGTTAGGCACGTGATCCAGACATGTTCACAGAGGACAAATCTGAAATCTTGTTTTTTGATTCCATTCCCTCTCTCTTTCAATTAATAAGAAGTGTCAGAAGCCCAAAAATAAAATCCTCATATACTAATTAGAAAACCTGAAATCTATTCAGCCCTGGGTCAATATGCAGGACATTTTTGTGTCACAATCATATATTGGATAGATTATAACAATTAATATGCCATGTTTGCCACATCATTTTAAGAGGTTTTTTTATTTATTAAAAAATAAACTAGTTCATTGAACTAGTTCATTAAAATATTTTAGTTCATTATATATTTATATATATTTATTTTAATACTGAATAATTCAATTTAATAAATGTTTTCTTCTCCCCTCCCCCCAAGAAAAACATGTCTTGTAAATATTCTTTTAACATGGCATAAGTTGGTTTTTGTCTGACCTACAAAATATTAAATTCTGATAGATAAAGTTATAGAAACCAGTATGATATTATCAAAATGTCTTAAGATGGTTAAAACGAACATATTAATGAAAATATATTAAATTATTTTTTTTTTAACCCCTCAGGTAAGCTACAGTAAGTCAATAAGCAACAATAAAACTTTTAGACCTCTGTTCATCCTGTTAAATTATTGTCATTGTGTAAAATATAATAACAATAACAATAATAATAATAATAATGCATTTATTTATTTTACAATGTTTTTAAGTAATCTTGCTCTAGTATACCCTTATATCTACAAAGAAACGTGCTTCTGCATGACAGGAAGAACCCACCTACTGTACACCCAACTGGATTAGAAGAATCATCATGTAAAACAATCACAGACGACTGCATCAGGCAAGATTTTTAGGAAAACGGAAAGGAATAAAAAAAATCTGATTAGATGTGCTGACAAATCCGATTGCACTGATTTCTGTTTGTAAGTCTGGCTATTTTCCCACCCTAATCTCTCTTAAGTGCACTCTTCACTGGCTGGATTCACAGTGATTCAGGACACGGGGATCAAGCTGACACAATCTGGCAGGATATCTCCAGAACACCGTTACGGATCACCTCTCACAAATTACAGAAGAGTAGATCAATAGCCCAGAACCACAAAAACAGCAACTTTAATACAAAAGAACAAACTGTGCGAAAGTCACATCGCCAGAGTGAAAGGGCGTTAGGAGGTGATGCTGAGATCAGGTGATGGCTAAACATGATCTAATCTAATTAGTGACAATTGAAGTGGAATTACATGTCTGATTATCTAAGTACATATCCGAGGAGTGCTGAGGAAAGACTGGAATTAATAGTGTGTCCTGTGGTGCGGCATGTTTCCAAATCAAAAACCCTACAGGCGGCGATGGAGCCTGATGCTTTCAAAGAACGCGCATGTTGGAGATTTTCTTCTCTGGCGTCTGCCATTTTTGCTATTCTCCAAGCAGCTCATCAGAGCCAATCTGCACTGCTGTGGCCTCTTCATGGCAGATTGACTATGTAAATGAGGCCTGTGGAGAGCAGAGGGGCCCCGGTAGAACAGCGAATGGAGCCCGGGATACGATGGACGAGTGGAGAGCAGAACTTTATGAAGGAGACAGATAAAAGTTTGGTGCAGTACCTGAGGCAGGGCCTGGATCACAGTGTCTAGCAGAGCTCGCATTCCCACGGCCATCTTGAGCAGCTTCAGCACTGAAAGAACAGGAGAGACCGGTTACTGTATGTACATAAAAAAGACCATTTCAAATATACAAATATAAATGAAATACAATTTTAATACAATGTTTTGCACTTAGCCTACTGTACAAGTGAACTTGTGAAAATAAAAATAACAACAACAAAATCTGAAAGTTACGACGGCGTTTTAGTGCCACCAAAAAAAAAAAAAAAATCTAAAACTACGAGATTAAAAGTCGTAATATTACGAGAATAAAGTCGAAACTACGAGATTAAAGTCGTAATATTACGAGATTTAAAGTCGAAACTACGAGAATAAAGTCGTAATATTACGAGA
>JAUCMS010000019.1:8317639-8328685 GCA_032357445.1 Enteromius radiatus | reverse complement strand
TCTCGTAGTTTCGACTTTAAATCTCGTAATATTACGACTTTAATATCGTAGTTTCGACTTTAAATCTCGTAATATTATGACTTTTAATCTCGTAGTTTTAGATTTTTTTTTTTTTTTTTGGTGGCACTAAAACGCCGTCGTAGAAAGTTCAAGTCTGTAAATTGGCGAGGAATTCACAGATATTACAATTCTGATTGATGCTGATAAGCTAATAATTGTTTTCATGTGATGGCCAAAATATGGCCGATATTAAAATCATATCACCTTTTTATAAATTAAAAATAATAACAATAAAAAAAACCTGCCATTTATTTATAATTTTATTAATTTATTCCTGTAATGCCAAAGCTGAGTTTTCAGCAGTCATTCCTCCAGTGTTCAGTGTCACATGATCCTTCAAAAATCATTTTATTATGCTGATTTGGTTTTTTAAGAATATTTCTTATTATCTGTGTTAAAAACAGTTACACAATTAAAAAGAAAAAAATGGCTCAAACTGACTCAACCTTTTAATAGAAAAAACAGCAAAAATACACACACAGTAGACATACTGTTATTTTAAAAGAGGCCAGTGGAAACTAATTCTCATGTAATTTTCACAGTGGTCAGTTCACAGAGCATGTTATTATTGGGGTCGTGCACTACACACACGGAGCTTTAATGATGTTGATGACAAGGCCGTTCAGCCATGGAAGATACGCCGCTGTGGAGGTTTGGTTAATTACAATCACGGCCATAAGTGGATGATGCCTGTGACTTTCATTATGGGAATGTCTGAATGAGTCCAGGAAGAAATAGGCTGCGTATGCGTACACACACACACACACACTCACTCACACAACCTGATGAGAACACAGACATCTGAGCAGGTGTGTTTGCTTGGCCATCTCTGTTGAGGGAATAATCAATAAAGACTCACCCAGCAGCTCTTTCATTAGAGGAAGAATAATCGTTCCAAGTAGACAAGCACCCCAGCTTCCCACACTGTGTGCGTTGTGAGCGTATACGCTTGTGAGTGTGTGTGTGTAAGAAATAAGTAGAGTGGCTGTGTGAACTGAATTTCTCATTACAACCATCTGGACTCTTTCTACACAGACTACGGCTACTGCTGAGCAGTCTGTGAAACAACGGAGATCTCGAGGGTGACATACACAATGGGGTCTGATCTACTGAGCCTAACAGGCAGAGCGCTGAGGAGTGTAAACTTTTGCAAGAAAGAAAAATGGACCATGGTGGTACGAAAGATAAGAGGGCAGAGAATACAAACCACGAGCGATCCGCAGCACCCTCATGATGCGAATGATGGTGGGGTTGATGGGAAGGGAAGCATTGACCTCGATTTCTTCCAGTGTTATGCCCATGATGGACAACAGAACAATTGCAAGATCCAACTGGTTCCATCTGTGTAAAAGACATTTGCTTCATTAATTGTAAATAGAAAATTAAATATTAATTACAGTATAATAATAAATAAAAGAGAGTAATGCTACCTTCAAGTCATATCAGAATTATTGTATTTATAAGATGTACTCACATGATCAGGTCATATTTAGTTGGGATAAAAAAAAGTTTTAATTTATTAGCAGTAGTAGTAGTAGGAGTATTTGATTAATTTTTTAATATATTTTTTATGCTGATGTTACAACATATTTCAATTGTATTCATCTATACCAGATTAAATAAAATTACATTAAATTATTAATTTAATTTAATAAAACAAATTGTTATGTTAATGTTATATTTTACTGTATTTCAACCATATTTATTTACTCTAAATTAAACAGATCTTTTTTAATAACTTTTTTTAAAGTTTTGATTAAAAAAATAATTAATGTTAACATTTATTTAGTATACATTTACCATACTATTGATGAAAAGATTGAGAAAAAATCTCACATTTACCTGGTTTATGAAGCAAAATTACATTATCCATAATTGTCAATTGTCCACCAGCTTTCTTTGCCAATAAGAGAGTGAAAAATGAAATAGTTGTGCTAATTTTCAAAATCACTTCAACATCAACAGATTTCTATAATCTTACAGCTTCAAAGGACTTGAAGGTGTATTCTTAAAAAATACACCAGGCAAAGTGTACAACGCAATTTCAAAAATGGAAAGCAATCAAAATTTCATTTTGTGAAAATATCCATCTCATTTGACCCTGGATGTTACTTCTCTTTTCCAGCAGACTTCTCAGCATGTTCACTGTCTAAATATGGCTTCAAACTTTGCGGCTAACCTTAAATAACTCCCTCTGAGGGTCAAATATAACACTGTCATGGGTGAGGTAGAGCCTAGAGCCTGTTTTAGGACACCTCAATTTTCTGGGGCCTGCAGCCACGAGAGGTGTTTCATTAGATATGTTGGGAAATTTAAGTCAAATGATTAACACAAAGCATTTCTACATTTTTCCCACCGGTTTCACTCGCTAAGGGGCTCAGTGATCAAAGCGTACTTCCATCCTCCATCCCTACGGACTTGGAGTGTGTTGCATGAAAGAGCTGATAAAAGAAATAGTAAGCCATTTCTAATGTTGTAAATCAATAAAGCTCTTAAACCTTCACCTCCTGAACAGCATGTTCTGAAACGTCTAACAGTAGTTTCAGCTCAAGGGAGGGCCTTTGGTAAAAGATTTGTTTTAAAATCGTATCAATTATGTTGTGTCAAAGTTCTCATTAGTATGCAAATAGCTGCTTTACATTTCCCGACACATGGATTAAGGATCTGGGAATACATTGACATGATATGCTCTTTATTACGCAAGTGAAACAAAAAGCTGATTACATGAGAACCTCTAATGGCCTATCAACTTCAGTAAGGGCCTAATCTCCATTTTGATTATTTAAAAACTAATTAAAAGTGCAATGGATCATTCAAACTCTATATAGGAAACATGTGTGGTATATTTTAAATGGTAGAATAAAGCTTTTATTATGTCTTTGTTACTAATTTAAGATGAATAAATGCCATTTAGGATGCCTTCTCATTGTTTAAGCCAAATTTGGATACTCAAGAGGGGTTTATTTTACCGAAACCACAAGCGATACAAATTTGGTTCAAGCTTTTCACCACAGACGCCAGTGCATTCAGCTCTCGATGTGCTTCTGACAGTCTGAGGCAAACCAAGGAATCTCAAAGCTGTGATATCATTTCTAGGGATGTGGCTTCAGGAATAGTAACAAACCCTATTGCGTTCACACACACACACACACAAAATTCACTGATAGGGATATTAGACTTCCATGGAAACAGATTTACTGTAAATATCATTTGGTTTGGATCAACTACCTCAAATGTAAGTGTTGAGAGGGTCACATCTACTACCTGTCCTTGAAGAAGCGGCGAAATCCAAAGGCAACAAGTTTGAAGACGGACTCTAGGACAAATATTATTGTGAAAATGTAGTTGCAGATCTTCAGAGCCTCATCCAGAACCTGTTATAACACAGAGGATAATGTAATAGTGAAAGGACAGAAGCAACAAAGCTTCAAACAGCACTCTTTCAGGAAATAAACAAACTAATACACAAACTGTAGGCCGAATGAAGTCGTTTCATTATCAATAAGCAGAAAAGATGATTAATTATCAAAGGAGCCCAAAAGAAACAACAATCATTAGCTGGTATATTCAGGGTACGATAGTCATTGGACATTTCCAGGAGTCTGGCCTTTCCTCTGTCCACCACACCGTAATTAAGGCCAGGCCAGTGTGACGATGCACCAGAAAATCAATTGATTCTGTTCAAAGCCTGACAATCCCCTTTGCTCCACTTCCTCCAAGATTCTGACGGCTACCGGGGCTCTAATTAAAGCAGACTGCTATTTATAGCCACAGGTGAGGTCACAGACCTCCATTAGCGATGGGTGAAAACCCTGGGAAACATCGCAACAGAGTTGTCTATTAAGAATAGTAAACATCAATTCTGATTTGAGAAGAGATACCCCGTAAATGATAAAGAAATAACTTTTTTATAGGAAAAAAAAAAAAATTATGTTATGGAATATTAAAAAGTCCAATATTAATCATGTCAAATTGATAAATTAAATAATAATAATAATAATAATTTAAAAACCCACTAAGTTATCTTTCAACTTACTTTGTGCTCTCTAAAAATAAACACATAAATTATGTTTTTTTTTTTTTTTTTATCCTACCTTTCCTACCTTTTGAAAGAACCACAAAAGCAATTAAATTGAATTTATAATGGTCTTTTACCATTAAAACTGACCTTTGTCATAAAAAAGCAATCCAGAAGAACATATTACACCCCCAAATGCTTTACAAAAATGCAATTTAAACTCCCAGAGCATATCTGCTAACTCATGTTATTGTTTTAGCCTGCTACTGAATATTCATGAATTGTCTCTGTAGTGTTATGCAGTGGAAAAGACAGATGAGGGAATATGCATACATTTCAGCGCATACACTACAGTGCGGTTTATTTTGGTGAGGCATTACCCTCATAAGGCTTCTTTAGACACAGGCAATGGTACAAAATGTCCTGGAGCGGCACAATGAAAGTGCAAATAAGCATAATAATATAAATATTAAGATTATATACTTACTGCTATGATATAATCAAAATGTTGTACAGCAAAAAGAGTACATAAACATCAGCTGCCTAATCAGCAAATATTATGCAGAGCCATAAAATGAGATAGCAGTGAGTTGAACTTAGAGTAACATTGTTTGCAGTTACATAACCAGCGAGTTCATTTCCTTAATGGAATATCAACAAGCGCAAGCACTCTCGCTACTGGCATTCCAAGAAGTACCTTAGGCTGTTGGTAGTGCTCCATGGACATGGTGATAACATTGAGCCCGATGACAATTGTGATGAACAGGTCCAGATAGTGGCTGGTACACATCTTGTGGATGAGAAGCCGTGTAGGTGAGTAATCGGAGTAATAGGGTTTGCTCTGGGCTTCTGAAGAACCATGGGAACAGGGAGGAATCATGAAATAACAGCACTGAAACAAACATTGTTTTGTACACACTCATGCCCACACTGAAAAAAGAGGGGTGGAGGGGAAAAAAACAGTGGGAAAGAGAAGAAAAGAGATACAGTAGATCATACTCTATGTGTATAAGTTCATCCAGAAATGAAAAAATCCTCATGTTGCTCCAAACCTGTTTGACATTATTCTTTCTGTGAAACACAAAAGAAGAGATTCAAAAGGCTGTACTGGCCACTGTTTTTCCCATAAATTACAAATGACAGTTTTTATATTTCTTAAAAATGTCTTAAAATGGTTTAAAATATCACTTGTTTAAAATTTTATTATTGCTTTGTGTGAGGAATAAGTGAATTGGTGTTAATCACTGTCAATGAACCTGATCAGTTCAATTTTGCAAAAAAAATTATTTAATTTATGAACTGGATCATTCATAATCTTCATCAAATCTTAACTTTTCATGTTATCCATTCAATGTTATCCATTGCAACTGTATCAAGTCAGTGAGTTGAACTTAAAAACTGGATCAGTCCAATTTGTGAAAGAATCATTTATGAGTTTTATGATCCGGATCAACGATTGAACCATTGAAATGAAGATTCATTTACAAATGCTAACTTTACAGCAAGTAGCATAACAAACTGTAAATCATCAAGTCAGTGAGCCGAACTGACTCAGTGAGTTGAATCACTTAGATGAGTTTTGCAATGAGTTATTTACAAATCTACACTTTTCAATGAGTAACAACATACATGCATCCTGTTTCTCACACAAAGCCATTGTATGAGTTTATACGACCTGATATGTAATTCCAAAGCTGCATGGACCACTTTTATGATACTTTTGATAAGCTTGAAAGCAAAACAGCCTTCAAAATGTTTCTGTTTGAATAACACAGAAGAAAGTCATATGGGTTTTGAACTAAATGAGGCTGAGCAAGTGACATCATTTTCATTTTCGTGTGAACTGTGATTATGTTTCTGTGGTCTGTCCCAAATATCAGATCAAAGGCAGAGGATGCCTGAGATCTGCTCACTCACAGACACCTCAACAAAACAAATTGTCCTACTGTCATGGATTTTCTAATGAGATTCCCAGAGACATAAAAGAAACTCCATTCCGTTTGGATGGACTTATGCTAGTATTGCTGATCCATTTCTATTCTTTGTGGTTTCTCTCTGTTGTTCGCTAAGGACGGAGAGGACAGGAGGGATGGCAGAGCAGCGGGGGGCCAGGGGGCTTATCATCTCAACACACAGGCAGGGCTGTGAGCGGCAGCTGTGTTCCCTGTGGTCCTGTCAGCCCATTAGGCAGGCTTTTTCTGGCACCAGTCACCGGACCAGAGGAACAGGTGCTGCATTCAACCTTTTCTGTTTTAAATAAAATTGTGCCACATCAGCAGTATTTGTTTAATCACATGGCTGCTCCCCACTGGATAGTCAATTTGAGTATGACTCATCTAGAACATGTCCAAATTATTAGCTCGTTAAGAGTGATGTGAGTAATGTTTTGGATGATAATCTCAGTTTAACATGTTTTAAGATTCTATACATAAACCACTGTCTATGTTTGCGTGCGCTATACAGCACTTTTCTACTGTTGTATTTAGTCTTTGTAGTGTTAAGGACCAGTCAACAGTGTTATTCTATTATTTATTTATATACTATAATAGTATTTATTAGGGTTATGCATTTAATTAGGTTTTAATATAAGATTTGTATGAGTGTCATTGAATCACTGACTTGACCGATTTGTTTGAAAACACTGGACAAAATGCAACTAGCTTTGCTTGGAGACACTCCGTGGTTTTGCTTTGACTTTGTTTGGAACACTTCTTTTTTAGAAAAAAAAAAAGACAACAAAGTACCCAGAAATATTGTGTAAGTTACTTGATATTCTTGTTTATTTTATGTATAAAAGCAATATCATGTTCGTACGATACATTTTCGGACATATGACGTATATGGGGTCACTCTAGTCTGAGTTCTCAGGATGAGATGCCAGTAAAAGTGGTTCTGGGGTTAATTACTGAAGGAATCTTCTAGCCCATCTGGCTTTAATTCTACTAATAGAAGACATGCTCCTGGTGTTTTTAAATGTGCTGACTCAACATTACCTTTGCTTCATAATGTACAATTTATGAACCCTAAACGTCCAGACTTGGCTAAACTTTGCCATTTTGGTTGCTATTTATTTATTTACCTTATTTAATGTTATTTTTTTATGACTCCTAGGATCTAACAAAATCTGAGATGAGGTCAATGTTCTGCTCTTTAACCCATGTGTTAGAAATTAATTTATTTGGGCTGCAGACAAGAGTATCCAGGGGGCAGCAACCAAAACCGTTCACTGGGCCCGAAAGTTGCTGCGCTGACTGCCCCAGTTTCAGAGGTACTCAATTACGGGGGACAGTTGGGATGGGAACAGGTGTATGTTCAGAGCCTGGTTTTACAGTAGACAGGTCAGCTCCCACAGGACATCCCCACTCATCTGTTTCCCTCCTACCCTCTGTAGTGAGACGCTCTCCCTTTATGCACTTTCATTCAAAAAAAAGCTTGTAACGTCGGTGGGACCAAACTCAATTTTGATTGGCTTGCATTGCTGATTCCAATCCTGCTAAACACAATAATAACACTAATAAATTAGTGACAGAGGGAAAGCGGTCTCCGTAACCGGATGTTTATACAGTATCTAATGAGTACTGCACTGAGTTAAAGTAAAGAGCTTCATATCAGATGGTCGTTTGTGCCCCAACAAAAAAAAAATTAAGTAAAAAAAAAAAAAAAAAAAAGTTGGGAGAAAGTGAAGGTTTTGGCATCCTATTTACGGAAAATGGATTAAACTTTTGTTTCCTATTGGCAGCGGTGCCTGTCTGATGTCATGCCATTGTAACGAGTCTAGCTAACGTCCATATCAGCCAAATCAGCTTAAACAGTATTTAAAGTGAGGGAAAATGGATCAAAACTATTTTTATCCAATGCGAGAAGAATGAAATAGCGGTGGAGAATGTGGGTCTTGGACCTCTCCATCTCTGTCTCTATTTTTGTGGCACAAGCTAATGATACCATGACTATGATTTAATGAGACATTCTTTGCTTAGACGGCAATTTTAGCCCATTCCAATTCCATCTATGAATACATTTGAGAACAACGGCCAGATTATTGGGTGAATCAATTGAGGGTTTTGGGCTGAATGATACCACATTTGAATATAGCCACAAAATGCCGGTCGCCCACCAGTCTTGGACACGCTAGCTGTTAAAACTCAATGCAATACTCATCAGCCCCTGAAGGGTACAACAACAAATCTCTTGGCGTTTTCGTCCCACTGAGACTTCATGCTGGTCTTGATGCTTTCGACTTGATTCTGGCTTTGCCGCAGCTCACGTGCACTTGGAAGAAAAAAGCTCTTAAAAGAAACTTTAAATTTAGGAACTCTGGACCCCATACAATTCAAAAATCTAGAAGTATACTATGAATAGATCCACTGTGTAAGATGTTTAAATATATAAATAAGCATGAAACCCCATGTATTCATCTTTGGGTAAATATCTAACCCATCTAACTATCTTTTAGGAGGTCCAAAGTCCTTTAAGGAAACATTTTAACAGTGCATAAGAGAGAAGAGAAAAGATATGGAAGATGTCGATCCAAGAAATTAACAATATAGCAACTAGTCAGTTGGGAAATACAGACAATCTCTGATCCATTATCTACATAATTTGCAACACCATAAAATATAGCAAAATGGTTCATAAATTTGAGGGCCTGAAGGTGGACATTACTTCTGTTCTAAAGGCTGACGTAGCCTTATAAAGCGGTATTTGCAACTACAGTACTCAGCAATGTGTTCGGGAAAGATCTGTCCATTATGCAGACTTCATGAATCACGTGGGGTGAAAGTCATGAGCACTGGGAAATTTTGGGCAGTGGGAGGACTAGACTGTTATTTAAAGGAAGAGCCAGAGAAAATTCTAAAGCCTGCATGGCAAAATGTCAGACAAAAATAGAAAAGGGAAAAAGCAGAGATGATAAAAACAGCCATCTGAAAGGCAAGGCAGCAAATTGCAGTTTCATTTGTTTTATGCTGAATGGTTTTTAATTGAGGCTGGTTTTACCCCCCTGAAAAGTGCATGGTCAATGAGTTGCACCTAAAGTAATGAGTCGATGTCTGCTGGACATACTGCTGATGTACCCCAATGCAAAAATTGGTTTGGCAGAGACCCTGCACTTGCTCACTTTTTATTTGGCACAATATGCCAGCACACACCGAGTCAAAAACAACAGGAAATGACAGGCTAAATGCCTGCTTAAAACAGGCAAAAGAGTGAAAAATAACAAGAAAGAGGAGAAATTGAAGGCAAACGACAATTATTATAAGAAAAAGAAATCTTCAATAATGGGAGGCCATGATAAAGAAAACACACGTACACTAACACTGACAAACATACTGTAGGATAGATTAGGGTGAGAAAAACACAGACACACATATAATATATCATGCTGGCAGACGTGGCAGACAAACCACACTCTCTTTCTGAGTCTGACTTGAGCAAGATGGGCCGTTTGAGATGGAGGCTGAATGGCAGAGGCTGGTGGATGGGCAACGGTGATGATGTGCAGAGAGCCGCAAGAGTGATGTCATACTATATTACTCAACAGGAGAGGTTAGTTTGAGTGCCTGATATATCTGACAATTCAAAAACAAAAATGTGTCACATCCGAGGTTGTGTGTTTGGTACGTGATAGTGAGTCAACCCTTGTTTATAACAGCAAAAGGAAAATAACCCAATCCTTTTTCATCGCAGAACCACCAAATGCAAACGCTGTGACTACACAAAAAGAAAAAGAAAATCTTACTTTTAGCACTTTCAGCTTATGTCACACTTTATGTTACTGTCTACTTAGGATGAATGTTTATGATATTGCCAGTGGGAAGAAACTAACAAGTGACACAAAACAGTGTAGCTTTTCCACTAACATGCAATATTTTGTGACAAACACTGTTTTTGTGTCACATTGTATTGCACACAAAACTTTACAGCCTAACACAATACTAAAATGCACTTTTCTACACTCTCAGAAATAAAGGTACAAAAGCTCTCACTGGACGGCACTTATTTAAAAGGGACATGTTTGTATCTAAAGGGTGCATTTTGGTACCTTAAAGGTATGTATTAGTAATTAAAGTGTACATATTTGAACCTAATGGGTACAAAATTGTTTTTATATATATCACTGATTCATTTAAGAGTACGTATTCATGCTGTAAAGCAACTGGATTGAAAATAAAGCTGTTAATATAAATTTTAATTTATTGTCCCAAATCATTTCAAGTTGATGTCAACATGAAACATTAGGACACTGTACGCCCATTTGTTGGTCTTTCCGCAATGGTCTGAATGAAAATGTAAATTCATTCTTTGCCACTAGTTGCCCTTTTGGAGTTTTCAAAACAGCAGTTTCCCTCGGTAACGCTGTACACAAAGTAGCAGTGCACTCGCTGCTTTATCAGGCAATACAGGCATGATTTAAATGAAAGTCAGACCAATCACAACAGATTAGCGTCACGCAACGGATTGGTTTGGAAAAAAACAAATCATTAAACAAATCGTTTAGGAGTTATTGAGCAAATAAGGTAAAAATAAATGCATATTATAAGACAAACAAAGTGTTTTTTGATCTTGCATGCATGTCAAGCTGTTGTTGACTCCCAAAACCAAAATATGAACCTTCCATTACCCATAATAGGGGCACTGTAACACTGTATTTCCATAAAAAGCAATATTGGAATGTACAGTTTTGAAGTACTGACATACAAGACAGCAGGTTACTTCTGATATGAAACACTGAGTGCGTTTACATGCAGCCAGTAACCCTTTTAAAACCCGGATATTCACAATAACCTGGTTCCGCACGGCCATAACAGGGTTTTTAAAAACCCGGTTACTACACCTGGGGTAACCCTTTTCTAACTCGAATGTTTGGTCGTGTAAACGCATATCAGGGTTTTTCCCATCAAAGCGTGTGTTCTGCGCATGCTCTGTTCGCAAGGAATCTTGGTCTTTTGAGTAGCGAGACGTCTTGTATG
>JAUCMS010000019.1:8271838-8313710 GCA_032357445.1 Enteromius radiatus | reverse complement strand
CGCAATATATATCGTTATCGCAAGAGGCTGCAATGTATATCGCAATATGGATTTTAGGCCATATCGCCCATCCCTAAGTAGTATACAGAGGCATCTAATGGACGCAGATTAAGACCGCCTCCCAGAAGGCGGGTAGTAAGGTAGCTTGGCCAGACTAAGCTCCTATGAGCTTTAAAGTCGTGGAAGCCAGGCTAGTAGACGTAGCCTTAGAATATGTAAGCATATAAAGCTTTATAAACTATATACCAAACACATTAGAAGCGCATTCAAGGTGTTTTTGTTATCTTTTTCGCTTATTGGACGTTATACTGACTCCTCCTAGTGTGGATGCATTACTTTGTTAATTAGCATACCTGAGTATGCAAATTTTAATCATAAAAGAGATGTTTAAAATACTCACTTTTTACACATTACTATGGTCAAATGTATAATAATTATCACATTAGTAGATTTATATGGAGTCTCCATAAAACAGTGGTGATAAAAAAATTAAAGGGTTTTAAAATGCAATAATTTAGAAAGACCATAAGGGAATGGGGGCAGAGAGACAAAAGAAAGTTGCAAAGAGAGGGAAAGATAGAGAGATTGGGAAAGAAAGAGAGGCAGAGAGGAGAAAAGGAAAGGGGTTCATGAGGGAGCTCTTGTTCACAGAGGCAAAACACAGACAGAAGGGAAGAGATAAGAGACTCTCGGCTACACCGAGAACAACACGGGTAAACATGTTCTATGCACAAAAATATTCCGCTTTTTGCGTTATATAACTGATTTTTTTTTGTTTTTATAAGAACTGTCATAGGCGCTTGTTTCTGTACAGCAGATCAAACTTTAGGAGGGGAGATCAAAAAATCTATAATTAAAAAAAAAAATTAAATTAAATTAAATTAATTCAGGTTTCATATGACTAATACTAAGGCTGCAACATTTAACTGATATCTAAACAGCACTTTTTTGTATAATTATAAACTTTACTGTTGCTTTTTATCAACTGCGATCAAACTTTTGAACAACCTTGTACAATTTGTAATGTAAGTACTTCTGTTATGCAAAACAGCAAGTCCTAACAGTTAACAAGTGTTCATATGTCACTACTGCAGTTACAAGACATTAAACTTAGGTTTAAAACTAGCTGTAATTGAAACATGAAAATGCTGAAAAAGTGAAAAAGGTGAATAGCAGGCTAATAAAACTAATTACTATTTTATAAACTTTACATTTAAAAAAAAAATTGACCATACTGTCCATCATACAGCTATTATATTATACTATTATATAGACCTGAATCTCTACATTACTGAATTGCTCAGTCAGAAAATCAAAATACAGTAGCTGTCAGTTGCAGCCCTAGCTTACACATTCAGATACTTCAGAAGTACCAAAACAAATGGTTTATTATACCCTCTTATATCCAAAACAATCCAGCTGTACTCTTATTACAGTATCAAATAAAATCACGTAAAGCAGCCCATTATAGCAACATTTTCCTAAGTCAAAGTGGAACAAGTGTGCCATACAAACATTTCACTCACGCAAGTCACAAATGAGTTTTAACACATCATGCAGCCTCTGAACAACAGCAAGGTGTGTTGTGTTGTGGTGTGGTGTTGAGTTTAGCATGTCAGTAACTTTGAAAACAGTGTTATGGGGCAACATCACACAACGAAGTGAATCACTACGCCACAACACCAAACCGATGAGAAAACTCTGAAGCAGACAGATCGATAAAAGCTAAAGACATTAACAGTGATACTCTTCCCTTCGAACAGTCAGCCACAGTATGTCACATCGGGGGCAACATTGAGAGATCGGACCTGCGATACCACCAGAGCATTTACTGCAGGCTGAGGTGAGTTTATCAAGAACTAGAACCGTATTAATAAAATGTCTTAAATAAGATTTGCCGGTGTTCTCTCCCTTTCTCTCTCTATCCATCCCCTGTGTGAGCTTGAGGCTGGGCTGGCTGGAGCTGGTGATGAGGTGTGGAAAAATCGGACAGATACACACTTCCACAGACAATTCTTGTGTGGTCAGATCAGATCTGATGAGGTGAGAACATGGGCGCTGATGGTGCCTTCCCACTCGGTGTCCCTCTCCCACCCTCATCCCAAAACCACCACCACCACGGTGAACACATAGACATGCCATAAGCAATCTGTACCTTGTGTGTGATCAGGACTGGACCAACTGACACCGGTCAGCATTACATCTAGAAGAACGAAACCATGTTAATCAGGTAGGGCAAGCAAAGAAACTGTCAAAGGAGTTGAAATTGGATGGATTTTCAGGGAGAATATGCCGGTGGGCGTTCCAATTATTCTGAGTCCAAAATAACCCAATTGTTATGTGTTATGTGTAAAAAACTATTACTGAATCTATTTATCCCGGCTATTCGAGCCCTACATTATTAGTCCTAGATTGTTGTTTGTGGAGGGAAATTTCACTTTTTTAGTTAATGATACCAACAAGTTCACCTGCAAGGAACCACAACTTTTCTTTTAATAGCAAAAGTCCACAAAGTCACCTCAGGATATTTAGATATTATGTTCAAAAAGAAGTTTCAACGTATTAATCAGGCCAGGCAAAGCTGACACACGGTTTAATCCCATTTCCACCCCGGAAACCTGACACATCCCGTCAGACATTCACACCTACGGAAAATTAGATCTGTAGCAAAAAGAAAAGATGAAGCAAGGTAAAATAAAGCACCTTTTCCTCTCCAGCTAGAACTGATGGCATGATAAAGCGCTATAAAACAAAGGACACACTAATCAGCTAATGCGCAAATCAAATATAGATATTCATGAGGAAAGTATGGTGTGACAGTACATTTGGAGAAGGCTAGACTGCACCTTTGAACTGAGATTAGATGATAAAAGTACCAATAATGAGACTAGCTTTGTTTGCCTTGCATGTTTTGACTCAAATCTTATAGTTTATAGATCACCTATTTACATCTGTATTTCTCAAGGGCTTAAAAAACAGAAATTCCCATTTTTAATAGTAAAGATCAAACATGCTGGACCAATGTCCAAGCCAATGTCCAAACAAGAGCTACAGCATCCACACGGAGATTCTCGATGATGTTGTTTTAATCCTAACGGCTTGTGTTGAAAATAGCAGGCAGTGGAACCAAAAGAGAAGGTCATCAATACCACGCCGTGCATCCTGGGTAGCATCGGAGCAGGCAGCTGATGGATGTATCCAATTTGAGTGTGACAAGATTTTTATTTACTTCTCAGACTGCACTGCCCTACATGCATGAGAGGAGGAGTGTGGGCAGAGCCCTGGAGCAGGGGTCCACCGCACACCCTACTCTCTCAGTAAGCTCACCATGCAAGCCATGGGACATGCTCTAGAGACGTTCCCAGGCAAAAGGGGGGCAAGCCGGGGGAGGGGCGGCTTCGTAGCTAATTACGGGCCCGAGCATCTCATTCCTCATACGCCGATCGCTAATTAGCATCTAATTTAGCACACGGTCAAATCAAAATGATCAAGCAGGACTCAGAAAGGTGTGGAAAGGCTACCGACCAGCTAGCTCCTTCTCCTTACTCCTTCTTTTTTTCTCCATGCGTTTGAGGCGCTTCTCTTCACGCCGTTTGGCTTCTTCGGCTTCCTGGTGCCGCCGGCACTTGTGGAAATTCTCGACCACCACCCCGACGAACATGTTGAGCACGAAAAAGGCCACGATCAGCAAGAAGGAGATGAAATAGAGCAGCATCCAAGGGTTGTAATTCATGACGGGCTACAACACAGAAAAACACAACACAGATCATTGTACAGACTGCACACTAATGTACACACATTAATGTTTAAGCTAATTAGGATTTATATATATATATATATATATATACATGTAAATGCGTGCAAATATTCTCAAAATATATGCTGTATGTGTGTGTATTTATATATACATAATGAATATACATACATATATTATGTCAATCATTTATTTTGAATGTGATTAATCACGATTAATTATTATTATTATCATGATTAACACAAACAAAAAAAGTTCTTTACACAAACCAACATACAGTAAATAAATAGTTGGCTCAGTTAGCAGCCATAATATACAATAAAAAATCATTAGTTAATTTTATTACTATTATTACTTTAGCAACATATATTTATTATAGCAAGGAAAAAAATATACATATATCATTTTATTTTTATCAACTGATTTTTTTTAGAGCAAGGAAAAAAATGTGTTTTGTATAACAAGATAAAATCAAATATAATTGTATATAACATAATAAAATATAATATAACACAAAAAAAAATGTTCTTTGTAAAAAACAATATATCCGTTGCTGAGTCAGGTCCCCAGGAGTAGGTTACCACCATGTTCAAGATTGTGATGATGGAGAATTGGGATATCAATAAAATTTCAGTTCAAAGGTCTGTACTACTGGGCAGCTGAGAGATGCCTGCCTCTAGGCTAGATTAAATGTTCTGTGTGCAACGGTGAGACACAGGCCACACGGCATGAATCTGAAGAAGAGATATCTGCTCCAATTCAAACACATAAAGGCCTTTGCTAGGACAAGGTCTGGGCTCTGTTCAAATAGGGCAGAATAATTTCAGGAGCCTACAGCCAGACATAAGGCACTGAGACTTCCTTTTCAGGCAAAAAATCCTATATTTTATTACAAAAAATGTATTCAAAATGATTCAAAAATTCAAACTGTATTAAAAAAAAAATTACATTTGGAGAACGAGTGTAAAATAAGTCACTTCAAAGAGATCTGTTGAATGGACAGCAAGTAGCTTTACAGAAGAACTGATGAATGGAAAAGCAGTTCTTTGAAACCAGGGCAGGAATGCTGACCAATGATTTTTCAGCTCTGATTCAGTTATCCAATCAGAGTTTGCGGCTATCAGAGAATGCAAATGACAGTTCACAGTGACCCACTTAAACAAGGTTGCCACACTGTCTGCAGTTTCAGATCAGAAAAGGTGAATCCACAAGCAAGAATATCTGTATAAATAATAAAACAATAAAATATCACGAGCTTCTGATACCTGCTGATCGACACCAACAGCATCCAATCCGTCGTACATTATGTCCACCCAACCGTCTTTGGAAGCCAGAACAAAAAGGGACATGAGGGCCTGAGGGAGGTGAGAGATGACAAAAAAAGAAATCTGTGACTTCAGTGGCTCTATTTGACTTTGTTAAAAATGGGATGAGACCATAACAGATTATTTTCATATTGAAAGTGGCATTACCAGTCGCTTGTAGGTACTGTACATCTTAAAGAGCATCTTCAGACAGAGAGAATGATTGTGTAACCACTCCCAGGTTAAACACTTACCTGTCCAAGGTTATCAAAGTTGTACTTGTGCCTGACCCATCTGTAGTTAGCCTGGATGCAATCAGACTTGTTGGTGATGTTCCTCGTATCCTCCCCATGACACACAAAGAACTTTCCTTTGAAGAGCTGTGAGGAAAAAGCTATTTTATTTTATATGATAGCTATCGAGTATCTTTAGATAGTATAGAGAAATATAGACATATTGGACATAAGGTGTGGAATTCAAAGTTTCATAATTTCATAAAATTATATCAAAGATTACGATTATTACGAGAACTGCACATTAAATAAATACATGTTACAATGTTATGTCCCCTATTATTGAAAGTCCAGTTTGACTGTTTAGTGAAAACCATACAAGGACAAAGTCAATGTTACACATGATGCATCATACAGGCACAAAGGCATCTTTTCCAGGAAGAATGAAAGATAAATTACATCGGCGTTCCCCTACAGACTTATGTAAATTGTGGAAGTATGGAAAACAGAGCATTTTAATCATAGTCAAATTATTCAGCTGTGGGCAGGAAGAGTATGTTTCAAATTTACAAAAATGACAGAAAATAATGTATTCGTTCTGTGTACCACCTCTTTCTCTTTTACTAAATGTCTTAAAGGCAATCTTGCGGATTAAAAACACAGAGCTGTCAAATGTTATGTTACTTTATATATGATGGTTTCTTAGAAGGAATTACTACAATTAATCCCTGAAGTTAAGACTGGCTTTTACTTTAATAGTCTGATTTAAGCAAGAAGTATTAGGCTCTATCCACTATATAACTGTAAGGTAGTAGTTCTAACTTCCCATGTAAAAATGTAGCTAATACTGGCTTAATATGGCCTGTCGTGCTGACCAAGCTGAAAGTGCTCAATGCCTCTCTAAAACGACCAAATTTACTATCAGAAAACCATTTTTAACTGGTTTACACTGGTGATTTCTGCAGGGTTATGCTGTTTTGAACTTACCTGAACTCCCAAGATACCAAAAATAATGAAAAAGGCACAGCAGATGACGACAATGTTCCCGATAGGCTTGAGGGATGACATCAGTGTCTCAACAACCAGCTTCAGTCCTGGAGCTCTGCTGATCACTCTGAAAATCCAACAAGAGAACAGATGTTTAACTAGCCTGGAGCTTCTCAGCTGGTTCTTGCTTCAGGATCTTGATTTTCCACTTGGAAGTCAAGAAGCAACTCAACACAGACACTACTTTCTCAGGAAAAACAAACAAACAATTTACAAAATTACATATTCGTATAATTATTGTGTTATATAACTACAGACCTTTAGATTAATTGCAAAATTAAAGTTAGAGTTTACATAATATACTGTATACAGTATATGTATTGTGTATTTGTATTATGTGGCGCTTAGCGCTTTCTCCTTTCTTTTAAAACTTGATAAGTCAATTTATTTTACTACTGTTTCCTAACTATGCTCATTTGAATGATGTGTTGCATAGCTGTAAATGCAGAAAGGGTCCTTGCCTGGCCAGAGTCTGCGACTGGGTAAATGTTTCCCATGCTTTCACTGACCTGACATTAGTCAGCTTTCTCTAAGTTTGGCATTCCATCATTGCTGCAATCACCACCTCCTCTACGAGTGAGCATGGCAATTACCAGCAAACATTTCATGCCCTCGCCATTATGCTAAGCAACCGCAATGCAATGCTGTAGGGAAACTTTCTGTGCTGCAAAGAAAGGAGACAGTTTTAATTAAACCGCCGGAATAAAGATGAAGCCTAATTATTAACGCCACGACATCCGGCACAAAACCGCACCTGTCAACCTCTGCGGAGGATGGCACCAACAGTGACACAAAGACACCTGCTCACACACAATAACATATGTAATACAAACACACAGCTGCTTTAGAGGCCAGGGTGTGTTCTTTTCGTTAAAAAACTGCTAAAAGAGGACAGAAAGCATGTGTTTTTAAAAGTTTGGCTCCTTTAGAGTCTTAAAAATGTGGCTCTCATGGCACAAAACCAATGAAAGGTGCTGTAATAGTCAAATACGTCCATCTAATGCAAGACGATTAAAAAGTATTGCAGACAGATTAGACAGACTAACTTTGCAGATAGAACAACACACAACATGTAAAATTATACTCTAAGGGCGCTGTCAAAGGCAACTGGCTTTCATTTGCAGCATTGTTTGTGTTGAACTGATGTTAATGGGACTCAATGAGGACCTAAAGCAGTAGCAGAAACATTGTATACTGCAAGTTATTTACAATAATACACACACATAAAAAAAGACTTCAAAAAATGTTTCTCCCTTCACAATGAAGAATAAAGGCACATTAGTCATCATCTGGTGACAGTGATTTCTGGCTCCTCACCACAGAACTGAGCTAAAGCGGGCAGAAACCTGATTTGATCCTCAGCTTTGATCTTCTTAAGAAGTGTGCTGTGATTGTATCAGTGTCTGAGGATGAAGAAAAGGCCACATTTAAAGAGACCAATCAGGTTTAGTCAAAGTGACTGCTTAAGAAAGGAGTCTGCCAAGAGGAAGTGCAGATAACAGGCTGCTGTGTTTGTCTGAATATCTGAATGCATCTTTCACAAGCTCAAGCGTATTTATCAAAGCTCACTTGGGGGATTTCCAGGTAATACCGTAAAATCAATTATGGAAATGTCAAACGATGAGAAGGATCAATATGTCTAGACCCACGCTCTGACTGAATCTGAGAGGGACAGTCTATTGAAACTATACGTCTTGTTTACTAACTAAAATTAAAACCATTACAATTAGTTTTTTTTTTTCTGAGCTGAAACAAAGCTTGACATGAAATATCAAATAAAATAAAATATGAAAAGAAAAACAAAGTCTCAATAAATATTTTAATGGTATATAAACAATATCTCCCAACATGAGATTTCAACCCCTGACCAATAGAGGGCGCTACTGTCTGAAGTGTTGCCAGTAATGTTTTTCAATGAAGTAAACATTCCAGAACACAGTGAACTTATGTGCTTATACATATCAAGTGTAAACATGGGATTTTGTGCAATTTAACATGTATTTCTATAATATTAAAAGAGAGCAGTAGAAGAACAATATACAAGACATTTTGAAAATATTAAATTGTAACACCAGTACTGAACACACGTTACTGAATGCTTACCATATTATGATCAAATATGCACGGCGCTATTGTAAATACCATGATATTTTTTTATTGGTGAGAAACCAGGATGGTGGTCCTAGTTTTATAATGTGATACTGACGCATTCCTCTGGTTTTTAGGCACCTGTATTATAGTTACTGTGTTCTGCAAGCCTTCAAAAAAAGCTGATTTTCCCATATTCATAGCTCCGATCCGGTCTTTGTGTTCAGAAAGGTTTTAATAAATAAATAAATTAAGAAGGAAACAATAACTAGAGCACTGAAGGAGCCTCTTATTCCCAGGACACAGAGACACATTTTCATCCTGGCTGTAATTAAAGGATGCTGTAGTTGGGCTGGGAACCGTCAGTTTGGGGGATTCAAGCTGTGTGTCCCTGACACACACACACACACACACACACAGCAAGCACTCAGTCTGAGGACATCAATCAAAAGACAAAAAAAATCGACTACAATAAAGATGTGAGTAAAAACAGCAGCATAAATGCAAATTTTCTCATTATTTACTCACTCTCATGTTGTTCCAAATCTGTATGACTTACTTTCTTCTGCAGACCAAAAAAGAGACATTAAAGAGATTGTTCACCCCAAAATTCAGTCATTACTTATTCATCCTGGTGTTGTTTTAATGCACCAGTGAAGAAATAATGACTGTACTTATTCTCTCTATCTCTATTCTAGCATCCTCACATAATCCAGTAAAATTGCAACTTCGCAATCACACAAGCAATTATCGAAAAAACAATAAGACATAAGGGACATCTGCAGAGATGCTATGTAAATGAAATTAATCAGCTCCAGATGAAATCCGAAAGAGCCAATCTGTCCTTATCGTCAGTTCTTCGTCCCTGTAATTACAGCGAATAGACAATGTAGAAAAACTAACTAGCTTCAAGTCAAGCATGGCTAGATTAGCTTAACAAATGCCTTAGAGTGGACAGGCACTGTGAAAGAAGCGGAACTCTAATTAGCGTGAGAATTAATGAGCACAAACAATAATAAAGCGATACATTATGTCAAGTTATTTGCATTGGGAAGAGGTCAAGCGGGAGACTGAATGGAGTGATATGAGTAGATAGATGCTGGTGTCAGGTGTTTACGGGAGGGTCTGCTCCTCTGGGGCTCAGGAAGACAGTAGAGGATGGATGGTTCTTTATGCGCTTTTGAGATTAATTTAGATTCGAGATTGTGACGTGCAGTGCTACATACAGTGGAGGGGTTTAGCCTGGGGGTCAAAGAGTTGATGAATTTACAGAGTGTGCACATCCCCCCTTAACACAGTGCATAAATCATCCTGTCTGAAGACGGATAGAGACACATCTCTGTAACAATGCCATTAATACTTGATAAGGAGTACACGGTATGGACTTTAACTGTCCAACACAGATTTTCAAATGAATTAACGGGCTTACAGTATCTACCCCTCGAAAAAGGGAATTTAAATTCTGTCATCATTTGCTTACACTCCTGTCATTCCAAATCTCTTTGACAAAATGAGACGTTTTGAAAAATCCTTATGCTGCTCTTGTCCATATAATGAAAACAAATGGGAAATAGCTTCAAATTTGAGAAAGCTCCATAAACGCATAAAAAAATCCTAAAAGCAAACAAGTAAATAAATAAATACAATAGCACAGTTTCTTTGAGCCTTCTATTTTATCAAAGAATCTTAAAAAAAAAATCTTAAGCAAATTCAAAATAATAAATTCTTTGTCATCACAACAATAAATTCCATTTTAAAATATTGAAACAAAGCTGTTAAATTGCAATATTATTTTTTTTTAATGGTATTTTGATCACAAATGCAGCCTGGCTCAGCATAAGATACTTTTTATCGACAAAACAAAAAACAAAACAATAAATATAAAATATTTAATTGTGAATACATTGGACATGGAGACACTATTTTAAAATTCATTTGTATGTATTCAAAGATTTAAAATGGTCTTGCATGAAACCCATGGTAATATTCACTTTGAATGTATGGAAAAGAGCAGCTTAGGATCCTTGCTAAAATAAAAGAAGACAATTATACACAAAGGTGAGCAGACAATAACAGAATTTAGAATTTTGCTGTGAACTGTCTCTTTAAGCTTGATGCACAAACTGGTCCAGATACACATGTGGTCTGGATTACCCACTCTTCCCTGAATCCACTTTTGCCGGAGTAGCCGAACCCACGCTGTGGAGACTTTTTACAGCTGTCTTTGTCTTTCTTTTGATTTCAACTTGGACTTCACACAGAGCTGCATTAATATAAAGTCTGTCGAGGGAAGGATCAAGAAGTAAAACTTTCAAAAGGTGTTCGGCGGTGCAGAGGCAGACACACACAGTAAAGTTCTCTGAAGCAGAGAGGTTCTGGCAGTGGCAGAGTCTCTGTGTGAGAATCCTTAAAATGTTCACACAGAGGAGCTCGAGGTGAAAACACAGACCGCTTCATGTTTAATTTACAGGGCGTTTTTTTTCTCTCTGGGTGCTCTTCATTTTCTGACAGTCAACCGAAGCAACTGTCATTAGTTATAATAGGACCTTATCACACAGACTGTTTAAAGGTTAATTCACCTTATGTAACTACGCCACTAGTGGATAAAATTCAATACTTCATCAGAATAAAATCATAAAACGGAATTCTAGATTTGTTCCACATACTATTCATTATCTATAAGGGTATACTTGGATCTCTATGCACTATTCAGTAGCAGTGGAGTAATAGTGATGCTCAAGGCTAGTGACATGAATCATATATTAGCTGTTTTAGCAAACTGGTGAAGGATGCCTTAAAAGATTTGCTGGAAGACTTATTCGTCATATCAAAATACCGCATCCCTATTTGGCACAATACAATTCAGCTAACAAGCATGCTTTATCAGCACAAATGAAAATTTTAATAAAAAGACTAGAAAATCTTGGAATCGGGAAAAAGTTAGTATGAGCAGGAATAATCCACAGCAGAGGTCAATAATTAGCAGACCAGGTGCTGGGGATCCAGAGCCAAGATTGGTTCCACCCGGGCTGCTAATAATGTCTCACTGAATTAATGTAATTATGGTCTTTTTTCTCCTTACTAGTCTGCTGATACAAAAATATATACATACATAAACACAAACACACACATATATATACACACACACACAGCAGATCTGTTCATATTAATGTTTTTTTGGTTTGTTTGGTATAGGTTTTGGTTCAGTGTGCATATGTACAGAAAGAATACATTAAGTTACATAAATTCACTTTATTTCAATAGTCAGACATTCTACTAATGGTAATTAACTTTGCATGTCAATTACTGTACATGTCAAGTTTTAGTAGACTGTCTGCTTAATAACTTCTAATACTTTATTTTGATGGGTCTACAACAAACTACATACATTCGTTATGAGACATGATCCTTGATCAATATTTTTTGTTGATCCTGGATCTACATTAATGTCCAAAAATACAGACTTATCCTAATCCCTACCCCTAAACCTAACCCTACCCAAAATTGATTCCTAAAATCAGTGGGATATGATAGCTGATTCAACAAGAGTTGATCCAGGAACATCTTGTACTTGTTGAAATCACGCTCACTCTACAGTACAGTACATCTTAGCTGACATGTACATTTAGCTGCAAATGAATGAGAATTAGTTTACATTGGTTGACATGTAGTTACAAAGTTACTTATAGTTAGTACAATGTCTTAAGTGGACTATCAAAATGTAATCATAAATTCTATTTTCTTTCCGTTCTAGTTATTGAGTTAATGTAATATTACGTCTTTCCTCTTTACATTTGGGAAATTTGCTTTAATGCTTGTAATACAAATGTAAGCAAAAAAAAAAAAAGTTGTTGGTTGTTGCTATCTAATATTATAATGTTCACTGTATTGAACATGAATAAAATGTAAAACATATCCAAACGGTCCATTTTCCCACCAGTTCCTCTTCAAAAATGTTGTTGACGGCACATAAACATTGCACCAACAGAGCTGAAAGGCAAGTAAAAACACAACTACCGGAATATGATGTATTTTTAATACAAATCGCTTGGGAGTTTAAGGAACTTCGTAAGTTGACCCTAAATTGAGGATTACTTGAAAAGGGAGAAGCGAGCAACTGGGGGTGAAAGACCAGTGTAAGCATTTTGTGGGGAAATTGGGCAGGAAAGATGAATATTTGATTTTCATTTTCTGCTTGAATGTGTCATAAATATTTAAAAGTAGGGAAGGCCTCCAGAAGTTCCCTCTGCAGGAGGAAAGGTGCACAGCGCACACACACATACACCCAAATACACATCCATATGCATAAACACAAACACCACTACTTTACATACAGCATCAATTAGCAGCTAATTGATGCTTCTGTGAGGAAGAGGCTAATTGTGGGACTTCAGTCTTTACATTAATTATGCTCCTCGCAATAAAGTGGATGCTGATTTAAGATCTGCAAATCTGATCCGAAGTACATACTGTATAAGTGTTTATGTATATAGCCTACAGCATTGCAGGTGGTGCACTTGTGCATTAAAGCTTTGATTTAATTGTTACTATAATTTAGTGCATAATGACTAAACGTAGCACCCACTGAGCAATGATGTTGTGATCAGTGTACCTGAGCGGCCGCAGGGTCCTCAGTAAACGTAGCACCCGAAGCATTCCCAGGATCTTGGTGCCGCTGTTGGAGATCATAGATACCAGGATGTCAATCACAGAGATCATCACCAGCATACCATCCAGAATGTTCCAGCTGCTCTTCAGGTAGGTCTTCTCCCCGAAACACCAGCCCAAAGCAACCACCTTCACAACAACAACAGAAATTTTATTTTAATTTGGAAATGTACAGTAGGATAAAATCCCACTTAAAGCCAAATTGTGTATATTTTCAATGTATATTTTCATTACGTTTTCAACATATATTGATATATATTGCCTGAAAATTTACTCAACCTCAATCTAAAAATACAGCAATACAGAACTTGCTCAATAATGGATCCTCTGCAGTGAAAGGGTGGAGTCAGAATTAGTTTCCGAACAGCTGATAAAAAGATTACAATATAATCTATAAATAAACAACACAACTTTAGTGCATGTTCCTCTTCAGGAACTTGAGCCGCGTCGACATGGGGAACGCCTCCAGCGTGACGGCTCTGAATAGAATGTGTAATCAGTCCAATGGATGGGCGAGACGTCATAGGCGGATGACGTCATTGGCCAGGAAGCATGAAAGCATGTGGAGTGCCAGCTTCAGCTTTTTGTCATTCAGCAAGCGCTCTGTGTGTATCAGTCTAATTTGGTAAGTTGTTTGTATATTATCACTCCTTATCTAAAAATTACAAGTGAAGGCAAGGGCGAGAGCGGGCAGCATTTCGGGCCATGTTGTTCCCTTCCCAAACTATGTTACAGTTGGGGATACATGCAGTTTGAGTGTTGTCTGCTCGAGAGCAAAGCACGCACAGTCAGGAGGGTGGGCCACCTGTTGAGCACATAGGGGAGATCTCAGATCGCAGTGGCCCCTTCATCTGTACCCTTTGGGTGTATTTTGAGGGTCCCTGTGGTCATACCATGGCCGATTGTACTGCAGGACTTCAGTCCTCCTCCCTTCAGGGAACCAGGCCAGAAGAAGCTATTGTGGATGCCATCAATACTGCTTATGAGTTCTCTGGTCTCCCGCCAATGCTAGGAGTCAAAGCTCATTCAACTACTAGGCAGGGATTTGCAAGTCTGGGGGTGTGGGCATCTCGTTCCCCATAGCGTCTCGGGATTACGTATGTAACCCTGGTTCCTCGAAGGAACGAGACGCTGTGTCTGCACTCCATGTGCTTTTATGCTTCCTGGCCAATGACGACATCCGCCTATGACGTCACGTCCATCCATTGGACACATTTTCACTTCACAAGACATTAACTGAGGCACTATAGTCATGTGGTGATGTTTTTATCAGTTTTTTGGACTCTAATTCTGACGGCACCCATTTGTTTCACAGTATTTACTGCTGAGCAAGTGATGTAATGCAAAGTTTCTCTAAATCTGTTCCCATGAAGAAACAAACTACATCATGGATTGGAGGTGTGTGAGTACATTTTCTGCAAATTTAGATTTTTGGGTGAACTCCAGATTTTCATTACATCTGTAAAACATAATTTCTGTATCCTTCACAATTAATACATTTGCTTGCTATAGCTTTTATGACATTAATTTTGTAGATGTTAAAAATGCACACAATTTCATCAAAATACGCACCTGCAATAAATAAAATTCTTTTGAAACCAAAACCTGTTCAAAAAACTATGCACATGACAGGAAATGTGAGACAACATGATGTGTTTGAAATGCGAATTTGGGAAAAAACACTTTCTTATTCCCTTGAGGTCTTTGTCACACTACCCTGGCATTTCTGAGAAAGCATCAGGTTAGACTGGCATACAGTTGGCATATAAAAGGGCTCAGAGGGGGGAGAAAAGCTGAGATAAACAAACCAGGAGTGAGAATCATCTGACTAAAAAGTGCTAAGCATGAATACACAGCTCCTAATGATGTTGCTGGTGAATAAATCAAACCACAATGTGATCAGACCTCAGAGTGAACAAAGGCATGTCAGGCAACAAAAGCCAGGAGTTTCAACAGCCCTGTCCAACCCAGAAAGTTTTCGTCAGTCACCGTTAATTAACCTCCAGTGAGTATGATTATTCCGTGCCATGATTTTCATTTGAAATCTCTTGGGTGGGCGTGACCTGGCATAAAGCGGGGACCCAGAATAGAAACCCTAGACCTTTGTGACTGACACCTATGAACTTTTCTGTCTTCTCCAGAGAGGCCTCAGCATGTTCTTCCATTTCAACGATAGTCATTTGAATATCTGGCAGACAATCCGCCCCTACTTAGTATTAACTGCTGCGGTGAAGAGTGGAAAATAGAGAGCGAGGCTTGCTTAATAGACTCTTCATGTCAGTGGGCTCTCTTTAGGACCCACATTTGTTCAAATGTTTAATTCAGCAGACTGGCGGCAGTTAAACATGTCAGAGCGTGATTTTAATATTTTGCTGCTGTAGTCTTTGTTTAGACTTTATAATTGTCAAAGGAAAGCAGTGCCTTAAAGGGATCATTCAAACAAAAAGAATAAGCAGAATTCTATCATTATTTATTCACCCTCATATCGTTCCAAACATACACAATTGACTTTATTATTTTAAAGAATTCTGAAAGAATATATATATAGGGATGTGGTAGTGATAAATGTGCCAAGAAGAAATATTACTTTTTTTCGACGTATATTACATATTATAATGCTTTTAAAAAAAAATTAAGCTCAAAACCTTATAATTGCTTGAAAATCACACCTTGAAGATTTCTCCTTTTGTGTTCTAAAGAATAAAAGAAAGGTTTAAAACAACATGAAGGTGAGTGTAAATGAACTTTAAAGTTAAAAGGGCTGCAAAGCCTGGTTGAAAAGCCTGTGACAGGAATGTTTTCACCAGACTCCATTAACCACACTAATCTGAAATAGATCGGTATTATAAAAAAGCTACAGCGAACTGAAGTTAGTCTGCTTTTGGCTGGTATTCTGGACCAGTGAGTGTGTTAGTTTACCCTCTGTCAGAGACGACGCCACACAGAGACAAATGCCAACCCCGTCACCTACCTTTATTGTCATTTCGGTCACAAAGATGGCAGTAAATATGTAGTTGGACAACGTCAGGAAGATGCGTTCCTGCGGAGAGAACCAGACAAGCAGGGAAAGTGACGGGTGAGTCAGTGCTGGATCAGAGGACATTCATGTGTGTGTGTGTGTGTGTGTGTGTGGCATAACACATTAGAGGTGCCTCCTGTGAAGGCATCTACAGTATTGGACTAAGAATCTGCCCACGCTTTGAGTACTCCACGGGCATTAACATCAAATACTCACACGCACACTGCATGCAATAAATTTCCTCCAGCATCCTCACTGGATACTACTAGATAACACAGTGGGTAACAAATGGATAAGTAACAGCTTCATGACAGCATCCATCTATGATCTCCAAATAAGTAAATCAAATCTGAAAAAAACATTATTTAAGACAAAAGTGTCAGTTAAAATTCCTTCCTAAAATAAAAGTTATTCTTAAGAATTCTTATTAATAAGAATGTGACAATTTTGTGCCTTTAAGAATTTGTATTTCACTCAGCATTGCTTTAGAATACTATAATGTAACCTTCTGCTGCCATATTACATACAGTTTCTATACATTTTTACATACGATTTACATCTTCAAAAAATGGTGATTGAATTTTAATTTGATGTTTCAGTCTTCCCATTTGCAGTAAACGGTGACATAAGATCACATCCATAAACACAAGACTGTTACAAAACACTATCATTCAAAAATGACACTGCAAACACGAAGACCTCCTGCTCCTCTCGCCCTCTATCCGTGCCACACGGCCTTCCCACGCAGCAGGTGCTGTCCTCTCCACATCTTTGCTCTGACCTGAGCCAGCACTGTTTGTTCCTCTTTCTATAACAGACTGTAACACTGTCAACAGACTCCGTTCTAAAATCACTAAAGTACTAGAGACTCCTGGTGTAAGGAATAGGACTCGCTCAACACCAACGCCACAGGTGCATTCAAATGTTGATGTACAGAGAGAGCCACGTGCTATTTAGAGATGAAGTAGTTGCTTTAATCACTTTTTTGTTCAACATCTATAACAACCCCCCTGAAAATATATATTTTTAAAATAAGTAATTTTATTAAGCTAGAAATAGCTTAGACAATCTATTTCAAATTTATGCTGTTATTTTGAATTTGGTATTCATCACAAAGTCCTTAAAAACATTAAACAGCACAACTATATTTAGAATTATAATAATAAGAAATGTTTCTTGAGCACCAAATCAGCATTAGAATGATTTCTGATGAATCATGTGACACTGAAGACTGGAGTAATGATGCTGAAAATTCAGTTTTGCCATCACTTGAATAAATGGCTTTTTAAAACATTCAAATATAAAACATTTATTCATTAATCAAGTCATTTTAAAGTGTAATAAAAAAATTTGTATTATATTACTAGTTTTACAGTATTTCCGATCAAACAAAAGCAGTCTTGGTGACCATGAGAGACTATACCATTAAAAATCTTACAGACTGCAAAGTTTTAAAAGGTATTGTAAATGTGAATATAAATCTAAAAAATATAAAAGACTCAAGCTAGTTTCAAATGGTCACGGTCCAAAAACCATTAACAATCCCAATTTTCTGTTTATTAATAGTTAGTAGGGTACTTGTTAAGTTTAGGTATAGGGATGTAGAATATGGTCATGCAGAGTATATGCTTTATAAATACTAATAAACGGTCAATATGTTAATAATAGGCATGCTAATAAGCAACTAGTTAATAGGGGGAACTGGTCTCTATACTAGAGTGATGCCAACAACAACAACACAACATCTTAAAAAGGAAACTTTTTAATATTAACAATCAGGTGTACTCTGAATCAGCCTCAAAATGATCTAATCTTGCATCCTAAATAACAATGCATATTATAACAATGTAGAAGCACTAAAGTCAGCAATTTGAACTTTACTTCAATTAAAACATATATTAAACAAATACTATGTAGTTTGCATTAGGGGTGACAAAAAAAGATGAATATCCACAGTATAGTCTATGCTGCATGCTCTGTCTATATCAGGCATGCATAGATTGTGAAAGCGTAATGGATAACAATGTGGGCTGCTTACACAAAGGTTATTAGTGTGGTCTCAGTAAGGGGTGACCCAGTTAACTGGAGGGGTGCTAAGATCCCACCATGGTTCCTTTAAGCAGGGCATTGATTTCTGAATTTCTTTATCTATAACTTGAAGTTATTACTGTGATTCGTGATTGTTTTGGCTTTGTTATGGAAAAGCTGAAACAGAATGAGAATCCATATACAAATCAGCTCTGCCACAAGCAATTTCGTTTAAGTCAACAGGTATTGAGGATTCATTCAACCTTGCAAATAAACCTTGGTGTTTAAGCTAAGCTTTTGGAAAAGTATTCTGGCTGAAATGGGATGAGAAGCTGATTTGTACTTTAAACAATTGGTGTTGAAGGAAAACAAGCAGCGGAGATCCCCTCCTCAAACATGGTCTCTCTAGATTGTTTGTCTTTCTCCTACTGTGTCTGAGCAGCAGGGCCCAGGGGCCATCTTTCCCATGACCCCCCACTAATGCAGGTTTCAGTGGGTCGTGGCATCATGTTCTAAAACTCCTGTTCTCTCTGAGAAAGCCTCCTGCTGACATCATCACTGCAGCTTGTATTGTTTCTGAAAATGGACTGACGTCTTTGCCATTCCGTTCTGCTCAGAGGATTGTTTTCATTCAATGTCGAGTGAACCGTGTGTGTATGTGCGGGTCAGAATTCATGAATGAGGAAGAGCGTGTCTGAGAAGCACAGTGTTTGGTCTCTGAAGGAGAAGGGTCAGACAACCCTGTCCTTCATTCTCATTCTTTTAAAGGTTACTGGATGTCTGAGGTAGCATGCGCGCATACACACACGCACATACACAACAGTACACCTAGCTTGGCGAAGAAAACAGAGACAAACTAAAAAAAAAAATATATATATAAAGTAAATATGTAAAAGTGTGTGTACAAATTAAATCTAACATAAAATCAAGAATAAATACAAGATAGATTAGAAAACATTATAACTTGCTAACCACAGTGAATCAGGCTAAGGTAAGGAGATCTGTCTGTTTATGTACTTGCTCAAAAATTGGTTTTGGCTTTTTTACAAAAAAATAGTTAAGGACTGAAGCTTTAGATGTTGTGAATATCTACTGATGTTTTTATATCTACTTCTCTATAGATAGATAGATAGGCAATGAACTGCTCAAAAACACACACACACACACAAAATCATCAGCTAAACATTGTTGTAAAATTGTCGTTTTAGAGACTGTCCATTAGTTCGCAAAATGGTCAAAATGATTCATTAGCAAATTAGTGTGAATCGAAAGCAATCAGTAATGAGTAATTCAGGTGATCCACTTTTGAATTTAAATGCATTTGTCATTCATTCAGTGTGTATGTACGTGACTAGACACACAAAGAGAGGCAGAGAGTAATCAAAAGCTGCTAAAACTCCCCTTGGTATTTTCATCACCCTTTTCCCATTACTTTGGGCAAGGAAAAGACATGCTCAGGCCTTGTCTTCAGAGGGGGACTCAGGTGGGGAGTCTGATGGCATTTGTTCATACCCAAATGAAAAAATGTCTCCATATGAAATATTGATGACACACATCTGAGCTCAGTGAGGTACCTGTTACTACAGATCAAGCCTGTCATGGAGATGAGATGGTTTGCATAAGCTCAACACAGAGGTTCTATTAGAGACAAAGTTACGCAATTCTGCAATGACAGTGGGACCGAACTGACTTTACCTGATCCAAAGATTCTGCAATAACTCAGAAATGTCATATCATACTGTGGATTCATATTGAAATGTGCACATGCCTTAGAAAACATGTCACAGGTCATTACCAGAAAACATTTACGAATTTTACTTACATTCACAAATGACAAAACATGCAATGTGGCAAAGTCATTTGTTTGGTATCTTTGTATTTTGTAATATTATATTTTAGTTGTTTTCCCAAATGCATTTTGCACTGTTTCTGTCTTTGTAACATCTTTCATTAACCAAAATAATCTTACTAAGCATTAACACTTATGCAAGTGCATTATTTCATTTCATAAATGGCAAAAACACTGTGTTCTATCTGCCCCAGTCTAAAAAAGACTTCACATGCTAGTGCAGGGAAGGAAAATCAGAAGTATTTCTTCTGTGAAGTGCTGACAGGACGTCTTAAGGGGGAAGTAAACAAATATCATAGAGGCTCAGAGGCACACATGGTAAAAACCGGATTACATGGATTAAACCTCAGCAAAATAACACAACGGAAAACAACCTTTCCATGCTACATAATGTGTCTTAGAAAACCATGACACGTGAGGAAGCTTTAAGGTCATCTATTTCCATTACTGACAAAATCCTTCATCAGTTCCTTTTTTCTTTTCTTTTTTCTCCCAATCAAGAATGTGTATACAAGTGAAAAATTAAATACAACTCTATTCTGTGAATGAGTCAATATAATTGGATTTAAATCTACATGGAAAGTCTCTGATGGACATGAAGCCATCTGCACTGCAGAGCGCTCTAGGGTTTTTCTCTTTCTCATCAGTTACGGAGGTAGACACACAATCATTAGATAAAATAAAATAATGCTAATATATGCATCACTATATGCAATGAAAATAAAATCCTGCATACATTCAGATTACATAATGTTGTTATACAATAGGAGGACCATTCACCATACTTGTGTGTAATTCTGTATAAAGCAGCTCAGTGTGAAAAATCACATAATGATATTTGACACTGACAAATTGCTACAGAATTAGTGCTAGAGTGACTCTGCACATAAATTAGATAATCAATTCATTATGGTTAGAAGTTCCAAAGTACTGTAGCTCTTGACTTGGGTTAACAGTGAATTAATAAAGAGCTTGAAATGTCCTCATTTTGCACAAGAGTGAGTGAAAAGTCAAAGTAGGCACCGTTTTATGAAAATATGTGCCTTGAAATGTCAGGAATTTGGTAGCTGCAAAAATGATGGACATCTGCTGTCTCTTTTCAAGGAGGTCTGCAGCAGTCCTGTTCTGCCAAGTCAAAAAAAGAGCGACTAAAATAGCTTTTTTTCCCCTGAAATACTTTTTAACTCATATACACTTTACAACAGTATATGAAGTGTAGCAAGTTTGACTCTTATAACTATTATGCTCGAGATAAAAAAGGAAGGAGGATAAAACATTTCTTGCTTTTTGTCTTACAGTAGGTGTCCTGAGAGAGCATGTAACTGCTGAAAGCAGTACACATACAAAACTGATAATGAGATGTAGCAAAGCATTTAAGCCAAGCTGATTGTGTCCTTTGGGTCTGTAAGAAAGCATGAATAGCAAATTGCTAACATCCTAAAAGAACGAAACCATCCCACTCCCAAGTCGTCTAATAAACTACTTTGCATTCTTAGTTACTAACAAAACAACCAGTTAGACAAGGTAATAATTACGGACACATACTGTACTAACTAACATAATGATCACCCAGTTCAAGAATCTGACGCTGAGTGTCAGTCAGCACTCCGATTCATCATAAAGTTGTTCAGCTGGCACATACAGACTGACTTTTCTTCATCGGCAATCGGTTGTGAATTTTTTTTTAATTCAAACACCTGGAACTGTTCAAGTGACTTAACACTCTGGGGCAGCAGGAAAATAATGTCCTGATTAACTTAGGACATTACAAGCAAGTACACAATTGTAAACACTAAACACTGACATTCAGATAGACAGATGCATATGAACTAAACCAAAATAAAATAAAGCTATATAACCTTGAGACCAAACAACAAGAGGAAGCGTGGAACCTCATCAAGAAAATATAATATAGGGACTTTTTATTTTATAAAAATGTAAATAAGTTCAAAGCCTTATCCTGCTAAAACTTTATGAAAATGTTGCAAAAAGTGTTTTTTTTTTTATTTATTTATTTATTTATTTTTTTAAAAACCCTTTACTAGTGACTATCATACAGACAGATGCCTAGAAAGGAAAAGAAAAGAAAATAATAGAAAAAATATATAATATAATAAAAATAAAAATAACATAATGTAACATAACATTGTCAAAAGTGAACTTTTTTGATAAGTTTTTCAATTGTGTGACCTATTATTCCTCCAGCAAAAGTGGCTTTGAATGGCATGCTTGCGTGTGTGAATGTGTATGAGGTAACATTACTCACAGCGCTGGAGGGGTCGATTCTGGGCCTCTCCATGGCAATAGTGATGCAGTTGAGAAAGATGATGACAAGAACCACATGGTCAAACATCTTGTGAGTGATGATTTTATTGCAGGTCACACGAAACCTGCAAGACATAATCACACCAGACATGGTGGGCTGAGTGATGCAAACATTCAACATCATGTTGATCATAAAATTAATAAACAAGAAACTGCCTTCCACTAAAAATAGGTCACAAAGTTTGACAAGTTCCAGCGAGACTATGGTAGTAGAGTATTTAACTCTGTACTTTCGTCTATGAAAAACTGTTTGTAATAAACAATAAACAAATGTAATAAACAAAACCATCATCAAGATGCTTACATTGTGTCCAGAAGCGACAGTTTAAAGTTAAACACCTTAATGATGGATTTATGTATTACAAACATGCAGCTTTTCACTTCTACAATGATAACTGATGGACTGCAGTCATGTGGATAATTGTAATGTTTTTAACAGCTGTTTGGACACTCATTCCGAAGGCAAAGGACATTCAGTTAAACTTGTGACAAACGTTTGCATGAACATGTGTCTGCAGTAAGACATCCTGCATGGCGGCATGACTCCTTTTATGAATAAATAGTGCTCAGTTCTCTTTAATGTCTTGGCCTGATGTTAAAGAATTTATGCTCAGAACGGCACTGTGTGGGAACAGACGGCAAACTCTGTGCCGTTGTCATGCCAACCTGCCTCTCTCAGCCCCGATCGCTCATGCTGGGAGTGTGGTCATGCCGGGGTGAAATGGGGAGAGAAGTCTAACGCTGTGTCCGATACCTAAGGCTGCTGCCTTACTGCCTCACTACCCAGTTAGTCAATGACTTCACAGTCGTTTTTATTAAAGCAACTTCCCACAAGGTTTCACAGGCTTCCAAAAGTACATAATGTCACATCTAATGATTTACAACTCAAATGGAGTTTAGATACGTATAAAGATTAGGTTTAAAACATAAAACGCAATGCATATTTAAAACAATTGAAACATTTAAAAATCTCAACAATAAATGACATTTTCACAATACGCTATTGGTCAGTAGCAAAAGAATGGATTTGCATTTTCATTCAGAGCAACTTGAAAACATCACCAAGTTAACAGCAATATTTTTTTGACGTTAACATGAAACGGCTAGGGACTTGTTTTAAAAACGACTAGTTTCAATGATTCAGAGATTCTTTTAACCCCTTGAACTCTGCTGCATTTTTGGGATTTTTTATTCTGCGATTTTTGCATACCTGAATTTTAAACGGTGCCATAATCACATGTTTTTGATCACATAAATTGATCAAAATGGAACAGCCCAAACTTTAACAAACGAGTGGAATGATGCATATATATTTATTTATTTATTTTACTATTTTATGAAAAAACACAAATAAATAATCAAATGGTCTATTATATAAAAAAAGGGGTTTTAAAAGGACAATAACTTTATACATGGAGCACTTTCAGATGTAAAACTTTGCAGGGTGTTTTCATTCACTTAGAGCTGTGTTACACACTGCGTTTTTCAAAAATAGGGGCACATTAAAATACAATAAAATATTACTAGAAATATTATTAGCAAACTGATTTTATTTTAAAACATCTCTTTGTAAATGAAAAGCCATTACTCCAGTCCAGTGTCACATGATTTTTCAGAAATTATTTGAATATGCTGTTTTTGTGCTCAAGAAACATTTACAGTATTATTAATGCTGAAAACAGGTTTTTTTTTTCTTATATTGTTACACATAAGAAACTTTTAAAAACAAAATAAACTTGCCAATCCTAATCCTTTAAACAGTAGTATATACAGTACATATATGCACATTCATGAAAAAAAAAACCCCATTACAAACCAATTCTAACACTTCAAGCTTAAACTTACATAATTAACCCTGTGTCAGTGTGACATGGTCGATCTTCTGCTAGTGAATGTGCAAATGGACATACTAAATTCACAAGCCTTTTTGCTTTCTTTTTGGTGACACCGACCAATGCATGCCATTCTGCATGTCATAACAGTGCAAAGTGGTGATCGCTTGCATCATCCAGGGCTCACACAGGAAAGAGGAGGAGGATGATCTAAGGTTGTTTGATGTTTAATTAGTAAAGCGCTGACAGAGTGTAACATGCAATGCTGAGTTCTTCTTTCCTCTTCTCTCCCTCTAATAAGTGAAGCCTCCATGGAGCTTAATGTGAGCAGACATGCATTTCAAAAATGAATAGCACTGGAAAGAGATGAGAGGAAGGGGAAGACCAAGAAGGTGCCTAAAGGAAAGGCTAAAAAGAACAGGAGATTTCTCACCCCTTAAGCATCTTCACAAAAGTGTTTTCTAAGGCTTGTTGCCGTAATAAATGCGAGCCGCGGTCCTGTGATAAATATGTCTCACCTGCTGGAATGACCAGCATATGTTGTGATTTGGACTATGGGCAGCTTATGTCCCCAGCAGAAATTTAACCAGGAATATTTATACTGCAGATGAGGACTGTGTCCAAAACCACCCCTAATAGCAGGAGTGGGGAACGTTGATCCTGGAGGGGTGTCCCTGTAGAATTTAGATCCAATCCTGATCAAACACACCTTAATCAACTAATCAAGGACATTAGGTTACAGTCAGGTAATTTTTTTTTTCATTTTTTTCAGGGTTGGAGCTAAACTCTGAAGGAGAGTGGCCTCACCCCTGCCTTATAGCCTTAAATAGCGCACTATTTTAGTGACTGACATTATAGTGGAAGTTATCAAGTGCACTCATTTAATCCCATAATGCACTGTAATAATGAGTGTACACAATAACCGTAATTCACTATGAGTGTCTTCCCGAAATAATTCATATATCTCACCAGAAGATGGCGCCTGCAAAAGAATCCATTCAGTTTTCCAAACCCATGGTACAATATAGGTATATATATATCTTTAATTGATTATTATATATTATATATAAGTTTAGGGTATTTATTTATTTAAGGTATATATAGGGTATGAGGGTAATGAGGGTATATGGGGGCAATTTTTAAACACAGCTATAGACATCCATTAGGTAGCCATGTTTTTTGAACACTTGTTCAACTGTTAACATGTAAGCATGGTCAAGATGATCTGCTGAAGTTCAAACTGAGAATCAGAAGATTTATGCAAATCTGAAAACATATCTATACGTACGAATATCCGCATATTAAGAACTCCCAGAAGCACAAATAACCCGGAAAACAACCTGTAGCAGATCTAGACAGGTGGAACTGGGGAAGGTGGAGGTTTTCAGAGAAACTCTGAAAGCATGCCGCAGGAATCTTAAGTGTTAAGTCAAATCTTGAATGCTAGTCAGACATATAAATGCAAGACAGTAAGCTCATTGGCTGCATATGCAGCATTAACCAATCAGCTTGTACCAACTCATTTGACTCTCTGAATATCATCAGTTACGTTAACATCCCATCAGTCTGTGCCATTTGGAGTTTCATGGCCAAGAAGCCGGAAAACCTCAATCAGTAACCTCAATAAAAACGCAGCAATATGTACCTGTACCAACATAATAAAAACATGCCATGTCACAAATTAAATGTGCCACTTTCTGGATATTTTACTTTAAAAACTGCTGTGAAGCATACAGTAAGGTACAAAATCACGGTGAGGCAGAGATGTACAGAGGAATATTTTTATGAGCCTTGGTTCATAAGACAACTAATCTTATTGGTGAAAAATACAATATAACATTTATGTTGAGCCCTCCTTAATATATAACATAGAAGAAGTAACAGAAACTTACCGTGATTGAGGGGGGAACAGATAAAGAGACCAGGTGACCCTCTCCCGACACCACTGGGGCTGCTTGTGCTCAAGCCAGCGGTAGAGACGAGCCATTCGACTCTAAAAGACGGATGACCACATGATATTATAGGACCAGTAAGTTAGTTTTGTTGGCAGCAGAAGATATAGAATCTCTGTTTCTTGTGATCTCATAACAGTGAATTGAATAGAAAAAAAGCAGTAGATGTTTGTGATGAATCTATTGTAAGGAACTGAAAATAACTGTAATAAATCAAGTGTAGCTTTTCTCACCAGGTTTCCTTCATCATCTGCATTGTCATCCTCGCTGTGGTGTTCATCTAGAGAAAGCTGCGTGGTAGCTGCAGATGGAGAACTCTTGCCGTTGCTGAGGAAGTTGGGCGGTCGGGCGCTGTGTATGCTGGCGGAACGATGCACGTATGGTACCTGCAGGGTGTCTGGAGGCAGATCAAACGAGCTCCGTGTCTCCAGGGATTCCATTCGCCTGTGCCGAGGCCTCTGGCCCAGGGAGTCCGTCCTGGCGAGGGAGGCATCATCGCCCTCGGACAAGCCACCTCCGCCCCCGCTCTCTCCTGCATCACCCTCATCAGAGCTGGACTGGCCATCTCCAGACAGTAAGGAGCGGCGTTCGCCAGACTGGCGTTTCTGCCTCTTGAGGCTGGGGGCTCGGCCCAGGCTATTCCAGCTGGAGCGCCTGCTGTTCCAGCTACTGGCTGAACTCCAGGGGGCATTTGGGGAGCTCCGTGCACTCGACTGCAGAAAGAGGGTTGGAATATTTTACTCTCAAATAAGATCTCAACGACTTTTTTTCTATTAAAAATAAACAAGCAAGTCCAGCACAGATGAGAAAATTTAAGCATTAAAGTATTTTTCAATAAAATTAGCTACTTCTTAAAGAGTAACACAACACTGTAATGCCTTTCTTTGATAAGTAACTTTACACCGTAACACCTTAAAAGTCTCACGTAATCGCCAAATTGAGAGTAACAAAACTGATATGCATTATACAAAAAAAAAAAAAAAAGTAGTTTGGGCAACTTTTTGTATCATGAAAAAGAAAGATAGCTACTGACAGGAGATTTGTCTTGGCCATTAGGGTCCATGGAGACATTGCTGCCTCTGCGGGACTCATAGCCTAGCACTGGATCTCCTCCTCCTGATATCTTAGGGATGGGCATGGGTGTTGCAGCCGTGTGAGTGATGAGGGGAGGGGTCAGGCTGCTCTTCAAATCCACATGGCCATTGATGGGCACAACTGCGAGTACAGAAAGGAAGGGACAAGATAGTATGCTCAACATTACAACTGAAGCAACAAAACATGACAGACAACTGAAAAATGTATTAGGAACCATTTTGAGCATGAATTTTTCAGGCAGCATGAATCTTCAAAAAGGACTGTGATGCTTGATGTCAAAAAAGCAAAAAATACAAAGTTGTTAACCCCATTGTTAGGGTAAAGGGTAAAAGGGTACCTGGGATTCATTTTTGTAGGGCCCTGAACATGCCATGTGCTTCCATGCAAACTACTGTATGTTCTGTGGATCTCACCAGATGATGGAGATAGATCCTTCTTATTTCCTGAAACATCCTCCAAGCTCCGTGCATAGAAATCCGCTTCAGAATCCGACTTCGAGGCATCACCCTTTATCAAACGTGGAAGATATAAAAGATTAGTTACCAGGTTTAGATATGGCTGGAGATTAAAGAAGCATATTGCATATTAGTGAGGAACAGGCAGGTGGGTGAGGGTGTGGTCTCCCCCACCCCAGCCGGCCCTCAGAAAAGGCCAGAGGGTGACTGGTATCTAAGGGAGAGACATCCTGGTCGGGGTAATCCACAAAAACACAGTGCCGGCATGCATTTGACAATACCAGGTTGCATGACCATTCTGAAACTACAAATACTGTGTACTAAATATTAGTTAAATGTATCTTTGAGTATATTTATAAGCTGATGATCTCATGGTCAGACCATCTGCTATATTAGCGTAAGTCACATCCACATGCGGGTGAATGTGTGTGTGGGTTTTTTTTTTTTTTTTTTTTTCGGCTCACTGAAGGAGCAGCACCAGTAGAGCAGGCACATCCAATGATCAGGCAGGAGAAATAAACACTGCTATTTTTATCAGAGGGCTCATCACATTGTTTGGCCTGTATCCACCTCATCCCCAGTCTTGAGCTGGTCTTAAAATGGCTTCATGCGGAGAGTTTCAGTGTGGTCTAGCACAGAACTTCAACCCTGGGTGGTTTGTCAAAACAGACATCACTGTCTGAGGACATGGATCACTCTCTCAGTTTGACCATTAGGGTGTCTATTTGTGGGCCGACTGCAATTTAAATCAAATATGAGCAAGATCATAAAAGGATGAATCTTTTTTTCTTATCGTGTGGTTAAAGGATGTCAAACTCATTCATCTCAGCATACATTTGCCATACTGTAGTACTTTACAGCGCTAATGGTCAAAGAGGACACAGTGGAGACTATTCTGACAAACCTTGCACCTACAAACAATGTATCCCATTGGCTTCACTTATTAACATCAAGCTAAATCAAAACTTTCTTAAAAAAAAAAAAAAAAAAAGAAAAGAAAAAAAATCAATGGTTTTGTAATGGCTGTGTAAATGGGTACAGTAAGTAAACAAAGCAAATCTGAGTCGCATTGAAACCAGTGGGATCATTGCAACACTAGACACAGCACAATCGAACAGCAATTAACTCACATTATAACTACAACAAAAACAGGACTCGTCAATAGGGAATTACATAATATCTACATTACTAAGGCAACAAAAACAAAACTTGAAATAGTTATGACACTGGAGTCGAGCTCTGTAAGTGAAGACAGGAGAGGTACTCCTTGCCCCTTCTCACCAACAGTGAAGAGTAAAACAAAACACAGCTGTGATAGGTTGAACTAGCAGAGAGGCACTACAAAGCATCCTCAGAAACAGGCCTCCACCGTCTACTGGGCACCAGGTGCAGTTAGCGGTTAGCTTAGCATCAGCACCCACTGTTACTCACTGCATGCTCAGAAATGAGCACTGTGGATGATGTGTCTGGGTTGGACTTGACTATTCTCACTCCAACATGGCCTTTCTGAACAAAGAGATGTAGCAGAAATGTTATAATAGTATTAACTAAACAAGCTCCCTGATTGTTAGCTTTTATATTATATGTTAAACAATTAAAACCATTAAAAGCTTTATTAAAGCAATAGCTCACCCTCATGTTTTACAAATTGTATACAATTTATTTTATTAAATACAATATTCTATGAATACAGTGAGATGTTAATATCTGCAACTAGAGTTCAAGAACTGAATCCATCCAGTTTATGAAAGAATCATTCAGTATTGTGAAGTGAAGCAATTCAATCACTGAAAAGATTTGACTCAAAAGAAATGATTTGATCACAAATCAAACAGATGTGTGAACAAATCATTCATTCCAGTTTTATGAACTGAATCAATTGATTCATTGAACAGATTAGACGAAAAATAATGATTTGTGAACAAATCAATTGAGACCAATTTTGTGAACTGAATCAACTGATTTATTGAAAATATTTGACTCAAATTAGTGGTGTTCTCGTGCCAGATTTATAATTAAATCATTCTTCAAATTTACTGAAGACTCAAATTAATTATATGTTCACAAATCAAACATGTTTTCAAATACATTTTGGAAAGTGGATCAAACAATTAACTGAAATGATCTGACTCAAAAGAATGATTCCTTTGTGAATCAGCCATTGGTACTTTTTCCAATCCAATCACATGAAGAAGAAAAAAAAACCTGGTAGTGAAATTGGTAAATGTGTAGTGATTTCATATAAACGTATAACATTTTTGAATGAATGTCCATCCCTAAGCCTAATCCTTAGTGGGTCGTAAGAAGTACAGATTCATTCACCGAATTTTTAAATTCACATATTCCAATGAGAACATGTGCTTTTCTTGTTAATGACAAGATTTGCCAGATCTGCTTTGGTCAGGTACTAGGTGTTAAAGAAAGTCTACTGGGGATGTATTGTCAATTGAGATGTTATGGTTGCTGCGCAACTGCTGCTTAACAATCACAGATCTTAATTTAGGAATTCTACTGGGCTCGACCAGCCTTGCTGATAGAGAGATTTTAGGCATGTTTTGACATGACATGCATTAATAGCCCCTGAGTAAGGACTAGCAGAGAGGCTTATGTAATTTAATTGTCAAAGTGAAGCACTGAAAGGTGTAAGAGACAAGTTCAAAACCCCATTGGTGCTCTCCATTCTACGGCCTTCCACTGCATGTGTCACCTAGCACAGCTGCATGAATGAAAACAAATACGGGATGTGATGTCCAGAACCACAAACAGACAGAGTCTCCTCAACAGGGTCAAGTGCTTCCACTCAGCTCTGGCTCACTGAATGGACTTTCTCGATCGCTGAGCTACTGAACTCAGCGGAGGGCTATTTGAATAAAACTTTAAGTCTAGTTAAATAAAAACTGATGATACATGCAGAGCGATTCTACAAGATCAAATTAATTAAAGTAAAGAGGCATTAAGAGACGTATACACATATTAAATGATTTTGAGATCTATTCAAAAGAACTTCCCAGTTGACTTATTTGCTTTTGCACAGCAGTCTATCTGGCTTTGTCTGATTTCGCTGAGGCTTTCCATAAGCCCAAACACATCCTTTCAGCCAGATAAAATAAAGCATGAGGCTCTACAAATGTGTACTCTGCCGCCAGGCAATGAGCAAGTGAACCTGAAGAAAGACTTTGAGTCAAGTCTGCTTCTACAAGAAACAATCACAAGTGACACTGTCCACAAACGCAGCGGTCCTCCTGGTTAGTCTCACTGGGTTACATCATGCGGAGTGCTACATACCCCTGAGTCTATAGGCAGCTGAATACAGCTCAGCTGGCCATGCAAATCTTCCCTCTTGGATATTTCCTAAAGTGGACACGTGTTAGGATTTTACCACACAGAGCGAAAAGGTAAGATAGAAGGGGGAAAAAAAAGCACAGAAAGTGTTAAAAAATTGACACATTATGAGAAATCGGACTCCCACATTTCACCAAACTTCACTTCTGTTGAATTAAAAGCAATTCGCATTTTGGGTGGAGTTTAGGCTGTTAGCATTCTCGGTAGTCGTTGCAGGTATCAATACTTGGCTTTTATACTCTGAAATTGATTAACTCTTTTGTTTTTCTCTCTAGCTCCTCTGAGATAACGTGTATTGAATTTTTCACATTGTGAATCTGTCAGAATAAATCAGCGAATTACATCCAGTTAATGAATGCAATATACAATATTCTACGCATAAAACATTTATGTTTTTCTCTTACTTCTACAAGCTATTTGCATTACAAAAAAGAGAGAGAACAGACTCTGCTTTGGGTCAAATTACAACTCATTTTTTAAGTTTCAGAATTCTTGGAAAATTATGTTCAACAAGAATAACAACACGTTTAGTCATACTGCCTAACAGAAACTACATACAATTTGGCCACCCAAAATCTTATATTACAGTTCTGAGCATGTCATGCTATACAACCTGTCACCCCCCTTTGTGCCTGCATTGTTTTCTTTTCAGAGGATTTCAGATAAGTATATTTATATGGGTGGAAAATTATGCAAAATAATTGTCAATAGTGGTATAACTCATTTAATAACAATAATAAAAGAAATGATATAATGTAATATAAAATAATATAATTAGTTATTTAAATGAATTCAAAATACAAAAAAAAAAAAAAATAATAGTAAATATAACAAAATATTTAATCAAGTAAATGCCTTGTGAAAGTTTCGACTATTGAACATGCTGACACACAGACTGACATGCTAGTCCAACCGAGACCACCTGTGTACAGCCGTGTGATCACATGAAGCTATTTGCTTCAGTGAACGGGACATTTCACTGTTGAAGGGACATTCATCCCGGCCCTTGATCTCTCTGCTTCACACGCGTCATTCAGCCACTGGTTTCCCCGGCAACTCTGACGCACTGAAAAGTTCGACCAACTAAAAATAAACACATGTTTGCAGAAAACGATGTAAGGTTAAAATATTAAGCCAGCAGTGGTTGTCAGTTGTAGGGGAGAGCGGGAGAACACAGAAACATTGCATTCCAATTGGCATCAGATCAGTTGGGATGAGATTACAATATCTGATGCACTTAGCAAAGGTAAGGGGTCAGCTGAGTGTGGGCTATCCTCTTATTTAAGACTGGAGAGTTTATTTTGAAGGCTTCTGAGCAGCATAATTTCCTCTAAGCTGCCATGATGCAGTATGAAAGCTATTTCTGTCTGGCAGGGAGGCACAGGAGAGGCACACTCATCTTTTAGTGTAGGAAAATACAAAGAACTGAGCTCTGTCCAGATAATACTAAAACTCCAGAACTTTCCTATTATGCAAATTAATATGAATGACAAACCAATTTTCAATTACGTGTTTTGTTGCTCTTTTTGTTGGTCTAATGAGGTGTTACAGAAACAGCACTTTATCATTTTTATTCATCTGTTCTTTATTCTAACAATGATTTTGCTCAATTGAACAATCGATCAAAATCTAGAAACGCTTTTTTTTCATAAAAAGTTTACGAATCTGTTGAATCCAGCATGAGAGCAGAGTTCAAAACAAATGAGTTGTCAAGTCTTAGATTTACAGTAACATTTATCAAGGGATAAACTGTTTTACATCCACTAGAACAAGACTGCATGTGAAAACAATATTATTTCAAAACTTGATCGTACCTCATACTGTAAAAATAAAGGTAATCAAATCAGATTTTTTTGTACCGCATTCACACGCCAACTTGCGTGATTCGGTTCACCTCTTTCCAAACAGACAGTAATAAAACAACCCCTCCACCCAAAATGATACATAGGTATAACATTTATATCTCTGATTTATCTTGAGCCTGGCCATTTTTGTATGCGTGTCTGTCTTTCTGTCAGAGAAGAATGGCTGCTATGCATTGGGAGATAAGTTGTCTCATAAGATCATGGAAAAAGAAGGTGATAAAGAAAAAGAATGAAGGAAGGAGTGTGCAGGAGTGTGGAGTAGATACTATTATACACAGAACATGAAACTCATCACTTCTAGTTGAATAAATAAAACAATACAGTGTCCTAACCAGGCATGATGCGACAAAGCAACAAGCTTTCCAAATGTCAGTCCTAAGCAGCTTTGACAATGACACTACACGTTGTCAGATGCTTCTGTACTTCTGTGGCGCAAAGTCCCAATTCAGTTTACTCGGCGGCTTTCTTGGAAATGCTCCCTGGCAGCTATCTTTGCAGTACAATGGCTATCTACTGTAATGAGCAAGACAGAAAGACTTTTTTTTTTCAAGATGATGTATCAAAAACACTTTTCAAATCAACAATAAATTTGACAAAAATGAAAAATAAATAAGTTAAGTAAAAAATAGTTGTGTCACAAATTACTGTACATACTGTACATTAATGAAGACACAGAAGAACAATACCACTGGAACCACTTATTAGAATTAATTTTTCCAGAATGGTAAAAGTGCCAACCGTTAATCGGAATCCATCTTTAAAAATATAGTTCAACCAAACATTTGAATCCCATCATTGATTACACATCCTTATGTCATTCTTGTCCCATAAGACCTTTGTTCATCTTCGACACACAAATTAAGATATTTTTGAAGAAGTCTGAGAGTTCCCTGAGACTGCACTGAGACACGTTCAAGGTAAGGTAGTAAGAACATTGTCCATGAGACATCCTTCATTTTATGAAGCAACAAGAATACAAAAATAACTAATTTATTCATCCATTACTTCTTTTCCTTCTCAGCCTTCAACATGCGTTCTCGTGGTACTCTTGTGAATGCGTTTCTACACAAAAGAGAAGAATTTGTTGAATAAAGTAATTATTTTGGCATGAAGCTATTATTTTTCTCATAACTTCATATAATTATGGTTGCCACAAAACCCCTGATGCCACATGGGCTTCTGGGCCTTAAACATGGAAGTTGTGTTGCTATCTTTGCTCAGAAAACAATATCTCACTTTAAAGAGTTTAAGCATTTAAAGTGGCAGCTAACACTTAACTCAGTGTGTGCTTGTAATAAACACGACACAACCACATGATGGTGTGTACACTAGTATAGTTATAATTGTCATTGTAGTTTTCGTTCTGGGAGTAAAGTGGCTTTTATTTTTGGAATTTTTCTTTTTATTAATATGCACTATTTTTACAACAAAATGCTCCTGAAGAGCGCATAACTATGTGAATTGGGACATACCTAATGTTTTAAAAAGATAATCATGTTAAAGTACAATTTAGTATAAACTAATAATAATCATAAAGGTAAAAGGCTAAACTTCTGTTTGGCCACATTGATGTATTTTTATGCGGTATGATTTCTCACATTCTTAACACTTGCTAAATTCAGAATAGCAAATTACTTTTACTTTTTCTGTCATAGAAATGGTATACTATGCTACTCCAAAAATCAGAAAGAGTCTTTTCTATATTGCATTGTGACAGGTAGCCCTGCCCATACAAAACTCACTGGACCACGCTCCTCACATATATAATACATCAAAATAAGAAAGAGAAAAGATTGATAAATTGCACCAAATTGTATGACAAATCTTCAATCCTTCAAGTACTTTAATGAAAACTACAGAAAATATGAGGTACGTGTTTTTAGTTTCACGCTCCTCAGCTGTGGAGTGGAGTGTGAGAAAGAACGCAAACAGATTGGCTGTGATTTTGTTGCGTCAAGCGGCATTTTCGCTTTCAGCCTGGACAGAAAAATTGCTTTTCACTTGAATCTTGTCACATTGTGCCTGTTTAGGACATAGTGTTAGATGAAGGGGACAGGAGAGAGCTAGTGGAGAAAAAGAGAAGAAAGATATGGTGTTGGAATATGTGCTAGACTCTAAAGGACAAAAAAGAGAAGACAGACTGTGAAGTGAAGACAAAAAAAAAAAAAAGAGGATGAAAATGTAGAGGCTAAGTTGGAGACTGACTTTACCTCAGTTTGGAATCCTTCCACTAAGATAGCCACCAACAGGTTGAACAGGACATAGTTTCCAAAAGTCATGAGGGCGATGAAGTACAGAGCAGCCACAGGAGAGGTGGAGGCCATCCCATTATACAGTACCTTATTCCAGTCCTCCTGAGTCAAGATCTGATGTACAAACAACAAATATAATCAAACTGACATTTATACTCAAGTTCAACATTTTGGGGTCGGAAAGATTTGTAAAGTTTTTGAAAAAAAAAAATAAATAAAAAAATCTGCTTTTATTTGATCTTGCAATACACTGACTGATTGATTGATTGATTGACTGAGTGATTGATTAATTGGTTGATAGATAGACAGATTTCTTTTTATTTATTTACTTTTAATATTGTATTAGTAAATGCTGCAATTGATATTACATATAATTATTAAATGCTTTAGCTTATGCTAAATAATCTAGCTAATTTACGTTGATAAATACCCATAAATATCTGTATTTTATTTTATTATATTTTTTGGGGAAATTGAAGTTTATTGCAAACTTTTTGTAAAATGAAAGCATTAATTAAAAATGAAAGAATAAAATAAACTTGCCGACCCCAAACTTTTAAATGGTACTGTACAACATACTGTACCTCATTTAAGCATCTGTTATTAATTGGTTTCTGTGTCTATTTTGTGCTGAGCACTTATGACTGGATCGTTCAAGATGGATGTTAAGATGCCTGATCGAAATTGCAGCTTGTGTATAATGTATCTTGCCTGAAAAACTGTGACAATGGCCCACAGCAACGAGTCAAAGTTCTTGCGGTCAGGAAGTGTGTCTCCATCTCTCTCAGATCCGAATTTACATCCAAACAGGTGCATTCCTAGAATACTATAAAACAAAATCACACAAAGAGTTAAAATGTAAAATCAACGGACTGAATATACAGTACACTCAAACTGCACAAAATGATCTCTCATCTTGCCTGAAAATGAATATGAAAAGCATAAGCAGCATGCAGAAGGTGGCAACATTGTCCATGGTCTTCATCAGGACCACCAGCTGCCTCTGCAGGGCCGGCATGAAGCGGACCAGCTTCAAAACCCGCATGAGCCGGAAGGTCCTCAGCACCGACAAACCTCCTCCCTGCTGACCAACAATCTCCCAGACGCTGTCAACACATATAAACACACACATCTGACTATCTGACAGAATGCACAAGGAGGACAAAGCGAAAACAAATCCCAGTTACCATAGTTACCCTTTCATTCCCGAGGGAGAAATGCAATATAGTGGGTTATTTCTTGCAAGAAAAACATTTGAAAATGTTTTGGTGTGGTTTGTTGCATTTCAAACAAAGCAAAAAATCTCACAAGGCAATTGAATAAAGGAGACTAAAATAAAACTGCTGTGAATGCAAGCAATTCAGCAACAAGATGATTAGATTAACAACGACTGTTGAATCTCGAAGCAAATACATGATATATTTAAAGAGAAAAGTTATTTTTAATTGTAGTAATATTATGCATTTTGTCATTTTTAAACAAATAAATTCAGACTTAATTCAAATTAAAAAAAATCTTGACCCCAAAGTTTAATAATTTAATAATTAATTTAAATAATACTTTAATATTAACGTTTAAAATTGTTATTATTGTAATTGTAATTGTTTAAAATTATTATTTACATATTTATTTTAATGATTTAATCTTGTTCTATCCATTTTTGTTCATTTAAAAAGCTGTTTGTTTTATGATTGGTGGTTTTCTTTTTTATATTCTTTATATTTGAGTATAAACAAAAAAATAATAATTAACTATAAAAAATATATATATTAATATTAATAATTAAATTACATCTTTAGTATTTTATACATTTTCATTATTATTTGAAATTAATTTTTACAATTTTAGATTGCTATGTCTAATATTTTGTTAAATTGAGAAAACCTGCTTGCTTTTTATCTATCCATTTTTGACTGATTGATTGATTGATTGATTGATTGAAGCAGAGGTATTTCAGTAAGTATTTCAATAAAAAACCTTTATTTCTTGATTTTCAATCTTAAGAATGATTGTTATCTGTTTTACCAGTATTTGTTTTCTCACCCACGTTAAACCACACCCACAAAAGTTCTGTTGGTGAATTTATGTAACACGCTGAGCACTAATAAATGCAAAAGCCCATCATAACGTTGCACCATGCCAAATTTTTCGCTTGTTCAGACGTCTTAGTAAATGCAAATTCACGTCAATTGTGAATGGATGGGCGTGAAATTGCAGCACTCATCATGACAGCTGACAGTCATCACACTGAACAGGCAACAGATGTCCCATCACTCAGTAATGGCTGCATTCTGTCTGGCTGTCACTGTTGTGATATAACACACTGCCAGTGTGCATTTTCAGAAATGAAGATGAACATCAATAAACAGTGACACAGGCCGTGGTATTAATGTTTAGGAAGGTCTAAGGAAAGAATGCAGAAGAGCATGCGTACCTGATTACCACAATAATGCCGTCAAAGATGTTGTAAGGGTTCTTGATGTAGCCGAAAGGACCATATACCAGCAGTTTCAAGAGCATCTCCAGCGCAAACAAACTGGTGAAGACAATATTACTGATTTCCAGAGCGTTTGTCAACTCATCAGGCTGAAAAAGAAAGAGAGAGAAGAAGAAGATAAAATCAAGATTATCACAAAGATGCCACTGTGGCATGTCAGTTACAAAGGACACATATGTATCCAAGTTTTTTCATTAAAATATTATTAAGCAAATAACAGAACACTATTCTGTGGGAGCTGTGCAGTTATTTTTCTTCAACAGCATCCCCATCATTTAATGTACTATAGGTCGATTTTAACTCAAATCAACAAAAGTCAATTCAAATTGTACATTTGGTAAATTTTATTTTTTCTTTGGGACACATTTTGTTGATACATTACAACCTGTTGCTAACATTTGTTGCAGGGTAGTAATGAAATGTAAAAAAAAAAATAATAATAATGCATTTTGCTTTCTTAAAGTGTACACAAAAAAAAATTAAATGAATTAAATATTAGATATATTATAAAATTAATATAAAATAACTCCTTACAACAAGTGCAATTAATAATTAACATTAAAAAAGTACTTTAAGCAAGTTAATATATATATATATATGTATCTTCCCCACTTTAATATATATATATACAAATTCTAAAAAAGTTAAATACAACAAATATAAACTCTTCTTGGCCTACATGATTATTTGACATACCATCTCAGTTGAGAAGTTACATAAGTTACATAAAATCTGATCTAAAAACCTTCGAATCTGCTCAACTCCAAAGGGCCCAGGTCATATTTTGCTCTCATTTAATTAAACAGAACACAGACCCACATGCACTTTCATGGCCTCATATTTCCTAATAGCTCGCGGTGCAGACTGTGCTAGATAAACTAACGTGGGGATTAACTTTTCGACATCACAAACACCAAGTTTCTCATTGTTCTTTCGTTTCATCAGAGCGCATTGTCTCGAACGACTGCAGGCTGAACTTAAAAACTCAGATACAGGTGAACTACAAAGAAAGTACTGCAGATTCCCTGGTGTAATTGATGTTGTTGATAGTTCGGTATGCAGAGAGAGTTGCGTTTTTTTTTCTTCTTTTCTTTCTTTCTTTTTTTATGAGGCACGGGTGAATTGAAGGAGAGACATATGGGCCGGTTCATATTTCGCTTCAGTTTTTTCGATTGTAAAAATGAGACTGGGCAAGAGACCCAGCACGCATAACACATTCTTGAAACATCACAGCTAGCTGGGTTTAATGAACAGAGTCTTAAACGCCTGAAAACAAAACACAACATCCCCAAGCACGCAACTATTTTCCTATGAAAACTAACAGTGATTTTAAGAGACATTTAGACAGGTCGCTGAACTTCAGAGTTTTAAATGATGACAAAAACTAGGTAATTGCTTTACCGAGATGATTGTTTCCGCAAAGTAATGAGGAAAAAATACAATTACATACTGTGCATCAAATGAAAAATAACATCTATATTAGCTAATAGAATTAAATGTAATCTAATCAGATTGAGAAGTGGTCCGTGGAGCATGATGATGAAGTGTGGGGCTATTTGCGGCTGTCGAGGTGTTTCACAGAGGTGGGGAAGTAAGCCAGCAGGGTTTTTTTTTAGCCGTTTTTTTGGATCGGAGCAGGCCAGGGTTGGGCACTGTCTACCCAGCAGGAGCTTGCACTTGGCCTCTTCATAGGGTGAGGCCCTTCGCTTCAAATCAGGACCACTTGTGGGAAAAGCACCCCACACACAAATCTATGCAGGAGTGATTTTTCTGGGAACGCCGAGGCTGAAGACTAATGGGGAACTCTGCATGCATGCTTCAAGTAGGGTTTTGGATCACAAAACATTTCCATTTGATGGTTTCTGAACATGCGAAACAAAGTATATTAATGCAAGCCTACTATGGGTTGTTTTTACTTAAAATGCTTAAAAATACTACACAATGTCCTGCTCTGGTGAGGGGCATCCACACAGGGTTCTGAACTTCCGACCCCTCTTAAGATGAAGCACTTTCTAAAGGGCCATATCTCACCAGCTGCACTCTGCTATCAGCTGCTGCTCATTCCAGCACATAGCAAATGCAAGATCAGAGTCCCTTTATCTAATTATACACACTCCTATAAACAAAGAAGTGTGTCATGAGGATATATACATTGCAGTCCACAATGAAAATCTGACATTCAAAATGTAATTTATAGGGACAGTTCACTCAATTAAAATTTTGCCATTTTACTATTTACTCACCCTCATGTCATTCCAAACCTTTATGGGTTTTTTCTTACTTAAAATATATACGTATTTTGAAGAATGTAGATAATTAAACCGTTGAAATCATTGGTAGCCTATTTCTTTCTCTATGGAAGTCAATGGGGACCAATAATGGTTTGGTTCTAAAAAATATCTTCTTTTGTGTTTAACATAAGAAACAAACTTATAGGGTGAGCAAATGCCCCAATTTTTTACTGTTTATAAACCTCTATAATTATTAATTTATTTAAACTCCAAGTCAAAATCATTTTAAAAACAATTATTTAAAACATTTAAAAACCAACTTCTTCACAGAGTGATTATGAGATTTGACAAACAGGAGTGAGATGACGATTCAAGTTAAGTTTTCTTCTGAGAAAAACTTTACAGTGCTCAAAAAGAACGTTTTTGGCAAAGAACATGTCTGTGGTGGCCACTTCCCAAGTATGAGATATGTGTTCCTTTATTACAAACAATGACTAGCTAACATGCTTTACATCCATTGTTCAAAATAATTGAAGCCCACGATGAGCAGTTGAAATTGTTTCATTGAAGCATAAACTAGCTGGTCTCATTTCCTCTCATTATGTAACCTCATTACAGCTCAAATGGCTTGTAGACAAGCTAAAAGGTTCACCACATGTTCACCATGTAACAGTCTGAATAGCCTAAAACGATTCACTTAGTAAGAAGTTCTCATCCAAAGTAAACAAATGCTTGAGGTGATTGTGCAGTGGACAAAAACATTGACACTTTATAGACCCCATTACGTATTGCCTATTGGAGGTTGGAGCTCCAAGGGCTCATAATTCTTTACATTTCTTTCCTAACACAAATTAGCCATATAACCCAAATTGATATTTTATTGATCGTTTTCATATTTGGGTAAACCCATGCAGTCGAACACCCACATAATAAACCCTCCTATCTGAGGTTAGAAGCTCATTGCTGTCATTACAAATATTGTGTGAAGTCCCAGGGCAAGTGCTGAAACAAAGCAAGCAACCCTCTGTACTCATTAACTTTCATAGCCACAACAACAATAACCATTATGCCCCAATAGCACATTAAGAAGGGAATGGAAGCAAAAAAGGGGCAGAGTGGGAGGAAGAGGTTGAATGACACTGAGATTGGAGTTTTTTGGGAATTGTGTGGAACTGATGCTGAGCTTCTTATAGGAAGGCAAAGCACAGGTTGCAGGTATAACGTGTGTTTATTTGAGCAGTAACATCCTCCTCTCTACTCAAGCACATGCACCAGAGACTGCTACGACCAGCACTGCCCTTCTGCAGGGAAGTATAGGAAGCTTAGACTTCAAGATTAAGAGCTTAAAAAAAGTTCACCTACAAGTATGTGTCAACAAGATACTTGAGCTGGAAAACAGGGTATAGATAAACACGGTACATGACGCATAGCTTCCCTTGCGCCACAACATGGGGTTGAGCAGTTTGAAACATTTGATTATGAAAGACCATTAAGTGATTTGAAAGCACTTCAAAATGTGTCAACACAGAGGCAAACAAACTCACTGTTTAGAGGTAAACACGTCTGTTTTTCTGAAATTCTACAATTGCAAAATGCAAACAAATACCACATTTTTATTTACATTTAGATGCACCTACTGAAAGACATAATACATTATTATGTTAATAGTAGTAATAATAATAAAAGAGATAAGTAAAAGCATATCATTTTAAGGCATATTATTTCATATTAATGTAAAATAGAATCACATTGTAGGAAAGAAAAATGTGTGTGTGTGTGTGTGTATATTGACAACAACAACTAGATATTCATCCAAAAGTTTTACAATATTGTTTGTTATCATTTGTGGGCAGTCATTTTTTTTTTTTAAGAAACAATACTGATCAAAATGACAGTAATAAAGATTAACTTTTCAATTAAAAATGTCTAACGCCGGTTTCACACTGCACGCGTCAGCAAGGCGTAAGCAGCGCCTGAGCGGCGCGTAAGCGGCGCGTGAGCAGCGCGCAGCGTTTGTGCTTTCATACTGGCAGCGT
>JAUCMS010000019.1:8244726-8271738 GCA_032357445.1 Enteromius radiatus | reverse complement strand
AGGCACTGTCACTTTAATTCAGCGTCAGCGGCGCTGCAAAAATAGACCCGGCGCCGAAACGATCGCTGCAGTGACGCTTCTGCTCTGCTCCTGCTACGCGCTGACGCGCCGCTCCTGCGTGCTGTGTGAAAGCACTCATCCGTTAACGTGGGCGCCGAAAAAAATACGCGCTGCTCACGCCCTGCTGACGCCCTGCTGACGCGTGCAGTGTGAAACCGGCGTAACATTTTATTAAATTCACTTTCAGTTCATTAAAGAATCCTGAAAAAAGCTTCCAAAAATATGGAATAGTTCAACTGTTTTCATATGTTTTCAACATGTTTCCCATAATTCACAATATTACAGATTTTACTGTATTTTTGCTTTACACTAAGGTGTCATTTGTTAATATTACGTAATGCATTAACTAAGATGAACAAACAATGAGCAATGCATTTATTATGTTATTTATTAATCTTTGTTCATGTTAGTTAATGAAAATACAGTTGTTCATTGATTATTCATGTTAGTTCATTAACTAATCTTAATAAACTAAATAAAATAAATGCAGCCTTGGTGAGCATATAAGACTTTTTTTTAACAAACTAAAAATTTACTAGTAGTGTCCAGAAGCACTTGTTTTATTTTTGCGATTTTTGAAATAAAATTCTAAAAGGTAGCTATGAAAGCAAATATCCCAAATATCTGGCTAAAAAAGCTGACAGATATATAGCCCAGTATGGAAGGGAAACAGCAACACAGCCAAGAAATAAAAGAAACAGAATGGGCTGAGGAGCTTTTGAACAACTTGGGCAGGTAGAACGTGATAACCGATGGAAAAGAGAGATGGAGATGTGCCTGAGGATTTATATTTAACCTCTAAAATAAAAAGCACACGTTTCAGCTCTGTAAATAGCAGCCATGTGGTCAGGTTTTGTATGGTTTTCATGCGTAAGATCAAGTGATCAACATGTCTCCTCTCCAAGAAACACAAAGCAGGATCTGGAAGGAGGCCGCACAGAACTGCTCAGATTAGCGTAGCTCAACTTCTTCTGCCTGTTTTTCTCAGTCATTCACACATTCCCCTTTGGCTACACTCTGTGAAACTCCACTTGATCTTAACTTCATCCAGCAATGTGTGATCATTCCATCTGTGCCGCACAATGGAATACCAAAACGGGACAACAAAACATCAAATAATGTTTTGAACCCTACTAGCAACATTTCAAGCTCAGGAACGATAAACAAAGCTGGAACTGTTGCAGTCGAGAGCTGCTTCTTCATTCCATGGTGGGTTTAAAAAGCGATGCAGGATGTCGGTGATCGGGAAAGAGGAGCTCAGACGAGTACGAAAGACAAAGGGCAATAGAAGCTTCAGGAATGTGAAACAGGAACAGATGCAATTAGCCAGATTGGACGTTTTATGAGGATCAAAAAACCCAAGTGACCTTGTGCATCCAAATTCTTGCTCTATCTCAGTCTCCAATTCTCCAGATGGATCGCTCCATAAAGACGAAGTTCACTGCCAGAATTCCCCAGGAGTTTACAGGGAATAAGAGGAAAGAAACGAGAAGCCATCCGTCTATGTTGTATATTTTTTTCCTTTTGTTACAGGACCACCGTACTTACACCATCAAATGTATATTTTTGTAACAAAAAATATTAATATTTTTTAATAGATGTAAATCTAAAGCCATAACGTACACACACACGTATATTGTATATGAAAAAACACTATCATGGTTTCCCTAAAAATATTAGTCAGCACAACTGTTTTCAACAACATATATCAGAATGATAAGCATAAGAGATTTTGAAAAACATAAAAAAAATAAAATAATAAAACTATCCTGGGCCCAGTGAAATCATGCAATGACTCTGTGTCTAATAAAACACACTTTTCACTTTTTGGCTGCTCGAGTTCACAAGGCCGAGGACCAAGCTTCTTACATTGCCCACATATTCCCTCCTGGTTGCCAGCAGACGTTCCCATATATGCCATATTTTTTGAATAACTCTCAAATTACCAGAATAAATCATTCTAATCAGAGTGAGTGATGATGAATGTTGTTTTCTTGCCTGAGAATCAACCATTTTCTGAGAAGAATACAAAGCTCTAACTCTCACTTTGAGGTATTCATCATCCTTCAAAGTTGCGATGTCTCATAAAATACTGATAATTTTCCTAGTTGTTCACGTCAAAGCCCTGAGTTACGACTTCAGTCACGAGCAAGGGGGGGCCGTAGCAGGCGGGCTTGAACTGCGGTGTGTGCCCTCCGAAGGATCGAGAAGACTGTGAAGCATGCGAGCACACTGTGTAAACAGTGCAATGAATTTCAGATGTGTGCCAGTTGCCTTCTCATTTCAGCCTTTAAACTTCAGCCCTCATTCTCAACGCTAAACAAGAAAAGTATGGAAAGGTGCATATGGAAATTCAGGGTCAGCAGGGACAGACAGCAACTATAAGAAATTAGGACATATACTACTGTTCAAAATTTTTGGATTGGTAAGATTTTTTTAAATCTGTTATGCTCACCACGGCTGCATTTATTTTATAAAAACAGTAGAAGTAAAGCTGAAATTTCAGCAGCCAATACATATAGGGTCTTCAATGTCACACGATCCTTCAGAATTCTAATAATGTTGGTGCATTTTTTTATCATCAGTGTTAAAAACAGCTAACAGTTTAACCTAGATTATTTTAGAAAGTAAAAAAACAGCATTAATTTAAAATGGATAATGTCTTTTAAATGTCTTTACAGTATATATATATATATATATATATATATATATATATGTAAGGAATAACTGACGACAATTGTCATCAATTATTGTGGTTATACTATGTTTGTGAGAGAGTATATGCTTGCCGTACATAATAAAACGTAATTTTGTGGCAAAACATGGAAATGAGCTGTTGTTTTTTCATATTGATAAACTATATTTATTTGTTTGGCCAGTGTCCTTGTGGGTTTTGGTTATTTTGCTTTGAAATAATAGAAACCATTTGGCGAAGTTATATGGAACTGTAATGCAGTCAAAGAGCTGCCTGGAACTACATTCGCTGTGCTAGTCCCTGAAAATAATTGCACACCTTAGTACGTTCATCAGCCAATCAGATTCAAGCATTCAATGGCCCTTAGTATATATAGTGTACTACGCAGTATATAATAATTCTTTTACCCAAAGCTTGCACAAGTACAAGTAAATACTGTACATAATTGTGAGATACAAAGTTGCTATTACAAAAAATTTTGAGACACTAAATTCACAGTTACTAGAAAGAATAGTAAGGTATAAACGCACATTGTGAGATTTAAAGACACAATTACGTGGAAATGAAATGAGATGTAGTAAAAATGACCTGTTTATTTACTCTGAGGCAAAAACATAATTTTATCTTATAAATGAGGGTTTGCAGATATTAAATCAGTGAGAGCAGCGGAGAGACGTGCACTAACCTGCTCATGGTACTCGATGCCCATGCTGAGTGTGTTAATGAGAATGGCGATCATTATTCCTCGTCCAAAGTACTTGCTGTCCACAATCTTCCGGAAAGTGTCGCACACAAGCCTCCAGAAACGAACCACCTTTGCTGCCCGAGCTCCTAATGCAAATTTCTTCTTCTTCTTGTTGGGATCTCTGCTGTCCCGATAATGGGCATCCTGTGTGAACTCATACACACCCTCACTGTCAGAGTCTGCTGTCTCATTCCCATCTACTCCCTCAGAGTCGTTGGCCATCGATTTGGCACAATACGGACATGTTTCAGGGTCAAAGGTCAAAGCGGTGTCCAAGTTTGTGCCACTGCTGTTCATGAGTGCATCCTTACAGATGATTTTGCCTGAAATGTACAAGAAAAAGCACATGATGCATGAACAAATGTGTGTGTGTGTGTGTGTATATATATATATAAAATACAATAAAATAAAATAAAGAACCCAAAGAATTTCTAAAATATAATCTTTTTAAATATTAATTATATATATATATATATATATATATATATATAATAGGTAATTTTTTTAAATCTACTACTTTAATAGTAAGGTGTATTGTAATTGTATGCATGAATAAGTAATAGTGAGTGTTTGTAATGTTTTCTTGAATTTTAATTACTTAATTAAAAAATAATTTGCTTTAATAAATTTTAATATCAGAACAATGTAATAAATGTATTAATTTGTTATGAAAAATCTTTTATTTTTTTATAAAAAAAAAAAATAATTGAATCATTTCACTTTAATAGTTTATAGATCTAAATGATTGAAGAGACATTTCAGGGTCGAATTACCAGCAAAACAACTACAATATATAGTGTAACTATGATGATATGAACAAAATACAACATACAAAAATATAAAATAGGGCTGTCAATTTGATTAATTTAATCCAAAATAGGATATTTTTATATTTTTTAAATATATACAACATGTATGTTTGTGTATTTTATATATCCACATATATACACAGTGCACACACATATTATCTAAACCCAAACTTTGATTTTGGATCTGATTAATCATGATTTGACAGCCCTAATTTGAAATTACTAATTCTGTTCATTTTGTTCATACCACCCAACCCTACTCTAAACTTGTGTTTTACACATCCAGCTGTTGAATTTCAGTTAAAAATCCATTTACCAGGAGGACCTTGTGTCTCCACTAGGCACTGTGAGGTGTTGATGGGAGTAGGTGGAATATTTAGGTTGGTAAAGATGCTAGCAGTACAGCTGCCTCCTCCTGGTTCCAGTATTCTCTGTCTGAGCTGCTCTAAGGCCAGAGATGACTGTAACGTGGGGTAGTTCTTATGTACTGGAGCCGCAAATGGTACAGAGTTCCTCTTATATGCCTGAAGAATCGTGGGAGAAGGTGAAGGGCCGCAGCGCAGCGGGTCAAGGTGGCCCACGGTCTGATAAACACTATGTACAGATTCTGCACCGCTGGGGCCCAGAGACCCACAAAAGGGGTCCTGATGAGGGACGATGACAGGTAGCATGAGATGCCCAGAGTTGTTGACATTTCCACTCTGGGAGCCGTTATCCACCTCTCTGCCCCCATCAGTTCGGACACTCCCATTGCCCAGATGGTAGTGATGGTGTAGGTGGTGCTGATGGTGCATGACGTGACGAATGGATCCCTGGCGTTGCTTCTGATGCCGTCTTTTTGTAGGTGGCGGTTCTAGCGGTGGAGAAGCGCAGATCCGCAGGCCTGCTCGACGACCGGCGGCTCGGATGAGGTGGCAGATTTGCCTGGTGCCCTTGCGGATGATGTGGACTAGGTACTTCAGAAGCTCATCATAGCAGCTCCCTGGCTCAGAGAAGCTATTCAGCGTGCTGGCGTTGGACCTGAAGCGCACTCTCTGCTCCTTCATAAGCTGGCTCTCTCGTTGCTTGGTCTCAGAAAACTGTGTCGCTATGACAACTAGACAAAGGTTGATCATGAAGAATGAGCCCACCTGAAAAACAGCAGAGGAGACCATGAACACAGAGAGCTTACTGGTCATTAACAACATTGTTACTGTAAAAGATGAAAAAAAACGCAAGCATAAAATCAATGGTTATTTTCTATTACTTCCGTCTTTTGGTACTTAGAATAATAGTCAAACAGTTCTTGAGTCAAACAGTTACCAATATTTTTCAAAATGTCTTTTGTTGTGTTTCATAGGACAATATCTGGCAACGAGATACAACTATGGGAAAAATGCCTCTCTTGAACAGATTTAAACCATTATGACAGCAATCCATGTCCTAGGCTAAACAAAACATGATTTATAGCAAGTTAAAGACATTGCAACTGCAACTGTTTATTTTTAAACATGGTTATTTAAAAAATAAATAAATAAAAATATGATTCACTTTTCTCCGTCTAAGCCTGTCTGACACAGAGTCACACCAGAGCCTATATAAGGCTGTCTGTATAGAGACAGTTCAGGTAATTCTCTCATAAATGAGTCCAGGTCTGCCCAGCTCAGCCCACAGCCACTCACTATTATCAGGAGGATGAAGTAGATGAAATTGTAGAAGGAGTGAGCATCCATAACAAAGTACATGATGTCCACCCAGCCCTCCAGAGTAATAACCTACAGGAAAGAACAAAAGGAGAGGGATTCAGTGCAGCTTATGTCTCATAAGAGACAGTTCATATAAGGATTTATTTTTATATAAACTATTTTGGGAAACGTGTGGATTCTTGTTAATCTCAAGCATGAAAAAAACATACTTGTACTAATTTCAGTATAGTGATGGACATGCAAACTAAAAGCATAAGTAATCTCTGATTTTATGCTTCTGTGATCAGTTTTTGGTTCTGTTCTCAAGCATGAATGATGAGGTAGACAGTACAGATATTGAATGCTCAGGGGGGGACACCCTACCCAGCATGCACTCTTCATTCCCTTTGATTAATCTGTCACAGATTAGGGAGAGACGGGGAAAGGCAAAACCGGAAGGAAAAAGGCATTTGCTCGCTATTTACAGTGCAATTGAGTGTGCTAGCAGGATGAAGAGCTGTCAGACAGCTAATCTAATTCATTTTTAGATACAAAAAATTAAGCGGCGAGCCACAGAATTGGTCGCTTGCAAAAGAAAGATTAAGTCATCAGGCCACTCCGCAGTTCAGTACATACTGTAACAGTCTCCTAAAGGTGTAATAAAAATGTTTTTTGTTGTGTTGTAAACATATGAAAAGTGAGATTTCAATTCAATTTGAGATTAAAATCAGTGGGCCCATCCAGAAGAATTAAAACCTTATCACCCTTTTCCTGATAAAAGAACACAGAATAAAAATTAATAGATCCCGCTGATCCCTGCAATTGCCTCCATGCCAGATTTTAAAAAGGCTAATCCGAAATCCCAGGACAAATGAGCTTTGTTATTTTAATACAATGTCAGGCCTTTTAGATATCATTGAATGGTCAGGGGAAATGAGTTAAGCACATTTGTGTTCAAGATAGTAAATTAAGTATTAGTTTGGATCAATTGCAATTAATCAGTAAATCAAATGTCACTGTTTGGGTCAAAGTGCCTTTTGTGCCTATAAATTGAAGCTAGTAGATTGTCATCTTATGGCCAATGTTGCAATCCTTCACTATTTTGTAAATCAATCAGCCAATTTAATAAATAATAAATTAATGCATAATACAAGTGAATTTAGACATCACAACATTTCAATGAACAGAATGTAAAACAGCACTATTTTCTAAAGTAGTGTTATTACATTATTAGCGTTTTTATAGTCATAAACTGTAAAACTAGGAGAAATAAGCATGCACAAACCTATCTGGTCTCATGGCATAAACATACTTTAATGCACTTTTAAGTGAGATGCAAGGAGTACTGTGGAGTAAAGCGCAATTTTCTCATAATTACTTGAAGAATATCATGTTACGACTTCAAAACAATACAAATATGCTGGGATATTTCAAAACTGATGCTTTTGAACGTTAACATCACACATTTCCAGCTTCATAGCTATAGGTTTTCATAGACAGTAGGTTTGTTTGGTAGCTCACAGAGTACAGAGATATATTAGAGAGGCAAGGAGCTCTGGTTCAAATCCTGTTTGACAAAACAGTTCATATCTGTGTAAAAGGAAGTTTAAATGGCATGGTTGCATCAACAAATGCATTTTTAACACTATTATGTAGGTTTAGGGTTGGATTTGGTGTAGGGCATAATTTCCATATGATAGAAAATAGCAACAGTCCAGAGATATTTAAATTCTGAACCACCACAATACGTACCTACAGTAGAGATCAACGTAATAATAATAATGAACCTGTGTTTTATCGTAATTCAGTGGACATTTCTCTTTGAAACTACGGTGAAATGTGCAGTAAGGTACATAAAAACAGTGTTGCACAAAAAGTGCACAGAGGTAGTAGACCAGTTTACAAATTACCCAACAGCAACTAACTTTAAAGCAACAATCTATTGTGCATTTTTACTAAACTGTCATTCTAATGCATTTTAAGTGTTTTTATAGGTCTTGGTATAAGTCTTCAAAGCATCAGCAATAAAACAAGACATACAACAGACCTGAAAGATGGCAATCCAGGCATAACCAATGTTGTCAAAGTTTATGGCCCCCTTGAAGGGATTGGCCTCTCCGGCAGAGCAGTTGGTGTAATACTTGTTCCAGTTGACGCAGGTGGTGTTGTCTGTGCTATTGTAAGCTGCCATGTCCAGCTGGCACTGCCGGCCCTCCTCGTGGAGCGTGGGGATGGAGCTGCACAGGCGCATGCCGTTCTCTCGCATTTGAGAACAGATAAATGGGTTTTCATCATCATTCTCTGTGTGGTAGTAGTTGTGCAGGTCTAGACTGGTGGGCCTGTACGAAGGATATAAAAATAATTACTTCTTAAAATGATAGTTTACCACCCAATAATGAAAACGTAATCACTTCTTTAATGACGTTGCAATCCTTTCTTGCTAAATTAGATATATGTACTTCAATAAAAATTCAATAAAAGGGGAGTGAGGCTGTCAAGCTTCAAAAGTGGCACAAAATTATATAACCTCAACTTAATGTTAGTAGATCACTGAGTCAGTGAGCTGAACATGTGAAGGAATCATTCAGACTGATTATGTGAATGATGTCAATCAGGTACTAGAAAGATTTGCTCAGTAAAGACAAAATAATTTATTATGTTCCTCACACAAGGCTAATGCATGCTTCAGAGTGCTTGGAATGTCATATGCACCCCTTTTATGGTTATTTAAGTACTTTTTACTTATTTTGCAGCTTTATAGTCATTCAGTGTTAATGAAGAGCCGTATAGCCAGGATCTTTTTCAAAAATTCACCTTTTGTGTGCAATGAAAGAACGTACATGTAACTATGCAAAGCACAAACGCATAGTTCAGACGACTCATGCAAATGAGAGCAAATCAGCTGTACATTGAGCAATAACTCAGCCAATGAAGACTTCAGTGCCCTCTTCTCAGCCTCAGCTTCTCCTAGGGTTGGGCAAACACCCATTTAAGCAGCAGTCAGGCTGCAGTGAGATCAGCGGTAACTATCTCCAGAAGAAATGCGATTGAGCAAGGCCTAGCTTTAATGGCGTTTGGCTCTGACATTGGATAATTGGGCCGTCTGTCAACACAAATTCACCTCGGAGAGAAAGTGCCATGGTGAATTAGCTGCACAAGTACCTTCAATTACCCATTGGGACAAATCCTAGCCTTCCAAAGAACCCTGCCCCTTGAAATATTTATTTCTTAAGAGCAATTTAACAGTTTAAGACCATCTTAATGTTACATAATCACCGCTACAAGCCAATCTCTGTGAGGCAGTGGATTCCATCAACACACTGTGTTAGCCAGGCCATGAATCCATGGGGTCTAATTCATGCTCTCAGTGCAATGATAGCTCTGGGGTTTACAGTGCTAGATAGTAAACAAAAAGAATAGATTCAAGGGTGAAAATTAATGGTAGCAAAAGAAAAGATAGTGTCTGCTACAGATTTATGCATTAGTGAAAGGAAATCATTTCCAAAACTGTGTGTAACCCTTGCACTTTTGTGGACATTTGGTGCACAATTATTTCCATATCAATTTAAACTTTATTTGCTTAAAAAAGGGGTAAGGAGTTGAAGAGAACTCAGTAATACTCAATGCATATAAATAAAAATTTAAAAAATATATATTTTAATAATTTAAACATTTTTGGAGTTTATTACTTTCAAACCTCTTTTCTGTAAGCCCATAAAATACCATATATTTATTCATCCATTTATGTTAGTGCTGTCAAACTATTAATATGTTATTAATATATTTACATAAGATATGTATGTAGTATTTATTATGTATATAACATATGCATGCAATTAAGAAAAATGTTAAGTTTATATTTTATATACAGTACTGTGCAAAGTCTTAGGCCACTAGCATTTTCACCAACAAAGAATGGTTTAAAGTCAGTTATTTCTATCTTTTGCGGTAGCGTGTCAGTTCGAAATATCAGTTTACATTTATTACAGTTATGTCATTAATTGTAATAATAGAGATATTGTTTCTTATTCCCAAGAAAATACTAGTGGCCTAAGACATTTACACAATACTATATATATATATACTGTATATGAAATATAAGAATACAAATTGTATATGCATGTAAATATGTTTAATATATTTACAGTACAGATAGATTTTTTTTTTTTTTTTTTGTAATTCAACTTTTTTATCGTTCAACAGTCAAAACTTCATACATCACAGTATTCAGTATTCTCCTTTCTAATCAAATCCCTCGTTCAGTCACTAGTCACCATCAGCATAACAAAACAAAAAGCGCATGGAAAATCAGTTGTTAAGAAGTTCTGCTCATCACACCATTTTTATATGCTGCCAAAAATTATCCCATGTTTTTCTCATTTCTCCTACACCCTGCAATCTTCCCAACATGCACTCATATGATGCAATTTCAATCATCCCATTAGTCCACTCTTTCAGATCAGGGGTATCTTAATAAGTGTAAATGCATTCTTTGCTATATTAGGTACAACTCATTTATCTCCAAGAAGGCATAATTGTGGTTCTACCGGTAAATTAGCCCAACCATTTTTCAAGTACTTTCAGAATTTTATGCCAGAATGGCTCAACTAAAGAGCATTCCCAAATCATATGTAAATAAGTGCCCTCTTCTTCTTTACATTTCCAGCAAAGACTATTTCCAGCTATTCCAACTCTGTAAAGTCTATATGGTGTATAATAATATGTACAATTCTGTAACAAATGAATTTCCCTCTAGCTTCCCTATATATATAATATATAGATAAAAGATATTTAAAATTTAAATATTTTAAAAATAAATTTAAAAATTTTTGTATTTGCTTTCAATCCCCTTTTCCGTAGGCCCACAAAATCCCATTCAAATTGATCTCTCGTTGATATCTGGCCTTTCATCATTAATAAGGTGCTCACATCATAAACCCTCTCATTTTAAGACTCCTGAGGTCACTTGTAAATTAATATCATGCTTGTGACAGTACATCCCAGGCCGTCTAACTCACAGGGAGAAGTTTTCCGGGAGGAAGCAGCGGTTGCGAAGAAGCCCGGCCCACAGCTGGACCCCTACGATCCCAAAGATGAAGAAAACAAAGAAGCAAAGCAGCAGCACATTGCCCAGCATGGGAAGAGTGTCCAGCAGAAGCGTCACCAGGATCCTCATACCTGCAACACAACGAAAGAACAACTGTAGCACTACACACTCAAAAATCCACTGTTGTAATAATAAAAAAGTTACGGCCACAAGCATATTGCTCTTGTAAAACATATGAAATTATAGTGCTATAATGCACTGAGCAAACTGTTGCTCACTTTCACGTTTATAGAGGCTCATTGTCGAGCCACATTGCAAATGTTTACACGCGCCAGTAAAAATCTCTGCTGATTTCCAGTTTTTCAGACACTGCTGCTGCCCTGGCTTTTCCAATATATCTGCCCTGTGTCAAACCACAATGCCAGCTGACTGGAGCATAAATGATGAAAATCATTTCCTGCTCAGGGTTTGGCGGGTAATTGGTGGAGCGGGGTAATCCAGCCTGTGCTCCCTGGCAGCCTGCAGTCTGTGGGTGATAACTGTGGCCAGCTGTAATTTCCACATTTGGAGGAAGAGTGAGTGGCGATAAGCAGTGAGGCATTAACAGGAATGAATGACAATGGAGGATCCGTGTCATCACATAAAATGGCTCTGTGCTGTGTGGGTTTACAGAGCTCAGTATTGTGCAGATGCTGCATTTCTCAAAGCCATCATCTTCGAGGCGGGTTTTAGCCCCTTAAATTCACTCTTCTCTAATGAGATGCCCTGATGGAAACATGGCTTTAGAATATTTTTTTATGTCTGGGAATTTAGGAACCGCTGCGTCGTTTTGTGAGTGTTTATCAGCCTGTATCTATTTACTTGTAATTAGGAAATGGTGAGCGCAGAACGACAATCTGAGTCTCTGAAATTCAGAGCCTTTCTTCCAATTACGATGCATTTCTTGTGGATAATCCACTGCTCTGAGATTTCTGCACTGAAAATCACTTCCTAACTTCGGTCATTAGTGACTCCAAATTACTGTGGAGTTCACCCTAGCACAGCAATTCAGCTAAGCTTGCCAAGTCAGGGCTTAACAAGCATTGAATCAGTGACAGTGGCACAGATCCGTGTCCCTTACAAACTGAAAGGTAATTCCCCACAGAGAGCCAGGTGTATTTCCTGGAGAAAATCACCTTCTGGAATTTTGGGTCCCGGAGGCTGACAAATGGAATGCTAGACCATGTTTCCTCACAATACCATAATGGACTGTTTGAGCAGGAGGCTGAGCTAACTTTAATCAATGGTCTTTGTTTATGTCACTTGTCAACTCATTTTATGAATTAGATTTTCCAATTTGTGTATAAAACTCAAGGAATTGATTCTTTTGGATTAAATCACATGTAATTTACTAAGCTGATTGGCTGAGCCTCATGAACAATAATGACAGATTTTAATGGTTCAATTATTATTATTATTTTTATTTATTTATATTTTTTTAAGTTTAGCAAAATTTAAGATTTAGCAAAGCATTTACTAATTTAAAGCATTTCAATTTAAAATGAAAGCACATCAAATTCAATGGAAATCAGTGGGAACCCATGAACAAACCATCTTTCATATTCCACAGAAGTAAGAGTGTCATATAGGTTTGGCCCAATATTGATGACATAATTTTTAAATAACATAAATAATCATTTATTTATTTTTTGTACTGCTATATTGATTTCTCTCTGCAAATAAAAACTAAAAATTGCATGCTTCCTCTTTATCTGATTATACAACCATCTAAAGTTCGTTTCCACATCTACCATAGATGCTAGTCCTAATTTCCTAGTTTCCTTATCTGACCTAGCTATGCCAGTCTGTAGCAATTCATAATGCAAAGGTCTGACTCTCCGCAGGTGGCTCAACTCATTTATAAACTCCCCCCTGAAAATATTATTTAGCAGAGCGTATTCCCCAAGGGCAGACTGTAAATATCCAGCCATAGCTGCTCTATTCTGTTGAAAAGAGTCTCCCAGGCCACACAATGTGCTCGGGCCCCTGTGTTATGAAGAAGACCCCTGGGATCCCCTGCCCTTTGGTGTCCTCCACATGCACCAAACAAGCTCAATAACAAAGCACAGGGGAGAAAGAGATCATAACCGTGCTTTCTATTTATTTCTCATAAGCTTCCACAGATAATAAAAGAACAGCTTCTCTGTAGGTTTAATTAAAACAGCTTGAGGGGACACGAAAACCACATAAACACAGGAGTCTATTCCAGTGCTGTACTGCTGTAGCAGTCTTAACACAAGGGTGTTGATACTTGGCAGAATACTTAACAAAAGAGATGAGAAGCTTAATCTTCACGATATTAATTCAATAAGGTTGTAAAAGGACAACACTCAACCCACTGATTTCATTTCGGCATCATTCAAAAGCTCATTAAAGTGTGCTGGATAGAAATATACGCCCTGATGTTAAAAAGATAAATACAGTGTTCTGTCTCAAAACTCTAGGTGGCACAGGCCAATAGGTCTAACCCAATCATATATAATTACATCATCTTCCACACGGCACAGCTTATTGCTTTCTTTTCGCATCAGCAGCCAATGAGTTTGCTGCTCAGTACCCATTTGCCTCAGCTCACTTCAGAAACCCTCCACCTTCCCCAGCTCCACCTGTACAGATCTGCTACACAGTAATATCATGAATGTTATACAGCGGTGGCCAAAATGATTAGATCACTAGTATTTTCACAAGCTAAAAATGGATTTACAGTAAGTCAGTTATTTCTATGTTTTGCTATGGTGCGTCAGTAGGAAATATGCGTTTACATTACCAAACATTCATTAAGCCATTAATTGTAATAATCCAGTGAATTTTTGTTTGCCCAAAGAGTCTGACAACCACAGACATGTACAGATGCCCCATTGGATCACTTCAGGCAGTATTTTAGGTGTATTTGACGTCATTAATCATACCGTTGAGCCATTTTGTGCAGGATTGTGGCATCTTTCGAATATATACAGTGATTCCTATGGTGAACGAGATCAAGTCAGACAGCTACAATACGGCGGATGGCTTATGTATGGTGGCCCATAGAAACAGTCGCTAGTGAAGCATCTACATATAGATATCTATGCTGACAACAGCCAAAAAAAGGTTTTAAATCAGTTATTTCTATCTTTTGTGGTGTCAGTTGGAAATGTCAGTTTACATTTATTACAATTCTGTCATTAATTGTAGTAATGCTGTGAGATTTTTGTCTGCACAAGGAGTCTGACAGCAGCCAGTGCTCCACAGAGAGATCTGATCTGATCATCATCCAGTCTTTCCGGAATGACATGATGAAGCAGAACAAACTCAGACTAGAAGAATTGTGCAATCGTCTCTAAAATGTTTAAAATTTTTTACTTTTGCATGTAAAAGTTCCTTGAAGAATCTTGGAGTCATTGCCACAGCTCTTCTGGATTTAGTCTGAGTTTGTTCGGTTTCGTAATTACAGCCTGGAATATTTTACCCAAAAACTGCCAGAATTCTATCATCCATTCATTCCAAGGGTTATTGATATACTTTGCTCATAAACAGTTGTTTCAGTGTTAGAATATGAATTTCAGTAAGTCTTAAAATGTTAATTTTACATTTTAGAAATATTACATAGTATTTCAATATATTATTTTACAAATAATATACATAATTAAAAAAATATATATTAATAATTACATGATTTATATTACTTCCAATTGATAGAAAAACACTTGAAGGGTGACCATTTTTTTTTCAATATTTAATTTATTTTAAATATCTATTTTTAAATTAAATCAGAATAACAAAGCCATCCACCTGGTCCAAGGCTTGTAGACTGGCATACTCTCATCTTTGTAATTTTCATAATTCTTAAAAAGTCAAAAAAGTCACTCATGTGGTGGACAAAGTTATCAGTTCCTCTCTTCCTGTGTCTATATCTCTTTCTCTCCAACAGTGCTCTCTTTCCTCTCACCACTCCAATGTCCACGTGTCCAGCCCTCCAATTACTGCTGGCCTTCTGAAAATGATGACCGCAACGTCACCGCCGGCGGACACTCGACATGATGTTGTTCCTCGGCCCAAATAATAATAGAATACACAAGTGGGCAGCCAGACGGATTTCCAATTAACCTCCAACCGCCCTCGAGTGTGGAATCATGGTGAATTCTAATCCAGAAGACGAAGAGTAAAAGAGCTCCAGACTTTCTGACAGACTAATCCACCTTCTGGGGGAGTGAAAGGGCACTGATAGTGGTCTGTCTACATATTACAAACCTTTTAAGAGATCGCTTTTCACACCTGCACACCAAATACAAGGTAGAGTGAGCCAGCTGTACACCACAGCAGTGTTGAGTATTTTGATTTGTGAGGGAACATGTTTGTCATCTACTGACAGTTTTCCCCCGTCTCTTCATCAATCAAGCCATGGGTGTGGAGAACAACAGAGTGTGATGTTGATTAAGACAGCTCCTCAAAGATAGGGAGAACAGAACGACAGAGGGCAGGGAAGTATAGAGGACATAGAAGAAGGTGATGTGAAACACAGAGTGAGACTGACATGACTCTGGAAAGTACAAACTCAACCATAGGCCTTGGGCAAGGTAGACACCATATTTAATTTAACACTGAGGAAAGGTAAGGACTTCAAGACTTTGCAATGCCAAACACTGTGTAAAGATACTAGATGATATCATTTTTGGCAACACACAACTTTCAAAACTGTTTTATGGAGTTTTTGTCTACAGTTTTTTTTGTTTTTTTATTTTTTTTCACAAGCCGAATAATCAGAATGCTGTTAAACAGCAATACCATCAACTGAATTCCCTGTACCTCTATAAATATAATAGTAATTATACTAACAGTTATTACTATTATTATTAATTAATTAATTATATTAATTAATAAATAAATATATATAAATCTTAAAAATACAATGCAGTCTAATTACATTTTCAGGAAAAAAAGTTAATAAATAAAATAAAAAACTTTTTAAATCATAATTGCAAAATTTCCCCTTTTAGAGTGGAAAAGATCACCAATAGCAATTTATCTAATACTTTACTTGTCAAAAGTACTTCAAAATGTTTATGACATGCTGCTTTAGTGTCCAGCTTGACAGTTTAATGATTGATGATTTGAGTTTAACTCCTATTATGTTTCTCTCTCTCTTTTTTGTTTTGATTGGTGCTGCAAAAAAAAGTGAAAAATGACAAATCGGATCAACAAAAATCTCTGTCACCCATTTTCCCAGTGACGGTCCGCAGCAGGCGAGCCACAGATAAAATAATTTGCAAATTAATGCAAACATTAGGCCTTTAATTAGTCTGAGTGAGTTTTGAATACTGAATTAGGCTGTCTGCTACCACTTCACCCCCTGTCTTATATTGACAGAGGTAATAATTAGTTATTAATCATGACAGAAATGGATGCACTCATGTCTCCTAACTGAACTAGAAGGAAGACACCTGAATGCCATTTGTGACCACTGGGGCCTACAGTGAATAACATGACCTGCTCCTCTGATGAAGAATGGGTGCAGTTTGTCTGTGGGACTGATAGACATAGCCTACTGAAACGTATCCAGAGGGGTGAGAACTGAACGGGACCCCACACAAATTACCCTCTCCAAAACCTTAGCCGGGCTAGTCAAAACATTCCAGCTAAATGCTACCATTGTTCAATATACATTTTACTACTCTCCACAAATAGGGACATCAAGCAGAATTGGCCAGACACGGCTCCTTGTGAAATAAGAGCCGCGGGGGAACTGCGGGCATCTCCTTGGCACGGAGGGTGATTAAAACATCCGGTATATAAAGATGTGGCCAATGAAATATCATCACCCTGCCTTGGAGAGAGAGAGAGAGAGAGCGCCAGTCTCTATTATTCTTTCTTTGTGCGTGTGTGTGTGTGTAAGAAAAGAGAGAGGCCGTAAAAAGCACTGAAGAGGAAAATGATCTATAAATCTAAAGTCCCTAAAATGGCAAGAACTCTTCTGTTCTATGACTGAGCCCAAGCTACATTTTTCATTCAAATGTTGATTAAATTGCATTAATTGACCACAGTGCTTAAATAATGTAACTCAACATAGAACACTCTGAATTTAATAAACTCTATGATTGAATGCAGGGAATTAATAAATTGAATTAGGTTATGAGTTCCTAGTTTAGAAAATGTAACATTTAATCACCGTTAAAGAAACAAAAGTGATTATTTGGGGTTTACGTAATATTCCACAATTATTACTAACTAATAAAGAACACAAGCAATAGGATCTCAATATAATATAAAAACAAACTGTTATTCCTATTCACACTGCTTTATTATTTAGTATTAGTATTTCATGTATTCAGACAAAATAGTGAATATTTTTTGTTTACTGCACATTGTTAGTTCAATATAAAATAATTAAAACAATTACAACTTTTGATTAGTAAATGTTGAAATTAGTACTGTTAAACAATTAATCACATCCAAAATAATAGTTTGTATTTACATGATACAGTATGTGTGTGTGTACTGTGTATATTTGTTATGCATACATAAATGCACACACATGGATGTATATTTTTAAGGAAAATGTTATATTTATATATTAAAAATAATATAATAATAGAAATAATAAAATAAAAATAATAGAAATTAGCTATAAATATATATACATATATATATATATATATACGTAAATATAAGTGTGTTCATTTATATATGCACAATAAACCTACACAGTACACACCTGTTATGTAAACACACTTTACTTTGGATGTGAATAATCGTTTGACAGCACTAGCTGAAATGATGACTGATGTATTTTCACTTTTATTTCATGTGAACAAATGCAGTTAACTAATGAAAGCAAATGATGTTGTACTCACTGGGCACTCGGTTGATAGCCCGAAGAGGTCGAAGTACTCTGACTGTTCGGACCGCAGAGAAACTAACATTCTGCAGGTTGAGAGAGTATTCCAGCATCCTGTAAACACACACAAATAAAAAGAGTTTCCATAAAGCAAGATATTTGAATGCATACACATACTAATGAAGACGCATTACCCCCATTTGCAGTGCATCTGTTAATTAATCTCCGTTTTGGATTTTATTGGAATTTTTAACATCACCTGAAAGCAGAAACTAATCTGATTTTTAAACTGATGAAAGCCCTCCATATGTATCACTTAGTATGGAAGCAAAGCGTAAAAGGCCAGCAATATTTTCAAATAAACACTGACAGGCCAGACACATTAGTGGCGTGTTTTCTGCCGAACTGCCAACGCCATACTGTAGATCAATCGAAAGTTATCAGGATTCATCAAACAATTACACTGAATCGTTTTCAATTAGGTCAAAAAGAGGTGGAAGGAAGGTTAATGTAGAGCTTTCGCAAACAAACACATCCACAGCTGCTCCGCACATGTGAACTTCGGAGCGAGGCACATGAAAGAATCGCATGTTTTTGTAGAAAATAAACAAAGTGTGTGTCTCTATGTGCCTGTGAGCTTGCAACCGTGTAATTGCAAACCCAATAACCGTTTCTGGCCATACAACAACTTAAAAATCGCAGAATTACAGTATCAAGTTAATACACAAAGCTGATGTCGATAAGCATATGCACATGTTAATGAGGGTTCTCACGGTCACATGGCCTGCTTAGATTAAAGCTGCGTGATCTGGGGTGTTTCTCCATTCTTTCAAATATGGATTGAGTGAAGTCGGTGACGTGCAAACAGTGCGAGCCCCATTAGCCAAGCGGGGCAGTGAGGAAATGTGTTCTGACTTTGTTGCTCCTGAAATGTGCAGAACAGCTTTGAAGGCACTGATTGGGCTTGATGGAAACCAGCTGGCGACTGGACTGCAAAAATAATAACAGCGGAGACTAAAATTTGAAGGAATGGGAATGAAGAAAGCACGAAAATATCAAAAGGGGAACACAGGAAGTGGATATGAGGAAAGCAAAGCAAGCCGTCGACTCTAAGGACGAAACGCCTGTAAAGAAGGAGAGAGACAGGACATGCGTGAGGACACTCTGCAAAAATGTCCCCAGGGACGTAGGATGCGTCTAAACAAGGAGGTCGTGTGTAAATGGGATATCGTCAACAGCCTCTTACTTCTACCGTACACACGTATGAATCACTAATATGGCTGCTCGCAAACACATAAACAAAAAGTGAAGTGTCAGAGCCAGTCAGCACATAGACTTCACTTCTGTTATCTGTTTGTGTTTGGATCGGCCGTGGTGAAGGATGACACACCTTCCCAGAATCTCTCCGTTTCTGCAAAACACGGTCACACAATCAACAACAGCTCCACGCTGCATATACAATGCCAGTTGCGAGGTCACTATAATAGGAAAAGCATGAGCGAGCCAAGGGTCTTGGATTCAAAACAACTGTGGCCTTCCACATCCATAAGAAATCAGCTCGAATTGATCTCCGTGAGAGAGAAAGAGAGAGAGAGAGAGAGAGAGCTAGCGTGCTGTTGTGTCTTGTTTGAACAGCTCCACAACAGACTATTGAGAGGACTGAAAGACATTTAAATTCCTGCAGCATTAGAAATACCAGCTCTTTTGGGACATACTCCATTTCATACGTTATGAACCAGGGTTGCTCTGTATGATCAATGCAAGATTTGTTGGTTTTACGAAGGTTGCAACAGAGTACATGCGGTATTTCAGATGCTTTACACTTCCCCTTCTCTCTCTCTAGTCCCTTGTGGTCTTCAAAGCAGCCATCCTGGCCGCAGTTCAATCAGAGCTTGGTGTCTTCCACCACCTGGCAGGTTAATGAGGCGAGTTTCGGAGGAGGTTCACTTCCGAACAATCAGCTCTCCATTAAGATAGAGAAGGAAGATACCCCTAACAACACACACACACACACATACTCTGTCCTCGCTTTCCCTCTCAGTCTGTCCACATGAATTCAGTTCTTTGTCTTATTTATGGTATCTCGTTTTAGACCAACTACAAATATATGACAAGGGGGACTAGTACGCACAAGTTGTGTTCACTGTGCTGACGTAGTTATTGTTAATATACATCAACATGCTTGTGAATTTGTTTTGATATTGCTAATCAGAGGTAGGTTTTAATAAGAATTTGTGTAAATAATTAATGAAGATCACATTTGTGTTTTTAAGTATATTTTATGTATTTATGAACAAAACTTGTTTTACACCAAAAAAAGAAATCAATACATTAAATAAACAATGACGCATTAAACTGATAAAAAAAAAACAAAGGAAGAAAAAAGAAAACATATTTTTAATGTTACAAACTAAAATATAACAGTTAAATATAACAAAAATATTAAGCAGCAAAACTGTGAAAATAAATAAATAGTGTTTTGATTTAGTAAATTAGCATATTAGAATAATTTCTGAATAATCACATGAAACCGAAGACCAGAGTAATGAATGCTGAACATTTAAATATTTACTATAATAATATAATATTTTATTTACTATTTACATGTTTTTTGTTTTTTTTTTTAAACATTTAAAAGGTAGCATACATTTTGTTTTAGCTACATTCGCTAAAAGCTATTTTCCTAAACTTTGAGGAGAACTCCAGCATACAAACTGCCTCAGAGCTAACAGGTGCGGACTAAAAGCAACAAAACGTACATTTTGATTTCATGGGTCCTGTCTAGTTGTCTCAGCTCACAAACAGAGACCAACAGAGAGATTTAAACAATATTTCTCCGCATTTTTATATTTCTGTCTTGTACTTTTCTATTTATTTCTCTCTCAACAATCTCTCAGAGACAATTGCCGTCAGGGGTGCTTTTCTGTTTTTATGGGATGGGACAGATTGATTTACTATGGTCGGAACAGGATAATATGCCCCTAGCCTCGAATTCAGAACAGTGAAAAGACAAGCTCCTTTCTGTTTCTCAAATAAGTGTTCTTCAAAACAATACCTCAACACCTAAGCCAAGCAAGAGCCTTCCAAATCAAAGAGAAAGAACGTCTGAGAGCACTACTCTTCCCACCGTTTTAATGAGGAATAAAGCCATTTTTGTTCTTTCCTCTATCTTTCCCCTTGAGACTATATACAGTATACTATGTCAACACTGACCGATTCTGGGGCCCTGTGGTCGTTTTACAGAATAATAATCATAATGGAAGCTAACGCAGACATATGACTCGAGAGGATGAAGAGGAAACCAGATTTGCTTTGTGTGCCTCTGCTAAAAAGCGTTCCTCTGATGGGTCGAAAATAAATGAATGAAGGGGACCTGTAACTGGCTTTTTCTTTCAGGAAACATTTGATCACCTTTTTTCATAATGCTTTGTCCTTGTCTCGTCCTATTGACAAGGTCTGTGTCTGAACATAACGTGAATAGGCAGCGGGTCTGGAAACATCCGAAGCACATCATTAAATCAGAAGCAGAGGTGGACATTTAGATTCTCCTCTCCTCCATGAGGTTTGATTAAGAATTGAAACAGCAGATGACACCAGTGAAATTTGTTAGAATAAAATTAGTTTTCCAAACAAAGCGTGAGTGAAGCAGCCTGAATATTTCATTAAAGTTAGCAAATCAAATGAGAACCTAAAGGGATAAGTCATTATTTACTCCTCAACGTCAGGTTGTATCCTAACTGTATGACTTGCTTTCTTGCATGAAAACTACTTGTGAAGTCTACTGACCCATACACTCTTAAAACCTTTCAGTGAACAGTTTTTAACAGAACATAGTTTTTAAAAAACATTAATTCCAATTAAAGACTGTGCAAGTATGGTATATGGTTTCTAGTGTGAAAAAGCAACAGTGCCCCTATTATGGGTTATGAAAGGTTCATATTTTGTTTTTGGGAGTCCCAAAGAACAGGTTGACCTGCATCCAAGGTTAAAAAACACTGTCTTCTTACAATATTAATTTATTTTTACCTTATTTGTTTTCCAAACCCCTCTGGTAATTGGTCGACTTCATTTAAAGCAGTTTTTGTGAGCTTTTAACGCTCCGAAAGTGGCACCTAGCGACAAAGAATGAATTCACATTTTTATTCAGACCGATGCATAAAGATCAACAAATGGGTAGCCAATATGCTAACGTTTCATTTTAATGTCAACATGAAATGGCTTTTAAAAATTACTTTATTCAGAGTTGATTCTTTCTTTTGAGATACAATAACTTTATACATGGAGCACTTTCAGATTTAAAACTTTGCAGGATGTTTTCATTCACTTAGAGCTGTGTTACACACTGCATGAAAGGTCATTTTTATAAATCTATAATAGAGGCACTTTAATCAACAGGAGTGAGTAAATGCTTTATCTTGCTTATTTCAAAGCTATTATTTCACCAACTCATCCAACAGTTACTAAAAACAAATATTTTGCCTTCCTTCTCTTTCCCTTTAGGTTAGTAAATGAATATGAGCTTAATGGATGTGCGGAAGCTCTCAGCCATCTGCTCGTATCTGTGAATGACTGCGTTATCACTTCCAGGCATCTCCATATACACATTTGAGATGAAGAACTCCTAAGATGAAAGTGCCGGATGTTGTCCAGTGTCATCAACATCCTCCTGACCAAATGGCATTCTTGAAGATTCTTAAACTTCAGCATGGAATCCTCATTCAGGCCTGAAGAGACTCTATTAGCACTGGTGATGTGGGTCATGACCTGATCAGGAGCTTTTACTGTGATTCAATCTAGAGCAGACCTGTCTCCAAACTCTCAGTTTGTTATCTAGAATAGAAAATAAAAAAGTAAACTTCATCAGCTTTTGTTGATGGTTTTGATCTTGTGAAAGCGTCTTCTGCATGTTCTGGTGACAGTCACATAAAAGACAGTAATTGTCAGCTTTTTTGACATGAACGATGGCAATTACGTTGACAGGTTGTGCTAGCCTTAGAACTATTGACTTGACCCGAAACTGACAGCTGTCTACACGAAACAAAATACATGTCAGGTCAAACCACCCAGAAGGAAAGTAAATTATCAGCATTTTCTCACCAAGACATTCGTGTGAAAAGGCCATCAACTATTCTTACCACAAAAGTGAAGAAATCTTCAAATAACTGTAAAGCTTTTTTGAATAGTGGAGTATCATTTCAGTCAATCCAGGCTCTCAGGGTCAGCTTGCTGGGTTTAAAATGAGCAGTGAGTGTGTACCAGAAAAGAGAAAGCGAGTCGAAGGATCTTTCTAAGTTAAAAACCTGATTTTTTTTCAGGAAGAGCCTTCACTCTCTTTTATCAGACAACTTCCAGGCAAAAAGCCAACTATACTGGGGAAGGGGAAGGAAAAAGAAACCGAGGAAGGTGAAGAGGCAAAAAAAAAGAGGAGAAAGGGATGTACTGTAGAAGTGGAAGCTTTGGATGAATATAAAAGTGGAAGAGGAAGACAATAAGAAGTAAATATGGATGTGGAAGAAAGACAAAAATGAAGAAGAGTATGCGGAGGTGGATTAGAAGAGGTTTTAGAATTAGTGGAATGAGGAAGAGGAAGAAGAAAAAAGAAAAGATTAAGACATCTGGGCCTTGCCTTAATGCTGAAGCTTCCAGACTAATCATACATCATATCCCAGATGAGGTACATAACATTCAGCATATCATTAGAGGGACTGATGAAAAATAATAGTGTAAAAACACCAGGTATTCCAGTAAAAGAAATATTTAAGCAAAAATAAAAAGCAAAATTTGTCTTGTATCCGTTTCCTGTCTAGGCCAAAGTTGGCATGAAAATGCATGAGAGAATAACAACTGAAATAATAACATATTGGTTCCTTGTCAAAGTATGCAACATTTGGTAGAGCATTATGGAAAAACTCGTAAAACTCACTTCCATCAAGGTTATGGCAAAGTATGCTAGAAGAAATTCTAGAAATGCCTTTATACCCAATCTCTCGTTAAAAAACATTTAAAAAAAAGCTTCTCTGTCTCATAGAGCATTTAAAAAGTCTTCGAAACAATCTCTGAAGACACTGTCACAAGCCCTGTGGATTTGGAAAGTTTTGTGTATTTAACTCGGTGTGTGTGAAGACTCTGCGGATAAGAAAAGGGCAGACTAATTTAAAAGCGATTCAGCAAAAGTTGCCAAACCGCTGCGGGTGTCTGAAACTGATACCTTGTCTTGGTGGGGTGTATTGAGGGTCCGCGTTCTCTAAGGGCTTGCTTTGAAAGATTGAGAAGAGAGAAAGCATTGCCTCAATGTCTCTGCAGATGAGACACACAAAGACATACGATCCACAGCACAGCAGCCAAGATATTTTGACTTCTATAAGCTCTCTGGCTCACCTCAGATACAACAGAACAGAAGATTCAGCAAAACAATGTCTGAGCGAAGGGTTTTGGAAACCGAACCATCTCGTTGAACCACCAACACCAATTTATTCACATAGTAAGCAGGCTAAAGTGAGTTTTAGACTTGTGATTTACTGCATCAGAATGTTCTCCAAAAGGAAAAAAAGACACTAAATGTTAACCTTTAAACTGAAACAAATGGTTCATATAAACCATGCCTCCAAGTTCTCTGGTTTATAATGAATTACACTTTTTTATGTTACTTGGCCTGCCAATTTTTACCAAAGCCCAAAAAATAAATGAATCTTAGTACTAACAAACAAAATCTGTGGTTCTGCCATGATTTTTGGACAGGGTACTACGTTGGACACTGGACAAGTAACACAGCTTTTTGGACATGTCATTATAGTACTGCTATTGATTTCTGGACATGTACTAAAGCAGCACCATGGTATTCTTGGAAGTGCTTTGGAGTATCATGTGAATACCATTTTAGAATAACAGTATATATCAAAAACCATGGTACCTGATACCATGCTCCAGATTTTTCATAAAGAACCACAACTGATCAAACTGCTGAGAATGTGTAAGATGATATAGACTGTCAGGAATTACTGAAGGACTTGGTGGTAAGCATTTCATCTGGAGAAGTATCAAAACCCTAGGGGAAACTAGTTTGCGCCCACAAGTGGAACAAGCCAGCAGTCTGTCACTCTTGTATGGTTATCTTGTGTACACACTTTGGATGTTGTCTCTTGAACGTGCTTCTATACAGTCCATACGCTGGGATGATCTCCATCTCAACAAATAATCCTATGAGATTACCAACATGACACATGAGGTTAGGTCAGAGGTAGTAAATCTGGCAATAAAGCCCAAGCTTCCACTGAATCATGACTGACAAGCTTCATGGAATGGGAATGGGAGTCCTTGTGTTTCTTGGAAAGCAAACACATCACATAACAAACCACAAATCTTTTCTTCGCTGAGCAGCTTGTCTTTCCTGACCTTTCATGGCTTTCTCAAAAAAGTTGTAGATCTCTATTAGTGATACACATTTTCTTTACTGTATTTCCCAAGCCACACATTTACACAACTAACAGTCTGTATTTGATACCAGTCTCTTTGTTTTATGGTGTTCACAAGCCCATTAGGGGTTCACACTAAGGTTCCTCACACAACAGCGTGCCCTATTTAGGAGACTTGAGACACACACATACACAAAGATAAAGATAAAGACTATTTTGACAAAGACACATTGAAGAAATACATATTTGCAGCTAACCATGTGGGATGCACTGGCTGATAACAGATAGAACTAGCAATATCCCAATTCTTATCCACATGTTCCCTAGTGAAAAATAAATATACTTAAATGTATTTGAAATGCATTTATTTTATGCTACAGTAAGTATACTACAAATACATTTACATGTTTTTGTACTCAAAAAATAAGCAGCAATTGTTCTTTTAGGTTTACTTAAAAACTAATATTGTACTAAATAGTAGTGCTTACGTTTAACTAAAGATTGTGCTAAATGGGAAATGTTGTAAGTATACTTGAGGTACACTTTAAATATCTTGTATTTAAATACCAATATAAAAAAAATAATACGATCTTCAATAGTGACACTAAACACAGTTTAGGCTTAATATTAGGAAATGTGCATTGTGAACAAGTAGTACTTCAAATACAGTTTATATATTACTTATCTAGACCTATGTTTATATGTTTTACAGATTATATTTTATATGTTTGTATACTACTCTTTTAATAGGGTTAACATGTTCCAAACTGGCATGCTGTTATTTCTACTTGGAAACATGAAAGAATTCACGAGTTAACGCTTCCTCATTAATGAATGGAATGAATAAAGCAAATTTGGCTTGCTGTCTGGGGAGGGAGTCGGGAGATTCTGCAAATTCCGAACCCTAGCGGCTTGAACCCTAGGCGAGGTTTAGAGGTTCGGTGTCCGGCTCGATCTCCGTCTGCCCCCTGGAGGAAGGCGTGGAGCTAAGGAGGAGATGGGGAGGAGGAGGGGTGCACAAAAGTGAGTTGCGGAAGTAAGGAAAACAGGTGTATTTATAGTGGGATCGAAGAATTTGATTGGGCGATCGTAACGAGGAGATTGATTAGATGATGCGGTGCCAGCCGTGATTAATTCGTCCAGCGATCCTCCCAAAACTGTTATTATCAAAACATTCACTAATTGTATTAAACATTTTCATGCATCTCTTTAATTTCAATAGTGAACCTTCAAGCTCCAAAAAAGGCTCATAAGGCAAAATATTCCTAAAAATATATTCTATTATTCTAAAGCCACAAGAGAAAGGGATTTATTTTACATAATTTACATGGTCAATATGAACTGTCACCGAAATAAAAAGAGCTTCACGAAGTTTCTTTAAAAGAATTTTGCATGTGTTTCATGATAAGTAAAAACCTGTTTTTTAAAATTCCTGATTATATCCAATGTTGAAAAGGATTGTGCTCCTAAGTACTTTTGCGGAAATCATAATTTTAATAATAATAATAATGTCACGATAATCAGCTGGAGTGTCCTCAAACTCCGCCAGAGGGCACCCCCAATCCACCAAGGACTCTTAGACTGTCATCTGGACTTCATTTCCCATCAGCCACTGTACCTTCACACCACCATTTGCACACACACGGACTCGTGCTGCGTCCGAAATCGCTTACTTCCCTACTATATAGTACGTGAAAAACAGTATGCGAGGCGAGTAGTATGTCCGA
>JAUCMS010000019.1:8202391-8238614 GCA_032357445.1 Enteromius radiatus | reverse complement strand
TGTTTTAACGGTCGGGTAGTACGTTCAATTTTAAATGTAGTACCTACTTAAGCAGTATGCGATTTCGGACGCAGCATTAGTTTTCCATCAGGCCTCACTCCTAATTACACTCACAGCTGCAGCTCATCACCACACCCACTCACTCATTATCACCAGCATAAAAGCCAGTTCCACTCTTCAGTGAATCGCGAAGTCTTGATTTGCTACTGCTGTCATTTCTGAGCGGTTTCCTGTATTTGTTTTCTGTTTTCTTGATCATGGACTGTTTACCCTGTTTTGTGATTGTTTGCTGCCTGCCCTGACCTCTGACTGGATTATCGTTTATGTCTCTGAAATGCCTATGTTTGCTCCTGACGCCATTGTTTACCCTGCCTGCTTGACTTTGAATAAAACACTGCAAATGGATCCGCACGTCTCCGTCTCCTGCCTTACAGAAAACTTTGCCAATACAGGATCCAGAAGCTTCTCCCAGAGTCAATGGCCAGGTATGGATCCTACGGAACGACTCATTAGTTTAAAACAGTACCGAATATCTAGTGAGGACTATGTGTCTCAATTCTGCGATCTGATCATTCAGGTTCCATTTGATGAAAGCTTCTTAAAAACTATATTTCATTACGGTTTGAATGAACCCGTTAAATCAGGGATACCCACGGGGGGGGTTTCCCTGCGGCCTCAAGGACTTCATGACCTATGCACTCATTTTACCCAGGTCATTTACAGTACAGTCCTCGGGAGAGGAACGCAAAGCGGAGACAGCACACAAGATAGCCGCCATTCCCCAGCCAGAGTCGCTGCACAGGAGGGCCGTCAAAACAAAGCTAATCCACGGTGTGAGAGAGATAGCATCCAGCCTGGCAGACCCACCGATGGTCTCAGTAAGGACAGCTGGCATTTCCAAGTCCACTTCAAAGACTGTATGTTCCCACGAGCGTGTTCCCAGTCTCATTTCAGAACTCCTAGTGGCTAAGAATCTTGCCGTTGATTCTCAAGAGGTTCCACCGGTGGCCACACTACCTCTCGTTGTGAAAGATGATGCCTTTCTGGAGGTGCACTAACCTCTGCGGTTGCTAATAGCAATGTTGAGTTCTCGGAGGTTCCACCAGTGGCTGCACGACCCCCAGAGATATCAGTTGTGGTCGTAGGCCCTACGGAGGTTCTGCTGGTGGCTGCACAACCTCCAAAACCAGCAATGCATGCCCGAGTACCCTTGTACTGTCCAGTCCCGACCACAGAGGCTCCGCCAGTGGTTGCACGATCCTCGGATATGTCGACTTTGGTCGTAAACTCTCCAGAGGTTCCAGTTCCCTGCGGACTTCATTCCGCAGTTCTGGCCAGAGGGGTCGTTCCCCAGTCCAGTTCCAGAATCATGGCCAGGAGAGCCGTTCCCGATCTGAGAATCCAGATTACCAGTCACGGCCAGGAGCGCTGTTGTTTAACCCTGAAAATCCAGTGGGGTCATCATAGAGCCCTCGATCTGCCCTGCCACAGCTATAGAAGCTACTGAGTCGACAGCCTTGATACAGCCACGGGGGCTGAAAGACTCCCGTCCTGCCCAGTTTCAATCATAAGAACTGCCAGTAGCCTTTTGTCCTGCCCTGCCACAGCCATAGAACCATTACAAATAATAATCAGATTTTAATAATTTGGGATTTCAGGATTCTTTGATGGATAGAAATTTCTGTATAACAGTAAAGTAAGAACTTCTTAAAATGATATGTTTTCGTTAAACATTTGAATGGTAGTGCAGTGTATTCAGCTTTTTGGAAGATTTGGCAGAATATTCAAGGTCAGTATGAGGTAGTACATAAATTCACATTTATTCGTATTAAAAAAAAAGTTCCAGGACTCACCCAGCCAACACAATGAAGAAGTCTAGCCGATTCCAGGTGTCTCCAAGGTAACATTTTTTACCAAAAATTCCCAGTGCAACCATCTTGATTACCATCTCCACAGCAAAAAAAGCAAAGATGAAATCATCAAAGTCCTGAGGGGAGAGAGAAATATTCAAAGGTTAGCAAAATCTTAAAATGCTGCACTGGCCAAATCATAGTTTGCAAAAATATTCCTCTCTTGATCAGGAGATACAACTTAACTTGCACTAATTTAAAGACAACATAAATAAAGAAATAAACCCTCCAAAGGCATATGCAGATGAATATTAAATTTCCACTTTGATGTCACAGCATAATGTGTGTGTGTGTGTGTGTGTGTGTGTGTGTCCATGTACTGAGGGGCTATAAGCCTTGACTCATCTTTACATAGATATCTCGGTCTGAGTGGGCACAAACAGCCAACTCACCCAAATCTTTACCCATAAATTCTCTGCTTACATGATCAGAAATGTGCTATGCATTAAAATAACCTTACTAGATGTACATAAACAGGAAAAAGAGGTTTTAGAGAGAGTTTTAATGACTATGCATAGAAAATACAGATGTAAACAGAAAGCATTTTTAAAAGTTGCAGTTCTGTCACATGAGACGTGAATACAACAGTCAAAGATGTCCCTCTAGAGCATGTTTACATAGAAAATCAATGAAAAAACAGCATAATGGAATGAAAAAAATGTGATGTGTGTGAACGGCCCCTCAGTCTGTCGGTAAATTAGGTTGTGCTAATAACCATATAAACTCAGTATGACTGTGAAAATGTTATTCTCTGTAAAACTCCTCTGCAAAGACTAAAACATATATTACATGAGGCAATTATGAGGAACACAGTGTCACTTTACTGAATATTCAGCTTATTTTTGTTGAATAATGATTTGTTGATTAGAACTGCATACATGGAAGGGAAATCTGCTATACTGGTGACCCATTCAGACCTCCTTTAATTTCATCTCAACAATAGATGGTGCATTTCTGGACCTTATGAATAAATTGCTTTATTAAACACGCATTTTTCTTAGGCAGACGCAAAAGACAGTTCTAGTAAAGACCACAGACTGGCCATATGAACTCAGAGACCATCGTTTCCCCAAGGTCGACCGCCAGTGAAAGACACCTGGGCATTCTCAGCCAGCGAGGACATTAGTTAAAGCTCTTAAGCGAGGGATTCCCTCCAGCCAAAGCACTTGCACTCTGACAATGCAGGGAATGTTAATTAAACCACAGTGAGGAGAGCATTTACTGTCGCGTTGGACATTATTCAGAGCCAAGTGCTAATGTATTACCTCATCCCTGATCTGCTTGCATTGTACATGGTGGACAGTACTTGCCAATTCAAAGTTAATGATAACACACAACACATCCATAAACAATGCTGTCAGAATGAGGACGAGGGGAGAATCTGTGAGCTTTCGTTTCGCATTAATGGTTTTGGGGAAGAGACTGTCTGTTCAGACAGAGATAGATCTCGTAAGACCAAGCCCTAATGTTCTCTAATTATCTGCCTTAATGTGAACATATGGTGAACACATAAAAACTAAATAATAATAATAATTTCACTATAAATAACACAAAAATCTTCACACTGAAATCTCACTTTGAAAAAAGGTTCTGCCCTGTAGATTAACACTGCTTAAAATAAGGATGGATTCTGCTCGACCAGTCACTATTTTTGGCAGCATATGAAAAAAGGTAATACTTTAGTATAGAGACCAATTCTAAATATTCACTAGATGCTTATTAGCATGCCTTAACATTAACATATTTGCTGTTTATATTCTGCATGATCATTTTCCTACATCTCTAATCCTAACCAATGCCTAAACTTAACAACTACCTTACTAGCTATTAATAAGCATTAAATTAGGAGTTTATTGAGGCAAAAGTCATAGTTAATGGTTTGGTAATGGCAAGAACTGGACCTTAAAATGAAGTGTGACAAAATAACAATAATAGTAATATTAATGATAAAATGTATCTATCTAATAACTTATATATGAATCATTTGTATTCTAGTAATAATTCAATATACTGTACTGAAAGTACATCATTTAAAAGTTTTTTTCATTAAATATTTTCTTAAATAATTGAAAGGTTTTTAATTAACAGTAAGTCAAATGTGTTTATGAATTTAGAAAATAAAACAAAATTATAATTAACATAATAAATATAAATACATGTTTTAATTATTGCATTATTGTTTTATTGTTGTATTGTTTACATTTACCACCTTATAGCTATACTAAATAAATAAATGAAATACAAAACACACACACATATATATATATATATATATATATATGTGTGTGTTTTTATAAAAAATTAAGTTAAAACAATTGAAATAATGAGATTATTTTTAATAAATATATAATAATTCAATAAATACTTTACATATGACAAGGTCAACAAATGTAACATTTAGTAATAACACTTCTGGACTGATAAGGCAAAAGACAGTCCATGAACTGGCCCCAAACCCTTGTGTTATTCATCCCTATTGTTGGTCCCTGAATTATTGACCCATCTTTACCCTGATATTTCAAGAGAGATGGAAGTATCGTACAAGTATTTAAAACCAGCTACTGTCAAATAGCACTTTTTTTTTATATATGTTTTGTTCACAGTCCATGTAGAGCTTCTGGCTCCCGCAGCTGTGTGCATGTGAGTATAAATCTCTACAGGCCTTTCTACGGTTCAACAGCTCCCTCCAAAGATAAACGACGCAGAGAAGGGGAACCCCTTGACAAAACACTCTCAGAGTCTCCACACAGCTAGAAAGCAGAGCTCAGGGGTTAAATATTCTCTACAGCGCTTTCCTCCCTCTCCCTTTCTCTCTCTCTCTCCACTCTCACACACATACACACACACCCTACACACTATATGAATATCTTCCTCTTTATACTTCCCTGTCTCTCATCTCCTTTGTTTCAGAGAGCCTCTTCCCATATTCCTCCTCCCCTCCTTTTTCTCACCACATCTCTTCCACCCATTTCTATTTAATACATGTCATCTTTCTCTTTCATATTTCTGGGGAAGCATTCAAAAATAGCTCGGAGAAAGAGTCAGTCTCATCTGCGCGTGTGGAAGCGAGGGTGTTTGCGCGTGTGCGGTGATCTTTTGGCACTGAATAAATCTTCTCATGGTGTCCTCTTTGTTGTACAAATAGCTGAGTGGTGTATTGTCTGCACTGTGAGTAGGTTATTCTAGTGCAACTGATGGCCTTTCCTCTGAGAAAACAATTCTTTAAATCCAGAACTTCTTCAGACCACCCGTCCACCCCCACAAATGCACACACTCACACACACAAAGAGAGGAGGAAGCTGCAACACACAATCGCTGAGGATAAACAAAAATATCTTCTGTCTTCTTCGTACTAATTCATCTAATTCATGTGTGCAGAGAGCGGTTGCTATGCCGATGACATCATGGAGTCTAGAAGGAAAGTGAAGAGACGTGCACAATGCAGCAGGAAAACACCAATCATCACACTACCATAAATCAACACAATAATGCACATTTAGTCTCTGATATTTGTCCTACATTGACATCTGTTGATGAAATATGCTGCTTTCACTAAACATTTAAAGAGATAGTTTACCCTAAAATGAAAATTCTGTCATCATTTGCTTACCCTCATGTCATTTCAAGTCTATATGATTTTTTTTTGTGTCAAACCCAAAATAAGATGTTCGTGCAGCAATTTTGTATACAATGAAATTAAATGGTGACCACAAAACCAAATAACAATGATAAAGGCACTAAGAAAATATGATAAAAGTGATTCATAGGATTCTTCCACATTATTCAAAAATCCCTCAGAAACCCTACGATAGCTTTATGTGATGAACAGATGAAGTACTTTCCCCTTTTAGCTCTTTTAGCGCAGTATTAATTTACATATATTCAAATTTGGCTCATTTTAATTGGTTAGAACAAGCAATGACGTTTAGCATGGCTGAACTTAAAGGAATAGTTCACCACAAAATCTAAATTGTCATTATTTACTCGCCCTCATGTCATTCCAAAACTATATACGTTTCATTCTCAAGTTGTTTGAAAATAAAATCTTATTATTGGTCCCCATTGACTTCCATAGAAAGAAAAGAAATACTATCAACTGTTTGATTACCATCATTATTCAAAATATCTTCTTTTATGTTCAACAAAGAAACTCGTACAGATTTGGGGCAACATGAAGGTGAGTAACTGATGACAAAATCTTTATCTCACCATGTTTGAATATCCGCAAACAAACAAGATATACATTGAAAGAGCAGATTAAGTAAAAGACTTAAATTGTCTAACACCATCAACTGACTACAGGAGTTTAGTAACGATAATGAAATAGTGGGATGATTTTTTTCAGTTCAGGTCAGTTTTGGCTTCAAAACGGCGAATTTCGCCGAAAGGTGAGGGATTTTCATGCCTGAACATGATATTTAGCTGCTAGAATGCAACATTTATCAGAGGAACCCTGACAAAAAAAAAACATGTTCTACCCCACGAGAACGCAATTTTTAACTTGAATCCTAGTTCTAGTTTTGGGCAAAATTGCTTTTGATTAGCAATTTTGGGTGGATTTTGTTGTGAAAACATGGCAACCCTGATACACTCTTAAAACTAAAGGTTCTTTATTGGCATAAATGGTTCCACAAAGAACCTTTACCATCTATAGAACCCTTACGTTCCAGAAAAGTTTCCTTACAGTTCTTTAGATTATTAAAATGTTCTTCACATTAAGAAAAATAGTTATTTTAAGAACTGTTCACTGAAAGGCAATCTTTATTTTTAAGAGTGCAAAGCACAGTTGACTTACAGATGCCATTCAACAAAGAAACTGCAACCTAAGTTGATTTTTTCTTCTTTTTTTTGCACTCATTTCATCATGCCACTTGTAAGCAATAAACTGTGTCATTATTAGAATTATGGGAATGGGTATCCCAGCAAAACAGCTGACAAAAGGAACAACATATGCTCACTTTACCTGGAGAGAATTTTAAGAAACCCAAGCCAGAAAAGATCATACTGTACTGTACAAGAGTTACGTAGTTCAAACCATGCATACGAATTTCATCATCCACACAAACATACTTACAGGGAGCAATAAAGTACTTGGTGCTTGACTCTCCTCTTGAATATGATACTACTCATTTTCTGCGCCAGAAACCACGTATCACACCCTCTACTCATCTAAAGCTTGCATAATAACATACACATGTGCATCCTAATGCAGGAATTCAGTGCTTAAAGGATTCATTCACCTACAAATGAAAAATTTGGCATAATTTTGCACAACTATTTCCGTTTGTGAAACACAAAAGACTTTTTTGTCAATGCAATGAAAGCCAATGGGGTCCAAAACAACACTGGACTGAACTGACTATCATTGGAAGATGACAACTTTTTGTTTAACAGAGAAAAATCATGTGTTTAGAATGATATGTAGTAACAGAAAATGTAAAACAAAATCCGAAAGAAATGAGGAAAGCCTGCAGAGTCAAAAAAAAAAAAGAAAGAAAGAGGAAAGCACTGAAGAAATAAATGATAATGTGTTGTGTGGGCAGAAGAGAAGAGGCACAGAGAGAAAGAGAGAGATGGCAGGAATGCTCCCCGGCTTTATTGTATTTCCCTGAATTCCATTATTCCACCAAAGGCGTTCTTTTGGAGCTCATGCCGAGGGCTAACCTGAGTCACGTCAGCTATGGAGCTCAGGCGTGTCTCCCTGACAGTGATGGGAGCTGATTGTGTGTCTTTGTAAATTTCCTGATGACCAGGTTTGCAATCTTTTATTTCTGGCAAAGCATGCTAATTTCCATTTGGCAAGAGGGAGAGCGATTTGATAGAGCAGTTGGAGAAGACAATCTCTGTAAATTCTCAGATCTCAGAGATGAAACAGCCCGGGCCATTTATTTGAGATGAGAAGCAGGGAGGGGAACGCACAAAAACTGGGATTTAACTCTGCTACAGGTTTCAATTACTATCATTCAGAAAAATGCAAATTGATCTGCTCCCATTAAATCCCAATGAAAACTTGGCATTTTCAATGGAAAGAAAGCAATCTTACACAGGCACGGTGGAGAGTAAAAGATGACGGTTCCAGGAAACTCACAGCAAGAAGGCGCTTCTAAATCCCATTTAAATCTTAACACTGTAAATGTGTACCCTGGGTATTCCAATATACATTTCTGAAATAGCTATACCTCAGCTGTATTACCATGGCCAACCTACTGTAACAATATGCATGCTATTCAATATTACACTAAATGATTAAAATATGAATGTGATTTTATTCTCATATCATTATATATAATGGTAAGTTTTGAGATGGTAAGTTTTTGTGTTAGTGTTTCCAAGACTGCATTCATTAAAAAATACAGTAAAAAAAAAAAAATACTGTGAAATATTATTACAATTTAAAATAACTGTTTGTTTGTTGTACTTTAAAATTGAACTTAAAAACATATGTATGTGTGAGAGAGGGAGTGATGACAATATACTGTGCACTTATTAAGTGTTATGTCAAAAATACGTCAATATTGATTTTAAAATGTAGTCTGGAGGCAAGGCACTGAACAATTTTTACATGATTTATGTGATAGTTTGCCTTTGAAAGGAATATTATAATTGTGTCTTACCGGCACTCTGTAAAGTGAACTTGACCCACCGTCACAATGTAAAGAGCACAGATTAGTATCATTCATTACAGCAACCATTTGCTTAATAACTAAGAAATAAGAGGCCATTCACCTCATGTCACAATCAGTCACATTGTATTCTGAAGTGCCTGATTACAATGGCTGCCTGGATGAGTGGCTTTGAAGTCGTGTTTTAAGCACTTCATTTAATGTGTTTTAATCCTCTCTAGGGCCAGGCCATTTCAGGCTCATTTGTTTTTATATAGTCCTCCAAACGCTTATGACACCCCCATAGCATTAAAGGGATCACATGGAAAGGAAGAGAGGTTGAAAGTGTTATGTAACTTCTAAGAGGCAGAGAAAAAAGTTTTGGGAATTTATACTTTTCTTCACTTCATGATGGTATATGGAGCATAAAATTCATCTGACAAAATAAAATGAAAATGAGACACTACAGGCAAAATGCTAATTTTCACACAAAACAGAACTGGTTCATAAACCAGTTTATGCACACTACTATTCAAAATATTAGATGATTTACGTTTAAAAAAATAAAAAATAAAATTATTGTGAAATATTACAATAAAAAATTATTATTATTACTATTATTGTCTAAAACAGTGCATTTTAATACCAGTGGTCATGTAATTTGTTGGTCTCGCTTCTCAGCGGGCAAATGAGACTACAAATGAAGTAAGGCACGGGGACACCGAATGAAAACAAAAAAAAAGACTGATTAGCATGACAGGACAGGACAGACATTGTTACATAAGCCTTTGGGGAAGGTGTGTACTAAACAGGGTGGGTGGGCGGCTGCCCGAGAGGCCGACAGGGGCAGAGTCTCAGGAGGCCTCCCGGGTATGACGTAACTTTTGATCGGCACTCCTGGCCAAAGCTCGGACACCGGACCTGACAACGGTTCCCCTGACTGTGATTTGGGGCTGGGAGCAAATAGCTGCGGATTGGGAACTACGTGGGATTTCATACTGCACTCCTAGCCATGACTCGAACACCGGACCAGAAAACGGATCTCTAGGCTGTGATTCGGGGCTGGGACCCAATAACTGCGGACTGGAATCTGCTGGGATCAGGATAGGCAGATCGGCCCATAAATCTGGATCCGGACACGGGTCACGTGGACTGGAATTCACGGGACTTTGGATCGGCACTCCTGGCCGACAATCTGGAATAGGCGGACTGGAATCCACGGGACAGTGGATAGGCGATTCTGGCCAAACTTCAGGAATCGGCTCGGGAAGTTGCGGACTGGAATAAGCAACAGTCTGTGACGGCGCACTGGGCCATGAATGCGGACCAAAATCCGCGGAGATCTGTGCATCCACCGCAGCAGACTCAGGTGATTTGGGCGGTAGTCGCGATCCTCCTGTTTGCGCCCAGACCGTCATCAGGCACAGGAATACCGCCGACCTCCACATTAAGCCCGGGGCATCCGGGATTTCCACGGGCTGAGCCGACTGGCAACGCGTCTGAAGACCGCGATGATGATAGCATCTCTGAGACCCAACTGTTCGGCAAGCTGGTAGAATTCAGTCTTCAGACGGTGGGTCTTGGAGGATTAGCGCATCTCCTTTTATCGTGGTCGCTCGTTCTGTCATGTGTTGGTCTCGCTTCTCAGCGGGCAAAGAGGCGAAGAGTCAGAAACTCGGAGAAACATTTAATCAACGAAGACAGGATACAGCTGACGAATGTGCGGAGACTTAACATACATGAAAAATCAACAAGCGACAGAGGAGAACTGAAAAGACACGGGCTAAATACAGACGGGAAATCAGAGGGAAACACAGAATACCTGGGCTACACGGCTGGGTTAATTCAAACACTAATAAAAAAGGGGCAGGACTACAAATGAGGTAAGACATGAGGACACAGAATGAAAACAAAGACTGACTAGCATGACAGGACAGACATTGTTACAGGTCACACTTTAATACAAGGTCCAATTATGCTTATTAATAGTTAGTAAGGTAGTTTTTAAGTTATTGGGATGCAAAATATGTGCTTTATAAGTCAATATGTTAATATTAGGCCATCTAATAAGAAACCAGTTAATAGTGGTAATTGGTCCCTATATTACTGTTACCACAGCAGTATTAGTAATAAAACTGTACAGAAAAACAACATTTATTTGAAAAGAAAATCAATTGTAACATTATAACTGTCTTTACTGTCATTTTGAACCAATGCAATGCAGTCTTGTAGAATTTCTGAAATTCACTTTCTTAAAAAAGAAGAAGAAAAGAAGTCCTCCACCAATGTCCCCGATATTTATATTCATATGAAATACCAATGTCCTCTATGGAGGACAAAAGTTAGTTGTTGCTGGGTCCCAGAATGATAAAAGATAACATCCAAAGCTGAAAAGAGAGGATAGCTCTCTGAAATCCTTAGGGCAAAACACTCATCTGTTAAACAAAGCAAAAGGAATTTAACAGACTGAAATCAAAGTCCCTGAGCCATGTTCCCAAGTCAATGTTAAACCAAAGCACTGTCTTTCCTGTGATAATCTGCTTTGAATTACAGGCGAGGATCTCTTTGTTGCCTATCACCACATGTGGTTTTGGGCATTCCTGTGTCTCTTGGAAGTCATTCAACACAACATGCTTCAGGATATCTAGAAAAACCCAGCGCTCCACAAGAGACGATGACAAACACCTCAAAATAACCTCCTTTTTTAAGTTGTAACAGTCGTTGGATTTAATTTTAACACTGAATTCATTTCAAGTCTGTGTCCAATTACATTTTAATTTGTTTACCATCTGTTCTTTGATCTATTTAAAGAACATTGGGTTACGAAAGGTGGTGTATTCTAGGTATGAGACTTACCTCCAGTATCTTGCATCGCTCTGAGTCACAGTGGCTGTCCTCACAAGGGTGAAACATTCCCAGAGTAACGCAGTTCAGCAGGATTACCAACATGCTGGCCCTCTCGAACCATGTGGGAAGCAGAAGTTAAGGAAGAGTTCATAGAAAATACATGCAGTCAGAGAAAAATAGCAAACGTCTTGTTCAGAATATGAATTTGCAACATATTGCAACAACAAAAAATGGCATTCTGAAACGATTTTCACTCAGAAATTGAAATTTCAGCAAGCAACACACTAAAATAAACATTATTTAAGAAATAGACTGAAATAGTATTTTTGCTAAACGAAACAGTTCATCCAAAATATTAACATGCATATTTACATAATGTTGCTAAAGTGAGCGATAAAAAGTTTACACTAACTAATGCTAATTTATTGATGTGACTGTGCTGTATAAATGGCGTCTGTTTTTTAGTATTATAATCTGATTTAGAGAAAAAAGCCAGGTGAAATTGTAACAAATGATCACGTTATTGTTAGCGGATCACATAATTTAGTTATTACAGCTTTAACAAATAACATTTCAAAGGCTAAAATTGCTTTCTCTGTCACGAAAACGAGGTCAGTCCAGCTAAACGTGTTACAAGGCCACCGGTGCTTTTGTCGTAATGCTCGTCATTATTTGTCTTGATTTACTTGCGGGGAATAAATGACCCAGAGTTCCTTCATCCTTTTAGCTCACCGCTCGTAATTGATCACGGGGTGGGAAAATGTGTGGCTGGTCCCTCATATGTCACGTACCCATCCAGGGGTCGAGCTCGCACATTTACATCTAAATTAAATACAAGAATGCTAATGCCTATACGGGGTGCCATCTGAGCAAAGTAGCCCCAGACAGAAACCAGCTAATTTTTTAACAATTACTGCCAGTGGAGAGCCCAAGGGGACACAATTAAAGCCACCAAAACAAAATAAAAGGATGTGCCATCAAACAAGAAAGTTTCCTGCCAGGAGAAACTCTGATTATGGTCAACAATAAAACTACAGATTGTCAGATGACATTATAAAGAAATTACACAACACTTTAGACAACGCTGGGTGGATTTACAGTGGGTTTCTTATGTGATCGCACTTTCACAGTGGCATCATGAATTAGTGCTGTGTACGGATATATGAGAAGTCATAAACCTTAATAATGTAACTCTCGGCACATTCTGTGTTGGCTGAAATGATTTCTGGTGTGAGGTCTCAACAATAGTGTTCTGGTATTTTACAGTTCTTGACCATAATGAACGTCTCCAGTTGCATAAAGGGGCTCAGGCTATAATGTATTCTGCATGAATAATGTAAACAGACAGAATGTGTCTTCTTCCTCCAGAAAGGCGGAAGACTAATTACAAGCTGCTAAGTTCTCTCAGGCGTCATTGATCTATATACACTGAAGCAGGGGCATGAACTGACAGTCGTGAACTATGTGAGGAACATGAAGCACAACATAGGTTTTAATAGTAAATCAGGCAATTAATCTGCATTATATTTCAAAAGTTTGGGTAAATAAATTTAATATAAAATAAAAAATATATATTAGATTGATATTCAACATATATACTGTATGTCTGTGTATTTATATATGCATAATAAATATACACAACACACACACATATATTATGTAAATAAAAATTTATTTTGGATGGTAAGAGATTTTCACGGTATGATAATCGTCTCAGAAAATATCACAGTTTCACAGTTTTGTGGTATACGGTATCAAACTATCATTATTATTATTATTATAATCATCAGCTACAATAACCCTTAAATGAATGAAATGAGATATGATTTTTGGTTGAACAAGGTTTATTGTAAAGTTGTAACGTTTTTTTTTTTATATTAGACAATAATAAATCAAACTGGTCTACTAAATACCGGTATACCGTTACAACCCTATTTGGATGCGATTAGTTGCTAAACTAATTTCGGGAGGAGCGCGAACGAATAATCAGACACAGCCGGCGCCGCATCACCAATCATTATCATTACCTCTCATTAGCCAATTCGGTCCTAACACTCGCCCTATAAATAAGCCCATTTTCAGTATATAATATTAGAATTATCTAAACACTCAGGTTTTTAATCATACAAATAACTTATATTTTGCAATATTACTGGTCTTGCTGCATTTTCGCTCAAATTAATGGAGCACTGGTGAACATAACAGAGATATATATATATATATATATATATTTATAAATATAACTTTTGAACTGTAGTGTAGCTATATATATATATATATATATATATGAACCCATTAATGACCAAATATTTCTGCAATTCAAATTATTTATATTATTCCTCATACAATGCAGTATTGCACTTGCATGCTATCCAGTATTTTTGCATAATGTCTGACCATTGGCAATAAGTTTCAAGTGTTTTATTTCACTCCTCAATCGGTCTGCTTGCATAATAACATAATTACGAATCATTACTGCATGTTCATTTATTTACTCGGTGAACAGGGGCTCTGGTCTTGCTGTCGGGGGTTTACTCTGTGATAGTGACTGGCTGACTGCTTCCATCTCTATATAGAAACTCCCATAAAAAACCTATGCAAAGATTGAGATAATAAGGAAGTTGCCAGGTGCATTTCAGTGAAAACAACCTACCCACCACATGACACATTATCCAGCAAGTTGTCAAAAGCTCTTCTTAAAGTTGTCTACTTATATGCCTTTTTTTAAAAATCTACAGCAACCAAAACAATATCCGCACTAGGAAAAACAGCGGTAGAGCCATTGGCAGCTCATAAATGCCCGCAGGATTAAAAGGGTTAATGAATGTAGCGAGTCACAGACATTGCAAATGTTTCCTTTGCCAGCAAGCAGTAATAAAAAACGAAATGGAGAGTGTCCCGTGGACAGTAATATCCACACAAATCCCTATAAACAATAAATGAGAACACTGGAACATGTGCTTATAAATTATTTCATAAAGTGTGGCTTTAATTTGGAAAAACAAAGCAGTGAACTAAAAAAAAAGCCTGAATTTGAGCTTAGAAATGCTGTGTGATCCTTAACGGGTATTTTTATGCTTCTGAAAGCTTCTCAGTGGGCCGTGGTTCACGTACAGATGCACACAGAACATCCCTCCCTACATTTCCACCGCTCACCATGAGCAGACACGCTTCTTCTCTCACGTGGACCCCCCTTCAACCATCGCTGGAGGAGTGTAGGTGGGTTTCACTCACAGGCAGCGGTGAGATCAAAACCTCATCAACTCTTTATGTTGTGTTTATGTGGAGCCCAATTCCCACATGAGGCTCCCTTCATGCTCTGAAAAGCCTCACTTTCACTCTTCTGACAGCCTGGAAGAAAGTAACAAGGCATAAAGATATGGCGTGTGTATGTTTGTGTGCGCAGTTTTTCCAGGTCGATTTTGCAGACTAATGCTAGCAAACACAGCTGAAAGAGTGACAGAGGTGGGCTGAATAAGCAACATGCTCTGATTTGTCAAGCTCCACAGTTCGGGTATAAACTTATCTTATGCTAAGTAATGAATACATGAGGGGGCGTCCTGTATATGCGGGATGCAGAGCTATCGGGACATTCTGTGGCAAGGACATGCAATGATAATGAAGCTAGCTAAATAATAAAGCCAAATGCATCTCCTAGAAATGCACTGGTTTGAACAGACAAACATAGCATTCTCATATGACCATCTGTTCATTCATTTGCAATATCTAACTATTCTAACATTTCTATCCTTTTAGTCTAAATGTGTGCATGGAGGCACTTTAAATGTTTAGTGGCCCTTTCTCCAGGGTCTCAGGAGCCCATATGGATGACTGCCATGCCTGGTTAATAGCCATATTTCATTCGTCCTATGTTTAATTCAAGGCTTTTGGCATTAGCTATGTTTCATCCCAGGCTTTTACATTCTCCAGCGTCGCGAGTCCTGACATGGCCCTTTGCTGGGACCCTTGCAGGATTAAGTCTGCTGGTACCACTGTGCGGAAATGTTCATCCCATAATCATTCCATGCTATTATGCCATTGTACGCTTATTAGCAAAGGACATTTTATTTCCAACCCCATCCCGAGTATTCAGCAGAAACATGGTCAAACTATCACACCAAGTCAATTATTGCTGAAGCAAATGCATCATGGCCATTTAAATGTTGACAATTTAAGTTAAGTATGTTTTAAATGCAATGCATGAATAAATAAATAAAAAATGTGAAGTTGGGAGTAATAATACGGCAAAGGGTCTAAGATTTAATGTTAATAATGAAATGAATACACAAATTAAAACATAATTGTGAAATAAATAAATATTTTTCTTAATTAAGGATAGAGGTTATTAAATGTGAATAGTGTCTAAAGGAAACAGTGCCAAAAAGGAAAAATTCATTAATATATTTATGAAACACACAAGTAAAGAAACAATAAAGAAATACATCAAGATGCTAAATAAGAAAATGAATTGAATGATTCACAGTAATCGTATTGGAACATGATAATAAAATAAATTAAACATGCAAAATAAATAAAATGTAAATAAAAGCAAAAAAAAAGCAAATCATAAAAAAAAACTGTAAATGAATGAATAAATAAAAAAAAATGAATGAATGAGTCAACTTAGCATGAAATTAAAATTCTAATAATTCTAAAATAAACAAATTATAAAAAAATAAATACAGTACATATAGGAAATAACAACAAAACCTGAATAATGATAATAATAATAATAATAATAATACTTCTAAAATATATCATAATATACACCACATAGGTTTCTGGTTGAAGCAGCTTAAAAAAAAAAAAAAAATATATATATATATATATATATATATATATCTTGATTGACAGAATCAACCAAGATTCATCTAACTAGCTTCTCCAGATCTCTCATGGCAGAGATGAAGATGACACAAGATAGGCTTGATTCAGTCAATATTTCAGAGTCATGAAGCTCACATCTGACACATCCTCATTCCTCAAACAAGCCCATCTGTCAAGCGTCTGCAATGTAAAAGACTAAAGCTGTGAAAAAAAAAGCTAGAAATGTAATTCTAGGGACTTGGGAAAGAGTCTGTGGGGAATGTAAATGTTTTTATGCCACACAAGCTCCTTTCTCAAGTGCACTTAAAGTTTAACTGTAAAGTTAGCTGCAGTCCTCTAGGGTGAACAGAGAAGAGTCTGAGGTAAAACTCACACTGGCCTCTCTTAAAGGAACAGTGCACTCAAAAACTACAATTTTGCCATGTGCTCAGCTGTTCTAAAAATGATAAAGGTACTCAGGTAACAGTCATTAGAAGATATTGTGAAGAATGTAGGTAACAAAACAGTTGATTGCCATTGACTTCCACAGGATTTATAGAAGTCTATGGCTACTGTTTGGTTACAAACATTCCTCAAAATATCGTCTTCTGTGCTCAATAGTAGAAAGATACGCATACAGGTCCGAAATAACTAGAGACTGAGTAAACAATGACAGAATTGACGTTTTGGGGTAAACTATTCCTAACAATGAGAGTCTTGTCTAGTGCCTTTGTTTTCCTCGCTGTTAATGATTAGTCCTACATGACCTCCCAGATAAAAACACAACAGAAATAAAACCGTTTCATTTCTGCATCAGCACGGATGTGGAGCAAAGCATTACGAAACAAAACAATAGAAGAGAGAGATGTATGAAGGGTTAGCGAGCAGATGGAGGTGTAAGTTTTCCGCTGCCTCTTACAGCTCTGCATAAATACATGATGAGCCTCTTAGCGAGTGACAGAAGTATCTCAAATTTTACATACAATATGTACAGCACACATCACAATTCATTCAAGTCTGCTTGCTCCGAGACACTAAATGCCATATACTTAAGTGTTTAATCTAGTGAAAAATTGAGACTTTTTGCGTCTTCTTTTATGTACAGATGCTTTAGGGGCCGTGGTCCAAAAGCATTTGCCAGGTTCAGCTGTCCATCTAAAAAGGAAGCGAGACTTTGAGAGAAAATATTATAAACCCTCAGAAGCAATTTAAAGGCCAGATGGCTATAAAAGCATTTAGATTTCCTCAGCATCTTCTCTTTTGAGTCAACTTTCTGGAACCGGCAGTTCTGTTACAAGATCAGAAGTCTCTGTGGATCAAGGAGGAAGGAATCTTGCGATGGAACGCTGACAAAACGGGACATCTGACTGAAGATGTGCTAAAAGAGCCACTCTCTGCTCCACCCCAGGGAGCTGCTTCAACTAGAAAAGTTTGTGAGGAGCTGTTGCTTGTTTTGTTAAGTGTAAAAATCCAAATTCCGCTAAAAATAAATGACTGAGATGAAATAAACTTCCGAGATGAGGAAAGGATAGGTTTAAAATTAGAAACTCGCTGTGGGACACAAACACAACACGCTGTTCTAACCAAAACACATGGATAAACACGCATTGCTGGAGAGGTGAAACGGTCAAGATCTGAAAATGGTTACTGTGTTTGTTAGCCTGCTGTGTTGATGTGTAAGAGTTAGCTTCCAGCACAGGCTTGAAGAACAAAAAAGTCGAGCTAAGCAATTTGGATGCTTTTTAGACTTTTGAGTGTGACAAACAGATATCCGGATATGCATTTTTTTTAAATCTGAAAAGGTCGTTTTTTCCCCTCCAATCAGTGAAACCATCATTTCAATCAAACAGCCGTTGTCTGCAATTAAATTCAACACTAAATGTAAGAAAACACAAAAGTCTCATTCAGAATAATCAAGGTACACTGTTTCACAGCATCTCACTAGATGAACACAAGGAAAAAGCCAGGCAAAACTAAGAATCAAAGAGCCATAACATCAAGTTAAGAGGGCAATAAGGAATAATTGGAATGTGCCAAACAATTCACACTTACAGAGGCTGTACACGCAGACAGCAAAGCATGTTGTGCCAAGAGACAACGATTTTCTGCCGCGGAGCATTAGCTTGTTCATTCGCTCAATTAAGGCCCTGTTCGTATTGCGCAGTACCTCAATGTATCTCTGTCTTTTCTCCATCTGCCTCAGACCCTTCAGAGTGTTGAGTCCACTTAGTCCAACAAAGATGAATGAGACACTAGAGCCCCCATTACTACCCTCAGTCAGTTAAGATCCTCTCCTCTGATGCTGTGTTCACTTTAAATCCTATAGACACTATCTTAAAGCCCTCATTCACCCTAGAAATAATTAAAGCTTTACAAAAACATATGCTAGTTACTGTATTTTTTCAAATTCCTTGACTGACAATCACAACTACTTAATAAGTAACTTAAATAAGGTATATAAATAACAAAGCATATAAATTAATTATATAAATAGCAACACAATTCATAAATGATTTTTAAAACGGTAACTATCACATACTTCTGCAGAGAATCCTCAATGATAGATATGTTATAAATTGTGTTAATAAAGTCTATAATATGAAATCAGCATGATTCATTTTCCTTCACTCAGAATCCGGGATATGCACATACAGTACACACACATACACACACGTGCTGAGCAGTCTATCAAATTATTACCAGATCAGCCCCGCTGCCACTCAGTTGAGCACGTTTTCGCTGATGCATGCTGCCCCCTGTGACGGCTGTGAGCTATGCTTTGACACCTGACTCGGGTGTTTTAATTGTTCAAAATAACATGAAAGTCCTTCCAAGGGAGATGTGCACAGGAGTGCAAAGACCTGATTTAGCGTCAGGAAGCAGAGAGTTCCCTTACTAGGATTAGCTGCTTTGATGTAGCAGGAAAGACCAGAGGTCGTTCTTGTAGAGAGATTGGCAAGAACTCGTCATTTGAATGTGTTACTCTACTACCCTCACTAGCTTCCGATTAAGGTGCTTTTTAAGAACTTTGACAGTACATCACAACTCTGTATATCTTTATCATAATTTAAATCAATCATGACTCTGTTATCAGTGAATAGAGATGTGTTTCTGTAGATTGTAGCAAAGTTATTTGTATTAATGAAATTAGGCTATTTATCTGTGTACAAATTTATGATGATGATTATTATGACATAAAATGCCTATATACATATACATATATACAGTTTTTATTGCAAAGATTCAGCAATATATGCTAATTATATTAGGATTGTGATTTCTATCATTATTAATCATTATTAATTAATTAAGATTTTAGATTTTAACCAAATGAATAATAATAATAATAGTAATAATAATAATTAGATTTTGCTACTAAAATTACTATTAAACACATAAAAGATTAATAATAATTTTATTAAATATAATATTAAGCAATTGATTTATTGTGTAAAACAATATTTTTGAGTTTTGCTACTAAAAGGTCTATAAATCATAAGTTATTAATACTAATAAAATACAAAATGTAATGATTAATTGTTTTCAAATGCAAGCAAACAAAGAATAATAATTCTATCAATTAGTTGATGAATAATTTCACTTGAATTAAATACATAAATAAACAAACAAACAATGCTTCAAGCTGTCCTATGCATATATTAAACATGACTAAATGCTATCAAAGTTTCAGGAGCTAGTTAACTTCATAGCAAAAATGAGCGCTAAGGTCTGAAGAGTTAACAGGTAACCCTTTCTTATCTGAACCAATAAATTGGTTGCTGTACCGTTTTAATGCCTGTCATCAAAACAGTAATTGAGACATTATTCTGCTGAACTATGAGTCTTCATGATGAAAGCCAATGTTGCCTAGCAACAGACATTTCAGAGCACAAAGGAGCAGAGGTGTTTCCTGGCTCCGGTCTGCTGTAAGCATGTGAGTTTTCCACTGGCACAATGGGAAATGTAATATACATACAGCTAATCACATGCAAGTATGGACCCCAAGACACGGCTAAAACTGGGAATTAAGTAATGGGATTTAATTGATCTTAACTGCACTTGGCAACTCGCATTCCCACTCACACACTCCAATACACACAGACTAAACTCTCACACAATGATGAATCATGTAGCTCACTTATCTGAAACAAAATGCGTTTGGTCTGGTCTCAAATGAGAGTACATACTTCTGCGTCTGTGTTTCTAATGGTGCTGGAAGAGTGACAAGGCCAATGGTTGTGTCAGAGCATGGTGGCATCTGCCTCTCGCCAACAGGGCCCCTGAGGCACAGAGACAATCAGGTCGGCTCACCCCTCGCCTTCCCTCTCTCCTTCCCTCCAACGTCTCCTTAAAGCCTTCGGCTGCCTGTCTCCAGGGCACAGGTGCTAACTGATAAGCCATTCGTGCACATCGACACAGGAAAACAGAGTTTTAGTGGATTTTTATTTTAAATGGAAGTAGGTAACTTCCCGCCATATGAGATTATCACATGGAAACCGATATTGATAACTAAGGCTGTGCCTAGGAGCATTATAAAAACCACTGCAACTACCGATCCTCCTGGAAAACTGCACAGCCCCCAAAAAAGGAAAAACACATAAAGTTAAAATAAGGCACATTTAGAAAATGTTAAAATAAAAATTCATTAAAATTATTATTATTATTATTATTTTAATATATTAATGTCTGCAACATGATAGTTGTATTTTTACTATTATTACTATTGTTAAATAAGGCACATTTTACAACTATAAACTGTTTACAACACCAATTTTGCTACAAATCTATTATTATTACTATTGATGTATGAAAGTATATTATATACACAAACATATATACATATACAGTTAAAATAAGGCACATTTAGGAAAAAGTCTGTAGAGAAGTGCTTTTTTCTTTTTATGAAACAAGCAAAGAAATGGATGGATAAAGAAATGGATAAATATTTATTATCATTATTATTATTATTTATTGCACACATATACTACTGCATATATATATATACAGTATATAAAAGATTAGTGGGGGGTTTTTTTACTGGAAAAGATGGTAAAATTTTGTTAGTTGTAAAAATAAATAAGCATCATCTTCTACTGTAGTGGAACTAATGTCTACTATTTTATTAGCCTGAGAAAATATTGTGTGTCTTCTCTCAGATGTGTGAAGAAAGATTAGATGAACACAGGTATAGAATTGATTGGCTTTTGATCGATTTTCAGAAGGCCATGTCTCCTAAATATATGATCCAGACCCACAATAGCAACGGAAATCTTTTATGAAGAGAAAAGATCATCCGTCAAGAAAATTGAGCTGAATGGCAATATGAACATTTCCCAAACATGCTATCGGAGAAGATCATTCTCCATCAGTTTGCAATGATTATGGTGATTGTGAGTGGTCATATTTTAATAAACAGAGTATCTTTTCTCTTCCATTACAGTAAATGTAACAAATTTACAAAATTCCCTGTTATAGGAAAGGTGTGTATGAATACATAAAAAAAAAATGTTTGCCAGAGCACATCTTCCTATTTCAAAGCGTTATTATTGTATTTAACAACTGCGTCTGTATGAAGCAATCATGACCCCAGCACCATCTGCAAGTAAATGACAGATGCTGAAAAATATGATGTTTATTCACTTGTGCGTGATCAGGAATAGAAAGAAAAATTTCCCGCTATTCTAAGGGATAATGAATAAAACATTTTAAAGCCAAAATACGGACGGCATCTCATTAGGATCAGAGTGCCGACACAAAGGGGCAAAGATCTATTTTTACATCACAGCGCAAACAACAAAAGCCAAGATCCTGAGAGCAAACTGGTCCCAGTTCAGTGGGCTGCTTCCTTTTAAAACGCCCTCCAGTCTCTTTTCTGAGGTAAACGCACACCCCTGAATTACAAAACAGAGACAGGTCACAGACAAATCCATGCTAGATCACTGAACACAGCCAAACACGCGGTGCATTAGAGCCAGTCATGGTTGTGGTTAACGCTCTGAAAATCCCCTTCAGAGTTACAATGCAATTCTCATTCTGGCTTGCTTTGTGTTGAAGTAAGCATGGAATCAAAACTGATGCCATCTATCTATCTATCAGAAAGCTTTCAGGTTTAATAAAAAAAAAAATATCTTAATTTGTGTTCTGAAGATGAAGATCTTACAGGTTTGGAATGACCTGAGGATGAGTAATTAATTTTCATTTTTTGGTGAACTGTCCCTTTAAGTATACTTTGTGTGCCCAAACTGTGTGTTTGTTTGAGGGGCTCAACTCTTGATTTGTCCAAACAGTGACAGCCATTTTAAGCTTTACCCATTCCTTTGTGTTGCCATTCTGTTTGGTGCTGTTAGTGGCATGGAAATTGAACACTTCACCTTTAAGAGACAGGAGAGGGCAAGCATTTCTTCTACACAAAAAAGAACAATGATCAAAGAAAAGAGAAAAAAAAGTCAGACAGATTTTTCCAGACGTGAAAACCTTGATCAAAAGCATGAATGATAGAAAAAGGTCTAATATGTGCTTCTCGTGTTCGTCTGTTTCAGTTTCCTTCAGATGTTCAATGTTCAATAGCATTACATAGGGCTAATTCTGTTTGTTCAAAATGCTCATGTTAGGCTTGGCATGTATATTTTAGCAGAAATCATAATCTCTGTCTGTTCTCACACTCTGCTCTGCGAAAGGACAGTGATACAGTATTAATCTTAAAACTATGCAGATCATAAATATTTCACATCTGACCATCTCGAAAAGGAAATATCTCTGAGGTCACCCTAGTATCTATTCTCACTTTCTTCAGGATACATCTGCTTTTCAAGGAAAATCTATGCTATTTCATAAAAGACAATACAGATCTCAGTAGGAGTTTTGAGAGGGATGATGATGACAATAGACACATGATTTGTTGATGGGAACGTGTCATTTAAAGAAACAGTTTGAAGGATTGAAATCCACCCACTTAAAAATCTGAATGATAGTCAGAAATACTCCCTCCACATAATGCAAAAAGATTCCACTAAAACCTTAAAAAGTCTTTGGAATCTTGGAATTTCCTATTGTTTATCTCATTAATTTATCATTGAGGGAGAAAAAACTGTCTTTCTGCTCTTGCATTCCTGGCTGACTGTTTCTTCTGGCTTATATGGGGCTTGTTAGAGCGAGCTAGATCATGTCTTCCCTCTGGCTGAAACAGTGAGGAGAATTGCAGTCCAGCGAAGATTAAAGCAGACCTATTCAGAGTCATCAGTGACAGCCTGCTCTCTTTTTTCTCTCCCACACAAACACACTCTCACACTCATAAAGCCATAAGCAGTCAAACGTGGTCTCCTGGTATCTATTAGCATTGCAACAGGTGAGACTGAGTCTGACTTTACAGTAAGTTGCTCTGTAAGGAAACCTGAGGTGAGGTGAAGTGTTTTCACTCTTGATGTCCTGAGATTGGTCTATATCTCTCTCCATCTTCTCACTATGTGCTGAAACGATGACTGAAACAAACCCTGCAGTGCTCCCTTAAAGAGATAGTTCACCAAAAATGAAACTTCTGTCATTAATTACTACATTAGTTAGAACACATATTAAGATATTCTGATCCTGAAACAGAGTAATGGCATCGGGAAAACACTCAATAAAACAGTTCCTCTTCAGGAATTCGAGCCGCATCAACTAGATGCTATGGGGAACGCCTCCAACATGATGGCTCTAAATAGTATTTGTAATCAGTCCAATGGATGGACGAGACGTCATAGGCGGATGACGTAATTGGCCAGGAAGCATAAAAGCACAGAGGCGTTAGCTTTTTGTCATTCAGCAAGCGCTCTGTTTGTGTCAGTCTTATTTGGTGTTGTTTGTCTACTTTACTGCATTTAATTCTGAGGAATTAAACTTAAAATCTATGTCTAGTTCTACATCTCCTGCCAGTCCTCCACTTCAGGGCACCAAGTTAGCAGCTCTAGTAATACCAGAGACCAGTCTTCAAGAGATCTACAGCCGGTACTTAGTTGAAGCCCATTATAGACCTCAGGCTCCTGAACCTCTCAGTGAACAAACTGAAGTTCAGGATGCTCACCATCAAACAGGTTGTGTCTCAAATCAAGTCCGAGGACTGGTTCATCACAATAGACCTAAAAGATGTGTACTTCCACGTGTCCATCCATCTTTCATGCAGGAAGTTCCTGAGGTTCGCGTTTGGGGGTGAAGCGTACCAATTTTGGGTTCTTCCCTTTGGCCTTGCACTCTCACCCCACACGTTTACGAAGTGTATGGATGCTGCACTGGCTCCTCTGTGACTCCAGGGTATCCACATACTCAATTACATAGATGAATGGCTGTTTCTAGCACAGTCGGTGCACAAAGTAACCAGATATTGAGATGTCGTCCTCGCTCATATGAAACAGTTGGGGTTGAGACTGAACGCCAAGAAAAGTGTGCTTTCTCCAGCACAGAGAAACACTTATCTTGGTGTGGTGTGGGATTCGACCACGATGCAGGCTCGTATGACACCTACTCGGATCGAGTCGATCCTCACAGCAGTCGTGAGAGTGAGAGAAGGCCAGTCACTCACTGTCAAGCACACTGGAGGCATTCCCCATAGCATCCTGTCGATGAGGCATCTCGTTCCTTCGAGGAACTAGGGTTACATACTTAACCTTGAGACGTTTTTTGTCCTGTCTATGCAGGGTCAGATTTCATCATGCAAGTGCTCAGATTTCCTAAAATATCTTAATTTGTGTTCCGAAGATGAACAAAGGGCTTAAGAATTCAGAACAAAGTGAGGGTGACTAATTAATGACAGAATTTCATTTTTGGGTGAACTATCCCTTATATATAACTTCCAACCACCACAATAGGCCTCTCAGAGTCTGTGTTGATTATAATGCTGCAACATAAAAGACAAAGTGAAAGACACACTTTGTCTTAAAATGACCTTGTTATTATAAACATATTTTAAGTCCTTTAAAATAGCTATTAACATGCTGAAAATGGCAAAATCTTCATAATTAGCTTCTAAATGGTGTCTAAAATAAAGCAGCACTCAAAGCAAGGTCAAGAAAGCTATACCATTAGCTTACTAAGAGTTTAAATAGTATAAATGATGAAAGGTACTTTAACGGTACAGTAACCACTTTGAAAACAGAGTTAGAAAAATTGCTGATTAAAACTAAACTTTGATGCTATTAAACTATTAGCTACCACACTTTCAGCTTCCTGCTTGTGACTGAGGTGCAGGAAGTGTGAAAGTGTCTTCTATTTGGCTAATCTCAGAATCTGTTCGTTTTGTTAGAAAATTTAAAAGCGATCCATGAAAGTGATTCATGTGTGTAAGACTAATGGTCATAGATTTAAAGATTTGTGAGACATTTTTCAAATAATAGACATTGAAAGTCAATTACTGTTGTGGACTTTAACAGTGTAAAAAATGTTTTGAAGACAGATGCAGAGTATAAAAAAAATCAATATGGAGAGATATAAAAAGGGCAGGCCGCATTAGATAAACAGCCCTCACAGTGGTACACAGCTGTCAGGCACAAATATGCTACAATGTAAGTAAGGAGATGGGGGGGGGGGGGCTCGGCCATTTTGAGATTTTTGTCTTTTTATAAACTCCTGCCAAACCTGATCTTCTCAAAGCTCAGCCCTGAACCATAAAATGTAGTTAAGGTGCAGGAGAAAAGTACAGCATGTTCCAGTACCACAAGAACCAAAAATCTCCTATAACACCCAAGAAAACACAGTTCTACTTCAGACAGACAGAAGGCAGAGCTCTGACATTAGTGGATGGATCAAATAATCAAATATTATGTTTTCAGTGAGCTGTCAGGCTTCATGAAGTAGGATCGAATTCTCTTTCATGAGGGAAAAAACTACTACTTTTTTTTTTTTTTTTTTATAGAGGCCGAGATAGAAACGCTGTCTGTGTGCATGTTTTTTTGTCAAAATGCATATAAACTAGGGATCCACCAACATTTAAATTCGGACCAATACTAGTAAGGCAATAATCACTTACATGTTATGACCAATAATTAACAAGTGGCTAAAATACTATATATCTATACTATATTTCTAAACATTCGGTTAAATTAAAGCAATGAAAAGCCATGATTGTTTCTTTTTGATTACTTTTTTTTCTCTTTTCAATTAAAGTTCAAATAAAAAGTTAAAGTTAACTCAAATAATATATTTGAAAAATATATTTACGGAAAAAAAAAGAAAAGAAATATTCTATCTGACTTGAAGATGGCACAAAATCTTACAACCAGATGGATTAAAAGTAGTGATAGACATCACACTGGAGTTCACACTTGAGTCAGTGTAATAAAACACAACAAATTAGAGCATCTCCACTCCTGAAGTCATCTTGTGTTGGCATGTTTCCTTTCACCTCTACACTAGCTGTGTTTTTCAACAGGAAAGAAACAGACTAAATAAAACTGAAATATATCCTTTAATCTAAGCAATGGAATGGTGTATATGTGAAGTGTGGGCTATTCGTTGCCTTTATTAAACATTTAACAGCAGAGTTCACATGTTAACAACACTATTAACTCTCGGTCTGCAATGACAAAGGAGTAATTCTAGCAAACAGACGGAATCAGACCCATCTGGTTGACATGGAGCTTAATTTCAGAGTCTCTCCTCTCACCACAAACAGTGATGAGGAGGTGGAGGGTTGGAGTGGGTGGTCCGTCGAGGGGCCCTGTCTACTCGGGAGTCCCTTTAAAACATCTTTATATCATCCTGGAGAGCATCTGGCTGGGATCCTCACAAAAAGCCCGTTCATCTCCATTGTGGATCCAAAACCCTTCCGCTGCCCCAAACCCCTGTTTGAGGAACGATCAAAATAGCCCAGCCAATCTCCTGGCATGTCATAATCCATCACACTCAGTAAATAAAGCAGAATGCTCACTTACTCACAGGGCATCTAAAATAACCCACTTGAGAACAAGTTTCCTGAATGCATGTTAGCCACGTTTTCATAAATATAACTTGACAAGCAGTTGGCCCTTTCATTTCTTTTGCACCATCTTCTGGCCCTAACTGACCGCTGTGTGCAGGTGTAGGAGTACATATAAACCACTGTGTTTCGTAACAAATGACAAAACTTCACTTGTGTTGTGAGGCAATCACCCAGTGCCAAACAATATTCCTCAGCGTAATCTGATTAATAAATACTTTTTTAACCCTTTCAGAAGAAGCAAATTGAAGAAAAGCAGATATCTTTGTTTTAAAGATATAGTTCACCCAAAAATGCTACTCACCTCCAACACATCCAATCGGAGCTACATTTAAAAACATCCTGGCTCTAACAAGAATTTTAATGGAAGTGAATGGGTGTTGTTTTTTTTAACAGTCCATCAGAAGTGCTAATAAAGTGCATCTATCCATAATAAAGGCATTCTATTGTGAATGTGCAGTTAGCGGAAGGTTTTTTAAAGTTTATTTATTTATTACAAAAATGCATCAATTCACTATAGGAGGCCTTTATTCACCCTCTAGAGCCATGTATGCACTTTATTGGACTTCTTTTGGACTACTGAAAAATAACACCCAATCACTGCCATTATAAAGCCTGGATGTGCCATGACATTGTATATGTAAATGTCACCCTACTCACATGAAGGCGAGTAAATCATGGGGTAATTTTCTCTTTTGGACTATCCCCTACCCTGGATGTTTTTTGAGTTTTGTTTAATTAACTTTAAATGAACAGGTAGGCTAAACAGTGAAGTGACTTGTGGCCAGGTATGGTGCTCTATATTTACGAGACCAACGTGCACACACACACAGCAGTGAGAAGTGATCAACCACACACACACTGTGAACACCCACCTGGAGCAGTGGGGAGCCATTCAGTTATTCACTCCCACCACCCACAATCCCTGCCGGACCTTGGACTCAAACCTGCGACATTTGGGTTACAAGTCCAACTCTCTATCCATTAGGCCACGACTGCCCCCTTAGGTTGCAGTCACTTTAAGACTGAATGCACAATCTAATATACTGGCAAGTGTTAGTATTTTCTCAACTGTTTATGTTTAACTAAAACAAAACTGACATTGTTTAAAGTGAAAACTCAGCAAGATGGACATTTTGACCTGTTTAAGCCCATAAACAAAGTACTGTATTTGTGAACTATTCACTAGTGTTACAGAAAAAGATGTATAAAACTTGATCAAAGTTTACCAAACCTGCGACAATGCACATGTCTATGAAATAGGATACTGATACACATATTTTAGTTTTATTGGGAAAGCTGTATAATAAGAAAAAAATATTTTGAGAGTAAGTATGTTCCATTGAGAATCTATTATCAAACAAAGTAATTATTATGAGGAGCATAAACATGAGAGAAACAGAAAGAATATGCATCCAAACCACCAAATCAAGAAGTATTTTACTGCTCTCCTAAAGTTTACTGAAGACTTACAAGACTTTCCCGAAAATCAACAGGGAGCTGAATTCTTTGCGAGATGTACTGAGCTTTCCAGCAATTTAATATTCCCTCACTATTTTTTGCTGGCAATATGTGTTTGAAAAACATGACTGCATCTAAAAATCTCTAATCCATTTTCAGCTCGCTCACACACATGCACAGAGACATACAAAAACCAAGTTTTAATGAATAGGAAATGCATGTAAACACACAGAGACTCGCCATGGCAACACAGTTCAGTTTGACAGTATGTTTACACTCTGCAGAACTTGCTCTCTTTTCATTTTCCAGGTTGTTAGGAGATCCAGTTTCTATGGTAATTGTAGCTCTTACATCTAGGCTCCTCCTTTTATTGAAGTGGTCGCGTCACAGTTATGCAGCCATATTGAAATGATTAACTCATGCTTCAATGCTATACACCAGTGCGATACAGAAAACGTCACAGACATTTTTGATGTAAAATGACCTAAATCAGTACATAAACACTGAATTCAACTAAATTCAACTTACTGAACAGAACTGAATCAACACTGAACTGACTTGAGCTGAATAATAACAATATTGCCTTCTGCAGCCGCTTAAAACGGAACTGATCTAGTTTCATAATATATAAACAAAATTGACAGGAAAATAACTGTCAATGTGAAGTTCATATATTATGAAACTAGCTCAATTTATGTACAATTTTTATATGGAAAGATTTGAATGCTGTATTAAATATGTATAGGCTACTGGGTCTCCAGTGAACTCAAAGAGAGCCCGTGTAGAAGCCATTCAGAAATCCCAAGGTGCAGAAAATGAATGTACGCAGAAGAGAAGTAGCAAACAGCTGGAAAACACTCAGATCCTCCATATCTGTGAAATAACACGGAACCTGACAATAGCATCATTGATGGGCACCATAATCTAAAAACATCTTTAAATGGGAACCACTGCGGTGCAGGCTGCCAGAAAACCCTAAAGAGGCTAATGAGGAGAAAGCCACTGGAGATGAAGATGGAAGGGAAGAGAATGAAGAGTGATAGAAGACCAGCCAAGGCAATATGCACAAAACATGCAATCTGGCACAACAATCCTCAGAGATTCAGGGCACCAGCGTGGAGTGGGCGAGGGGCGAGAGAACTCAGCATACACTTCTTTCTGTGATTAGAACATGAAAAGACATGATTCACCCAGGTGCACTGAAAGTAGCAGACAGATGAATAAAAAGGGATATAGCTAGGAGACTTCACTTGACCAAACTACAAAGCTTTACATTCCGCATAGCATCAGTCGTAAAACAATAACCAAGTGCACTCCACTACACTGCAAAACTTATTTTGTTGAGATTAGCGGAGTATATTTGTAAAAATCAGTATTTTAACTTCAAGGGTTAGTTCACCAAAAAATGAAAATATGTTCATTAATTACTCACCCTCATGTTGTTCCAAACCCATAAGACCTTCATTCATCTTGGAAACACATAAGATATTTTTGATGATATCAGAGAGCTATCTGCCCCTCCATAGACAGCATGAAGATGAAGATGTTTTATGGGTCTGGAACGACATGAGGTTAAATAATTAATGACAGAATTAACATTTTTGGGTGAACTAACCCTTTCAAAAGCTAATGTTACGGGCCATTTCTTTGTAATTATGGTGAGGAAAAATTTTCAAACAAATCCTTCAAACGTTTTACTCTAGCTGTATTCAGCATAAATGTATACGTTTAAGTTTAATGCTGTCAGGTTTAAAGCTTTAATTGTAAAACATAAAGTGTGCTTCAAGTCAGCTAGCTACAGTATAGCAATTGCTCAAGCGTCTACATTTTGTAAGTAGTGTGTAGCATATCTAACTAATTTTTCAAGAATATCGCAATTACTCGTGTTAATTTTTTCCCAGTGTAGTTGTATTAAGCACATATTCATCCATTCAAGTTCAAAGCTGTCAGATAAAAACTAAAATGCACAGTTAGCTAGCTACAATATACTGTAGCAATAGCTTCAATGCAGCTACATAGCTTGTAGCATATTTTACGGTTTCGAAAGAGTGTTCAAGTTATAAGAAGCTTCTAATTAATTTTAGTATGCTAGTATTTAGCGTAAATTTATCGTCTGAAGTTTAATAATATTAGGCTTTAAAAAACAACTATTGTAAAAGTAAACTGTGTTGCTTTTACTAGTTACGTAGCTAGCAACATAGCAATAACGTCAATGCAGCTATATTAAGTTGCCTGAAGCGTAACTAATTACTTTTTAAAAGAGTATTCAAAGCTTGGCAAGCTAAGATTAGCTAAAAGTACTGTAGCTTCCTCAATACTGCAATGTAGGCAGGGAGCAGAAAGAGGAAGATTAAGGCAGAAAAGTTACATCCTCAAGAAGGGGATTTAATCAAGTGGTGGTCTATCCAGACAACATGTGTACTGTTAAATTAAGTTAATTAGCTAGCAAAGCTAAAGTAAAGGCTGAATCCCCATGATGAGCTACTCGACCATGTCTGCAAATGCCTGGTCAGGTCTGTAGGTCTGTTTCATCATTCCTAACTGTGTTTCTGATCAATTTAAAGCAGGAAGTTTAACTAAACACTACATCCAAACACTATGGACATTTGTGAATAACAAATTAGCTATGAGTCAGGGAATGTGTATATCACGCATGATTTGAATAAACCATTCCTTGTGGATAGGCTTTCATAGCAATAATTGCAGTTTATAAAATAATAATGAGAATTATGAATGTCTGTCTTGCTTTCTGTTTATTTGCAAAATATATATTTTCTCCTCAGGAAGAAGTATGCAGGCATTTCTCCTGGAGACTTTTTTTCCAACTGAATAATTGCAAACCTTTAAATTAACCTCTAAAATATAATATAATAAAGCTATGCCACTGTTTTTATTTATTTAATTTGATTTATATATTCTAGAATGCACTACCATTCAAAATTTTAAAATACAGTACTTTTTTTGGTGCTTTATTAAACAAGTGTTTTCTGCTCACCACGTTTGAATTTATTTAGTCAAAAAAAGCCATTTATGGTGCATAACCTGTCATCCACATACATTTACAAATAAGACCCAGTCATAATTCATAACACCTTTAAGTGACTCTTCATAAAGGTAACTCATTTGCAATGAGAAACACATATATGGAGAGTGTGTGTCTTCTATTATCAAGGAAATGTTGGCAGCAGACAAAATGAATGTGGACGTTTGCCACACGACGCATAGATTCTGTGATAGGATGCTGAAAGCCCATGGGCTTGCAACACATTTTTATTTATACGTTAGACAGTGTGTGATCAATGCCAACCTTATTCAAGCATCTTGTACAAATGTCACACAAAAACCCCATGGAAGGGCTGCACTGTTTCTATCAACATAATCATGAAACCGCTGAAGATAAACATGCATGTAGGCATGCACATAAACACATATGTTGCACACAATCATGGATACATGCGCAGTTGTGCAGACATAAACCAATGCCTTCAAATACACATCAGATGTACATCTATAAACATATATCCCAGCATACAATTAACATAAATCAGATGTTCTCAAACTGGGAGGCATAGAGAGGTTGCAAAGGGGTGCGACCACATATATATTCATATTTCTGGGAGCATGAAACTATACTGTTTGCCTTCATGGAAAACTGACCCTAAATACAGCGTATCTGCAAATGTGTTGGGAATCAATAATCAAATCAATATTTTTCCAAGGCTCTTGATGTCCATGTTTCCTATTGCAGTAATGTTGTTTGGTCAGTCATGGATTTCATCAGAGAAGCAGACACGAGTGTGGAAAGCTTTCTTAACTGTATGGTATGCATCTGTAATATAAACCAGGGCTTTTTAAACTTTTTGATGCCAGGGCCGCCAAAATATGTCGAGACCCAAGAGGGGACCCCCTTCCTAAAAACACACAATGTTACATATTTCTTGCATAAAAACCTTTTTATAAAATCATTTATGTTTTAAAATAGAATAAAACAAATTGCACTTCACTTTTCAGAAAGTAGAATGAAATACCCAAATGTATATACTGCACAGAACACCATACATACCCATCTTTAAACATTAATTCACTATTAACAATAAACATTAACTGTAGACATTTTTGTAGACTCCCTATCATCCCCTTGTGGCTCTTAAAGATACCCTGGACCCTTGACATAAACAACAAACAGACACACAGTTGTGCAAATAAAGCAGAGCATGGCTGACAGCGCAGCATCAGCAATCAATTCCTATTTGCATTTGCCAAGTCTTCTTATTAGGCTCTAGTTTTCGACCTGTCTCAAGAAGGGTGTTCTTTTCCTCTTGTTAAGAGTCCAACAGCTTAGTTCCTCTTCTACTTGCTCTCAGACTATTTCCGATGGATGCCGGCAAACACAAGACACAGACGAGTGGACACTCTCCTTAAAAGACAGAAATATTGATTGCAGTTTTGCAGTGCCATTCAGTTTCAGAGCACCACACACACACACACACGCATTCGGGATAAGAGCCACTCGTTCGAATTGACAACAGATGCAAATATTAATACACAGGTTTATGCACTTAAATGTGTCAATAATTATTTGACCAGCTTAGGAACAAAAAGGCAGCTTCCACATAAGTTGACTAAGCCTGTGTGCGTCAAACCAGACACAGTCAGAAACACTTATTTTTGCAGTTTTCCGTGTCTGCCCTGACATCGCCCTTTAAAAGGCAGATAAAAGCATACACCCCCTGGGAGTACAGAACACAATATTACTGCAAAATGCCCCCAGAGCTCACACGTAATATGGCAAGCCTTTTTGTTGTCAATATTTACAAAAGCTTTGAATTCCAGTCAACATCTTGAGGAACATCTGGTAACAAACTGACAAGTAATATGAGAAACCATGTGATGGTAATGTGCCTGTGGTAAACTCCATGTTATTTTTTCTATGAAAACATACATACATTTTGTGATCTTATTATACGCAGTACTATAAGGATTTTTAGTGGTGCTTGATGAACCGTAAATCCTAATTATCAGACTTCATAATGTAACTTGTCCACATGAATGGCCGATAAAAATGACAAAGAATAATAATAAAATTAAATTAATAAAAATAAAAGCCACCAGAACATTCTGGAACACATTAACAATGTGCTAAAACCACTCAGAGCACATTTGCAACATGCTAAAAACAATGAGAATACAACAACCACCTGCTAAAAGCGTGATAAAAGACTAAAATTATGTTTTGCCTCCAATTTAATTGACCTTGGAGTCTTGTTTTGAGGTACTCAGAGCATTCAGAATGTTTTAAACAAAGAAAGTTTTCCGTTAAAGGTTTAAGGTAAGAATAGCTGTTAGGTCTTAGGCTAACTGGCACATTGTTCATTTTAAAGATTTAATAAGCTGCTCCGTGCATTTCCTCTTTTCCAAAAACCATTGTTATTTGACAGTCACAGTATCATTATCACCATCTCTAGCCAATATTAAAAGGTGTCATAACACATTTTTAAAAGCATGAAGCATTCAGAGCTAACCATTCATTGAGTTAGCAAATTGACTTAAATTAGCATGTTTTCTTAAAGATGATAATACAGCTCTGAAACAATATATACACTATCATATCAGGGCACTAAAGAAAATGAGGCATGCACAAAAGAGAGAATAATCTCTTATCAAAGTGAAAGAGAAGAACATAACAGAACCTCCCACACTAGTGTAGCTATGTGCCCTCAAGGCATCTAAGATATCACATCTCCCAAGATGCCACTCCACACTCTCATTATGGACTTAAACATCATAGAACCTTCTCTGCACATGGCCAAAGCACTATTAACCATCTCCAACATGCTCCATTATCGGTGATGACACCGAAACCCATTCCACAGTAGCTATTTTAGTCTCCATTACAAGGGCATAAACCTCAAAAACAATTCCTGGGTTCATATTTAGCTTCTGAGCATCTCTCACTTGAGTTTTCCAGTGGATTTCTAAATTAAATATTGGAACTGATGGTTTCATGAAGAACCTCTAACATCTATGGAACCACTGAAGTTTCTTTATAGTGGAAAAAGGTTTTTTAGGTGTTCCTCACACACTAATAAACAAATTTTTTTTTGACCGTTGGTCAGGCTGGAAAGATTCTAGCATACACAACCTCCAAATGCATTGAAAGCAGCGACATTATCTTTAAATATTGTGAATAATGTTGAGGCAAACTGCCAGAAACCCCAGTTCAAAAGGTATTCACAGCAGATTTATCAGTGCAAACACGTGCAGTATCTCCAAACACCTGTGTTTGCTCTATTTGTGAATAATTCATCATTATCATCATAAGAGGTTGCAACGACATGATTAAATAGAGCCTCAAACAGTATCGTAGAACAAATCATAAGATAATTAGTCCTCGGCACCCAGCGTAACAGAGCCCAGAGCTACTTAAGTTTTAAAGCAGCGACTGTAGACTGAGACCCTCAGGCAATGAATAACACATAGACTGCATAAACAACTTCAGATAATATGTGAGAGGTAAAGTATTTCAATAAAGGTGATGCCAGTATTTCTCATCAGTAACTGTGGAGAAGTGGTAAATCCATCATCTCAGGACTTCAGGGTAAATCTCGGCAAGGTAAACTAATGAATGTATAAACAGATAAGGTGAGCTACATGCAATGTGTGCTGGTGGGAGAATACAGTAGATGAATTCTCTCTTTTTTAAACAAATGCAGACACAGTTGCTGCTATCATATAAAGCCTCGAAACACACAAGCAATCAAACATTTTCAGCTTTAAGACCGAAACTGACAAATTTTGTTCTAAATCCAGCTGGCATCTACATAGGCAACATCTTAACTGAAATAGAACCTCATAAGTGACTAACATGTATAATGCTCTATATTGGAAGCAACACAAATAATGTACAATGTAAAATGTGGTTCTCCCGTGGTGTTTCATAAGGATATATATTAAGGATATAGCTGTCAAGTTGATTGGTTGAGATATATATTAAAATAATAAGAGAGAATAAAAGTCATTTAAAATTAGTGCTGTCAAACCTATTAAGCACAATTAATACACACACACACACAAATATACATATATTTACATACATACATACATACTGTACATACATATACACGTACATGTATTACCTAGCTACAGACATGTTTGGCTGTGTGTGTGTGTTTAAATAAAATATAAAAATAAACGTAATAAATTAATTGATAATTACATATAAATATATCTTTAAATAATTAAGAAATCATTAGAAATACATAGAATAAAATGAAAATAAAGAATTATTGATCATATAAATCTAAAATTGTTTCTAATATTGAAATATTGTTCTAGTACAGTCTGACCCAGCATTAATAAAGTTATATTTAATAATTAAAAAGTGAATTTTGTTATGCATTGCATGTTAAATTCTCTAGCTGAAGGTTCTCTCATACTCTACTAAAGTCTGTATGAAATTCCACCCTCTTCTTCCCAATTTTAGTTGTATAATAATACACTGCTCAAAAAAATAACACTTAGGCTCCGTCCACACGAAGCCGGTGCGTTCCCTATCCGATTTTTTTTTTTTGCGTCGTCTCAAGAAATATCTGCGTACACACGAAACTACTGAAAACGGTGTAGTATATATGCCAGACCAGTATGGGGCGCTG
>JAUCMS010000019.1:8183107-8196648 GCA_032357445.1 Enteromius radiatus | reverse complement strand
ATATACGGCTCAATGTGAAATCACGCATCTGATGGCATTTACTGCTGATTACAGAACCGCCTTTACCGACAAAACGCACATTAGATCGGCCGATCGCGATCGGAGCATCCCTACAAAATATGTTGACCCAGGAACACGTCAAACTCAGCAAAATCAGGACGTGTGTAATCAATGATAGAATTTTCATGTTTGAGTGAATTTGATCCTTTAATTCCAATGATCGAAGTCTAAAGCTAGTTTTATTTACAAAACGCCACAATGTTCCTCCCAATATTTGGGCTGCACATCTAAATGTGTAGTCATGTGACATACTTAAACTGAGGGACCAACATTTTTCAAAATATCTCTTTTTTGTTTTCTAAAGGAGATAATTTGAGAGTAAGCAAGTAATACAATTGTAATTGTTGGGTAGATTATCTCTTAGCTTCAACAAATGCAACATCAAAGACTTCAGCTAACAGATGTCTAAAGCTAGTTTTATTTGTTAAAAAAAATAAAAAATGTGTTTGTTTTGGCTACATACCTAAATTTCATATGAGACGTGTTGCTTTGACTGAGGGGAGCAACACTGGACCCCATAGACTTTCATTGGACCAAAAAAAAACACACATATATGCCTATTTTTCAAAAGAAAGAAGGGTTGAATAAATTATGATAATTTTAATTTGATTTTGGGTAGATTGTCCCATTCAGCTTCAACAAATGCAACTCTAAAGACTCCAATCAGCAGGCATCTAAAACCATTTCATTCACAAACACCATCAAAAATCATAGTTTCCCTTACAATATTTTGGTTGCATATCTAAATGGGAGAGGTGCTGCTTTGGACAAAACAAAAAATATATAAATAAAGGTCACAATGTTCCTCACAAAGTTTGGGTTGCATATCTAAATAAGGTTTAGCCATGTGAGAGGTGTTGCTTTCACTGAAGGGGCCAAACACTGGACCCTGCTGACTGTCACTGTATGGAGAAAAAGGAGAGACATTTTTCGAAATATCTTTTTGGTTTCCAAAAAGAGAAATAACATGAGGGCGGGACAACGATGACAGGATTTTCATTTTTGGGTAGATTTTCTCTTAGATTCAACAAATCCAACTTCAAAGACTGCATCTGACAGATGCCTAAAGTAAAAAAAAAGAATCTAAATCCTCAGAATGTTTTGGCTGAATATCAAAATATCATATAAAATGTGCTGCTCTGAATGAGAGGGCCACAATCGGACTCCATAGACTTTCATTGTATGGACAAAAAAAACAGGCATTGTTCAAAATATCTTATGCGGGAGAGTAAACAATAACAATTTTTTTTTTTTTTAAGCATCAACTTTAACAAAGAATAAAAAACATTTTCATTCACAAACACCTTTAAAAAATGCATGGATTGTCCCATTCAGCATCAACTTCAACAAATGCGACTCCAAAGACTCGGTTGTCTAAAGCTAGCCTCATCCACATCCAAAAAACATCCCAATGTTCCTGGCGATGTTTTGGCTGCATATCTTAAAGTGGTGTAGTCATGTGAGAGGTGCTGCTTTGACTGAGGAAGCCACAGTGCTCATTTATGCCTCACTGGGGCTGTCTACAGTAATAGCAGCAGCAGATGTGTGGAGTGTTAAAATCCTTGCACTCCTCTAATAAGCACCTCTTCTCCCTCTATCATCATTTTGGGCTGCTCTGACTCGCTCCTCTCTGCCCTACTTTCCGCCTCCGTTCTATTCTTCTTCCCCACCGCCTCGTCTCCTCTTTCTTCTTCCAAGTTTTCGACTTTTGTACAATATTTATGAGGCGAGGTCTAGGGACGAGAGGAAGCCGTTTCAAACGTCAATGTGCCTTTCTCTGAATGAAATAAGCTATTTGCAGTGGCTGCGAATGCATCGTAAGGCTGTTTTCTGACCTTTAAGCGCTGCTGACCACTTAAGAAGAGTATGAGCCGAAAAGATCAAGTGAAGAGTGAGAGATTTCGCTTTAATAGTTCATAACGTTGAAAGATCTGAAGGTGATACAAAATGGTCCCATAACTGCATAGCTCTCCTCTATAAAACCAGTTTCAAATCCACAAAGGAGGAACAATAAAGCTTATCACCAACAGTTAAAGATTAGTCTGCTTTAAGTTATTACCCATCAGATACAGAGCACAGGCACAGAAAGGGCAAATGTGCTTAAAAGCAAGCAAGGTGCCAAAACCTCAAGTACACTAATGAGAGAAGACAGGAGCGTACAGTATAAAAAGCAAATGATAGCAACTTTCCTGAGACTGCAAATATAATTAAGACCATGTGCATTGCAAATGAAGTTCAGTCAGCATATTACAGTAAAATCAGAAAAAAACTCCACTGTGGGCTTGGGGACGGTTTGTTCTTTTGGAAAGATATTCAAGAATTTATCATTGGTCATGCAGAAAACCACCTACGACTTCTATTGTTTAACTATTTCTTCTCTCTCTCTCTCTCGCTCTGTGCTAGAATTAGCTTTACTAGAATGCCATTATGAGGTGGGCAACCTACAGGTTAGCAAATATTGAAGGAATTAAAATAAAAATTAATTGGTTCTTGTTATTTTAAATGTAGAAACACTACCGCACAAGAGCAATACAGGCTACAAATAGTGCCTGAAGTTAAGAAAATGAAACGTCTTAATCTAGTTTTAAATATATGTGCTAATTTCTTATTTGCTCTTTGTATTGTGGTTGTTTTAATATGGTTTTGAAAAAACTTTATATCATTTTCTACAAAATGTTTGAATTTACTGACATAAAATGTTATAAGCTGGTGTACGAAAAAATATATTTAATGTAAAAATTATTTTTGTATAAATGTTATATATTATGAATAATATTATGAATTCATAAATATATTCACTTTCAAATCTGAGCTAATTTTGCCTTTAGAACATAAGACTTTAGAATATCATTCTGTTTGTTATGCTGCATGTTTATTTATGCAGTGTTTATTTGTATTTTATATTTTTTAAGAAATCAGTTTGTATTCAGCATCAAACAAAAGAAACGGTTAGTAATTTCACACAGTTACAAAAACAACAACAGCAAATAAATGCTGTTCTTTCGAACTTTCTATTCATCAAAGAATAAAAGAATTAACACATCATCATTTCCACAAATATATTAAGCAGCACAACAATTTTCAACTGTGAAAATAATAAGAAATGTTGGTAACAATTTAGAATAATAACACTTGTTAACTATTAACCATGATATATTTACCTCAATAAATTCTTAATTAATAGGTAGTAAGGTAGTTGTTAAGTTTAGGTATTGGTATTATTAGGGCATTTATATGTGCTTAATTAGCACTAATAAATGGCTGATATTCTAGTAATATGCATGCTAATAAGCAACAAAAACTCGGTATCGGTATATTCGATTTCGAAAGGATCATGTGACACTGAAGTTAGGAAGTTCCACGACTAAAGAACAGCTCCTCACTTCACTGAAGAGAGGGGCGGGGTCAGTAGAGCTCATTAGCATTTAAAGAAGCATGGACTAGAATGGCTTGATGAAAACAGAGTTGATTTTGACAGGGTAAAAAAGGTGTTTTTTAAACTACCACTGAGAAATCTTAACCAAAGCATGCTATAGACTTTTCAGTAAGACCCTAAAAATCATATAAACTTGTGGAAAATAGGCACCTGATGACCCCTTTAAAACTGTAGAATTATTTTACAACATTTTTTCTGTATTTTTATGCATGGGTGGGCATAAGACTCTCCAGCCTTCAAAAATGTTACCAAGCCCAAACTTTTGAACGGTAGTGTATACTCACAAATCTGCCAAGCAAAAGATGGAGATGAAGCGCAGAAGCCCTGTTGAGTGGGCACAGGCCAACCCATGGCCACACCCCAGATGTCTCTCAGTACTCAGGGATACACTCAGCCAGCATTTCTGCCAAAGATGTTTGATCTAAAAATGCAGAACAGCCTCATAAAAATGAAAGAAAGCGAAGGAATGTTCGCCCAGAGCGTCCACTTAGATTCTGATGCAAGAAAGGAATGGGATGTGAGCGATATGTGATAAACAACTCACAACTCTACTTCTTGTCTGCCCAAACCACTTCTAAATCACACCAAAACAAATAGTGACATGTTTCTGGTCTAAACACTACAAGAAACACTCCGATGTTGGCAAAGGTTGAGCTACATCTGTGCAACTTAGCTGGTTAGAGGCAAGAGATGTACGCCAGACTCATTAAGAACACCACTGGGGGCTTCTTTTATGCTAGACATCTTAATACTAGTTCAATCGTGTTCCGCTGAATATCTCGGTATGAGAAACTGTCATCTCACCATCACAGCAGACCAAGCAACCGATCGTTTCCCTGGAGAGGGAGTGTTTATTTCTGCAACGGAGTCCGTCAGCGGTTTCCACATGTTTTGTTTAAGCATGACTCGTCGAAGGACGTTTAGGGTGAATCCTGAGAGGGAATGAGGTAACATCTCAAAGAATTCCTTTCTAGACTTTGTGGCTCCATAAGTGCTTTGGTGCAAGAAATAACATTCAGTGGCTTTGCTGTTCTGAAAAGCGACCTCCATGACTTTTCAGTTACGTTAATTCGCTCTGCATGCCTGAATTAACCTTTTTTATTCAGCGGGGAAATGCAAGAAAATTCCTAGTTACCAACTCCATTCTGAGATATGTAAGGTCGCTTCCTCCGACATCCTCTGATGCAGTGAAAGGTACTAATCAAGTCTTCCATGTGTGATTTTAAACACTTCCTCACCCACACATTCTCTTCGGCTTCCTACATCTACCTACCTAGGAGGAAGAGACTCTTCTGTCAAAGTCGTGTGATACCTCCTTAAAATACCCCCAACCATCTAGCACGGTGGCAGCCTATTCATAAAATATACCATAGGCATATATGATTTATCATTTGACCCTAAAATCAAAGAACCAGGCGTGTAATCATTACTCAAACCAGAGATAAGCTTATGACGACAGCTGCTTTCAGTTTTCTGCACTCATTTCATATTAAACAGAGGAGAAAGGTTATTGTAGCTGACAGGTGAAAATAATTGTGCTAGTACTGAACTAGTTGGCTGAATTTGTCAGAATTTGTTATTTTGGTGTGTGTGTGTGTGTGTGTTTTTTTTTTTTCCTGCAAGGGTGGAGGCGGTATAATCGTACTGAGAAAATCCAATATCAGTTTTTCAGTGGAACCTCGTTGCCTTCCAGCAAATTAGTGCACATTTCACTTAGGGGAGCCTGTAATACACAGCACACAGAAACGGCTCCGCTGTAAACTTGGTTATATTCCATAGGAAACGCATGAGAGGATTCGTGTTTAAACTCTGGATCTGTTCTCTGATGCAGCGTGAGCAATTAAAACGAAGAACCACATCATAAACTGTTTAAATTAAAGTTTCAATTAAAAAATCAAGAAATGAATATCTGCAAGACTAAGAGGTCCATATGGCACGGTGTGGGGGAAACAAAAGACTCTTTAATTAGATTGAAAATTTAGGATCAGTTAGTTTAGTCTTAAAATGCCACAGCTGTTCTTTGAGCAACACACCGAAGAGCCACTGATTGTTTGCGAGAACAAAGGCAAAGAAGTGTGACAGCAAAAAACTGTGGAAAGAAAAAGAAAGGGGGATTTTGCTCATCCTTGAGTCATTTCAAACATACATGAATTTTATACTTTCTTGGAACACAAAAGGAGATATTTAGCAGAATGGTTATATTTTTCATTCAGGAATGACAAGTTTATGCAATTTCTATTTAAGTCATATGATAGGTGTGTGCATAAGATGCAGAAAGATGATGTTTACATTCACATATATAAAAATTTAGGAGGCAAATCGTGCAAATTGCACACGTTTTGAGGAGCCTTTTTTGTTTTTTTGAGCTTGACACTCAGCCCCTGGACACCATTCACTTCCATTGTATGGAAAAGAACAGCATGGACATTCTACAAAACATCTCCTTTTGTAACCGACACAAAGTAACACAGGTTTAGAATGACATGAGGGTGTAAGTATTTATTGACAATGCTGAAGACTAAAACTATTCACTGAAGCATTGTTAAACATTATGAGCATGAGTGGTATTTGAGACTGGAAAACAATAGTGAAAATATACATTTTACCAGTGCAAAATGACTATACATGAGAAATAAACAAAAATGAACAAAAATAAATTAAATAGAAACAAAAAGATAATTAATTTTAAATTGACTAACCCTGCATGGTGGTATATTATTCCCTTAACTTTCACAGAGATAACGTTTATTGGCAGAAACTCATTACCGCAGTCAAAGGGGAACCTGCGAAGGCTGAAAAAAAATCGATGTACCTCAGGTAACCTCATCTGAAGAACAAGACGAACAGAAATATGGTCACCGGTGGTTTTTGAAAAACAACCAAGAGCATGCACATGCTACAGGGCCTATAATGAGCTACCTGCACCTGGGTTCCTCTGAAGAAGAGAGGAAACCACGGCAACCATTTTACAAAATAAAAAAAATAGGACAACATGCAAACGAGGGTTGGGAGCGCCGCAGCTCTCAAACCAGAGACCACAGAAAGACAAAGAACATATTATCACTCTTTAATGAGACACCAGCAAAGCTACAGTCAGCTGCTCATTAGCCATTTAAAAAACAGCCAAATTAGCCCACACCGATTTATATTTATTTGTACAAATTGAATTGAATTGTAAGCCTTTCACAAAAGAATAACGGCCAATACAAACCGATGGACTACCAGCGGTTAAATTCAATATCAGATCTGTCTTCCAAGAAATTCTCTCTGCAAAAAGCAAAGTTGCTGGATATAGCGGCTTTGGTGTGCGTGGAGAAACTGTGGCAATTAAGCGGGTCCATGACTCATACAAACACACACACGTTAGCAAACAGACAGCCTTCCTGCCCCCTTTAAAATAATCATGAGTGTTCCAAAGAGAAGAACAAGCTGAATTTTAAATGTCACTGTTGTTTTACTGAGACTCTCATTAATCAGTCTAAAGCAAATACATTCAGTGGTCAACACACAATTTTCACAATAATAAACGGAGCCTGAAATCCGCGTGTAACTGACAGACAGTTAATAATTCACAATTACCTCCCCAGCGTCCTTTGCCAAAAAACTATGTGGAGGAGCCGAGGTACAGTAACGATACCATTCTACTTAGACTCAGTCTTATAAAACCACAAATATAATGTCCATCTTTTAGTATAAAAAAAAAATTGATGTGCCAAAAAGCCTTTATTATTAATAGAACGTATAATGAAAATGGCTAGTTCATATCATCACATTTAATACTAGAAGTCAGAGTGTTACTATCATCTGTATTACATTTGCTGGAGGCAATGAAACGCCTGAAAAATAAATGATATGAATCCTTTGTGTCTAACATGAGCACACCACAAAGTAATATCGTTATAAATAATACTAAATAATTTTCACCTTTGCATGGTACCAATCTATTCTAGCAGTCAGGAACAATGGGTGTTCAAAGCAAAATTGTAATAATCTGAACGTTTTCACAATTAATTTACTACTAAAACTACTAAAAACTAGAAAATTTGATAAGATGAATTCAAGTTAGCTTTAGTACAGAGAGACCAATTCTCACTATTTACTAGTTGCTTATTAGCATGCCTATTAATAACATATTGGCTATTTATCAATCCTTATAAAACGCATATTTTGCATGATCATAGCTCCAAAACTACCCAACTTAAGAGTGATCCTACCTTATTAACCAATAATAAGCAGAAAATTTGTAGTTTGAGGCAAAAGTCACAGTTAATTGTTTGTTAATGGTGAGGATTGGACCTTAAAATTAAGTGTGACCAGTTACGTTAATTAATTTCATAGTGCCTGTCCAAAAACTATGGTAATATCACAGCATAGGTTCTCTTCCTGTAGCCTTTCTTCATAGAACAATTCAGTCAGCCAATACACTGATGGGTTTTCTTTGTTTTAAAAGCAGATCTAGCTGACAGACAGACAACAGGGAAAAGATCAGACTTGTCTAAGTAGGCATAAGACCCTACAGCTCCATACAAGTATCAAAACATGTATACCAGTTAGTCATTCATCACTCGCGATAAAACATCCACTGAAGATAATCAGCTGAGACTGGAGTCAGAAGCACTGAAACACTAGGAGACAATGGCTAGTGCCAAAACAGGGACGCCTTAGAAAGGAGCGATGTGCTCTAAGCTTTACTGCTGCACTTCATACAGTCATAACAACACAACCAATAAACAAAACCGACTTATAGAGGTCCTGTCAGTTCATCTTCTGGACAACCTTGAATATCTGGGCATTAAAATGTAAAAAAAGGTCTGATTAAAAAGCAAGCCCTTGGGTTTATAGATCAATAAGAGTTTAGATGATTACAAAACTGTATGGCAAATGACTATGAGTATTAAACTATTATGCAAGTGCAAAGTCAGTCCACATCACTTGGCAATAGGGCACATATATGAATCCACCTAAAACATAAAATGAGAAACGGGACACCCGACGGTCTCACTGATGTGGAAGCAAACAACACGGGACTTTGAGTCCACATCAAGTGCACTATTTTGGAAAATGCCTTTATGTATGACTTAAAGAGGGCACTGCAGCGAATGAATCCTTATCACAGGATGTCAGTGACTGGTCCAGTATCTGAGGAGCAGCAGCTTGTGTTCCCAGCAGCCCTTTTTCACATCCTCCAACATTTGAGGAGAAAAGAAGCACTGAGACTCAGGGGAAGCAAACAGAGGAATGAGGAGAGGAGAAGAACAAGGCAAAATGAAAGCAAGGGAGCAGAGGGGAAGAGTGCCAGAGCGCACTAACTTCTTTGATCTGCAACTGGGAGATCTCAGAGCTCCAGCTCTAAATGCAGCGAGTCAGGCTTTAATTTCTGTGTGATTATTTCAGCGTTTGGACAATCATGTTGGCTCTGATAAGATGGTGGAAGACAATATGATGTAAGTGCAAGAAAGATATTAAGAAAAAAAAAAAACACCCACTGATGTTACATTAGCATTTGCTATGACGTTAACTATGGCGAGTTGCAATTTTCTAAAATTTGTTTTTAAACAAGGTCTCAAACCAACTTAAAGGGATAGTTCCCCAGAAAAAATTTTAAATTCTGTCATTAATAACTCCCCCTAATGTCGTTACAAACCTTTGATCATCTTCAGAACACAAATTAAGATATTTTTGATGAAATTTGAGAACTTTCTGACCCTGCATAAACACAACAGACACGTTAAAAGCCCAGAAAGGTAGTAAGGGCAATGTTAAAATAGTCCATAAGACATCAGAGGTTCAACATTAATTATGATGTCATGAGAATACTTCTTGTGTGCAAAGAGTTTTGAGTTTTAAGCAGAATTAAACACCACAAAAGATTTTGTTAAGATCTTTGTTAAGAACTTATTGGAACATAAAAATATTCAGCATATTTGTTTTTGTTTGTGCACATTTTATCTAGCTATTTTAAGCTAACTTGAAAGGACAATAGGGAGAGGCAGCAGGCGCAAGTTATTGTTATGACAACCAGAGACACTGTAAGATGAAGAAAGATGTTCTAGAATGAAAGTATCACCAAATCAACATGCGGTGGTGTAGAAACGGCTTTCTTTCTCTGCAACAGCCTCTTACTGAGAATCAAAAACAATGGTAGCTACCTTTAAATGGACACTTAAATTTAAATTGGTGAAAGTGTGGTCACATTAACAACATTTCAGCATAAATTTGAAGGAAAACAGGTCTGTATCATCAATAGTGTAGTAAATTCACTTTCAAACCAAGCAGTTTTCTGCTTGTCAAAGTGTGATAGCATGAATTCCTATTGAAATTACTGGTGGTAAATGTGCTGAAAAATGTTCAATGTAACCATGGTTTGAGTTGAAACAGAGACATATTATCATTTTTAGTGAAAAAGTGAACCAGTTGTGACAAAGTCTTTCATACAGACGCAACACAAAGGCTACGCCTATGGCAAGCGCTAATGGCAATAACATTCAAACAATAAGGAAGCTTTAGACTTCAGAGTGTCCATAAATTTGAAAGAATTACATCATCTTGGCCACTAAAATTAAAATGCTGATGGTCCTGTGCTTAAGAGAATTCGCATATCTGTGATTCAAATCCAGGAGAAGCAGACCACAGGATTAGAAAAGCAATGTTCTTAGGCAGACAGATTTCATCGAGACATCTCCTCTTGTGAGAAATCATGCTATTACAAATGTCTCCCTCTGATTAGATCAAAAAGAGCATTAATGATTACACAGCTTACAAATTCTTTACACACTCTGTGAGTGTCAGTGGCAATGATGCATTACCTGGTGATTGAGAAATAGTCAGGAAACATTTACTGCCGTTTCCAAACTCTTCAGTTCAGTTTTTGATACAGATCTGAGCATTGCTACACATAGCAGTTAAAAAGGGTCTAATTTAGATATAGTGAAGGTTAACATAATAACTGTAATATGACGTAATGTAATTGAGGTATAAATGTCACCTTAAGATGTAGATGCCATTACATCACCGACTGCATATTTGGTGAATACATATAATGTTTAACCTTGGCAGAAACCTAAGTGCTTTGTGTGTGCTTATAACTAAAGCATGTGAAGGGTAAATCAGCACAGCTCTCTCACATATATACAAACAGATGTCTAGCTTGGAGATGACACTTTATCATACTGTCCACCTCACACAGGAGTCCCCTTCAATAGCCAGTACAGAGCCGTAGAGTGTTTACATTATTGCGGAGTCATTTAGAATTAGTCTTTCCTCTGTCATACACTGAAGCATTGTCCACACTGGATAAGGCAGGATGAACTATAAAGCTCAGTAGCTGTTATTTCCAGGCTGCTTGGTTGCTTAAAAAGAATGGCTGACTCATAAAAAAGGTCATTTTTCCCCCTCATGCTATTAAAATTACACTACAACACTGCTTCCTTTCAAGTACCAAGTTCATATACCTACACTTTCTAAGAAATTAAATATATTAATTTAAACATACATATATTGTATAGCTTTTTTGCAAAAAAAAAAAATAATATATATATATATATATATATATATATATAAATAAATTAAAATATTAAGTCATACTTAATAAAATAAAATAAAAATACAAATAAAAAAATAAATACAATGTCATTAAAGTTTTTTTTTTCTACATCTACTGATAAACAGGAAATGACTTTTGTGTTCAAAAGCTGCAGCTATTACAAAGGAAAAAATCTAACCGTTGCAATGTCCGTTTAAATAAATGCATCAACTGTGTTTAAAAAAATGTCTTAAACCTTTAATTGTGCGCTAACCTGTTAACTTTGACAGACCAATAAAATATGTGGAAAAAAAGCGGGCCTTCAATGACAACCCTTATAGGAAGGTGCTCTGTGTACAAGAGATTTAGTGCTGTCTCAGTTTCACTCCAGGCACAAACATCAGGAGACCACCTGGAATTGAGACTACTAGCATTCCACTTCATTAATCCATAATGATGAGGTCACCTTAACACAGTCAATGGATTCCCCATCCAGTCAATATAGTGCACTGGGTTCAGCAAACCGCCATGAAACTTTATAGCACACCTTACTTCAAAACTGGAAATGGACCAAGCTTGGACTTACAGTACAATAACATAAAATATTGCACAAATAAGCTACAATAAATTGTGTTTGATTTTTATAATATATTATGCTTAATTCCCTAGGGGGTGAAACATGGTTCCCTCTGCTGATAACTCCTACCAGAGGTTGATGTTTAACTGGTTCAGTTGGTCAGTCAGTTGGTTTCTCAGCCCAACCAGACCTCAAGTACCCAAAACCAATCTAAACCCATCAAAATAGACAAGCTTGGCCAGGGGTGGGTTTCCCAAAATCAAAGTTAGCCTACTATGGTCTCAAGTTCCGTCGATTACGTGCATAGTTCAATGATTCTGTGTTTCCCGAAAGCATAGTTCAAACGAACGTTCGTAATCAACGTCGCGAACGTAGGATGGAACTACAGCTTTGGACCTGTGGTTAGAAGCATAGTTTCTTGTTAGGACAAACTAATGTGGTTCAAAGAACGGAGATGTGACCGTGTTCGGGAAACAGTTGTGACTAGCTAGTTTCCAAAACAATGCATCGGACCATGGTAGTCAATCAGCGAGTTCCATCATTTTTTAGGAAACACACCCCAGACTGAGCTACTGTATCTACAGGACCATAGGCTGGCTTCAGCAGGGTCATTAGCTTGGATGACACAGCACTGCAAATCAACTATACTGTTTCCTTCAAGCCGTTCCCTTCCTTCCCTCTCCACTGTAGGTCTGTGAGAGACATTAAACTCCTCAGCTTCTATACTGTGCTATTAAGCCAAAACTCCTAAACCAGAGCATATGTAGTGTGTTTGTGGCATGCTGTCAGACTGCTTCAAGCAATTAAAGTCATCCCCTGTGGCATCTATTACCCAATCATCTCTTTTGGCTTTGATGCTGTCATATGATCTGAAAACCCCCCTAGGCAGTATTCTATGCTGTAATCACATTCCAGCGACCACAATATCACTGAGAAAACATTCCTTGAAATTACCATATCATAACCATCTATAACCAACCTCATCTCATGCCTTCCCTTCCCCTTCCTGTTGAGTTCAATGTAATTCAAATTTTCTGTGCTGTTTGTTTCTTTTTCCCCCCAAAATGATTTGTTATGTTTTTTGAACTGTAGTGGTGAGCTTGAACTAAGTTATTCAAAGCCTACAGCTACTGTAGGCCGCCGTTTTCCCCTCCTCAGTAAACTCCTTAAGGCTTTCTTTGAATCTTGTTTATGCCTAGCGGTTCAAAATCATGCATCAAATCATCCTCGCAGTCCAAATCATTCCAAATTCAAGCAAAACATGATGAAAACTTGATGAAAATAGCAACAGCTGCCACTTTTATCGTTGGAAGATAATTGTCCTTGCTCATTCCTCATGTTGTGCATCAGGTCACTGGTGTCTCTGAAGGCCAGTGACATTCACAACTTACAGCAGCAGATTTCAACCCACTGCTCAATCGAACATTATATACAACAAGGGACATCAACCCCAGACCCCTTGAGTGCCAAGGTTACTGTATGAGAGACATGAAGAACCAGACACCACTGAAGCACTTAGCCCAGGCGGCCTGTTGTCTCACAAACTGACATCCAGTGCCAACTAAGGGCTGAGGAAGCAGAAAGGGATTTGACATTAACCCCGCTTAGCTCAAACTCCTTACTCTTATACCCTTCTCATGACATGGTAATCCGATGGTGACCACAGAGTTTGGAAGATGCTGCACATGCTAAAAACAACATGCTGATGTCTCTCCAAATGCAAAGATCTTACTGGAATTGCAACCTGAGTTCGGATTAAAGGAATAGTTTACTCAAAAATAGGGATGTTAACCGATGACCGTTGATGAAAGTAGTCGGTTAAAAAAAAAATCTAAATTAGGCTATTATAGACATAAAACATTTGGCGCAAGGTCACAGCGTTTGGGTTCGCGCGCTCACAAGGTTTGCGAAAAGTAAAGGCAACAGGCTAAAACACTCGAGGTTAG
>JAUCMS010000019.1:8152342-8183007 GCA_032357445.1 Enteromius radiatus | reverse complement strand
ATCGGTTAACCGGTTTCAACCGGCTAATGAGGCTCGGTGGTCGGTCAAGAAATTTTTTAGTTTTCGCCATCCCTACTCAAAAATGAAAGTTTGCTGATGATTCTCAACCTCAGTCTTTCCAAGAATGAATTTGGAGAAATTTCAGTTGCTGACTAACACATTCTCTGCAGTGATTGGGTGCCACACAAATGCATAGTTAATGAGATAAACAAACTACCACACTTGTGGTAAATGTGACATGACACCTGTGAGAACTTGGACAATTCATATTTAGGCATACATAAAAAAATGACCTTGTTAGTTACAAGTAAATGCAAAACGGCCAAGAACAGCTATATTCAGTCATTTAGTTTTATATTGTGTTAGTTAATAGAATCTCATTTACACATTTTTAAACATGTTTTGATTTTTTGTTATCGTAATTGTCCAGCTACATTTAGGTATAAGTGATGCTTAATTCAAAGAACTGAGAACTAAAATGAACTACAAACACAAAAAAGCATGAATTTGACAAATGATCATTCCTGAGTCACTTCTCAACCTGCTGTGGTTTACATAGCCATAACCATGCCAATGTTTTGCCGTCTTGCAGCTGTAAACACGAGACGAGGATGCCAAAAGTTTGATCTGTCTGGCAGTAGCTGTATTTTTCCAAAGCATTATAACTGAATTAATTATGCACAAGGTATATTTCTTTAAACCATCCTCAGTTGTGAAGTTGTAAACGTTGGTTGCTTAGTTTAGTTGTCTTAAAAAAAAAAATTTTTAAAAACTGGATCCGGTTTATCACAGAGGAGCAATGCAAATAATCGCTGTAGAGAATTGAATAGGTTCTAAAGATAAACCCATGTGACATAAACAGAAACAATGAGTACAGGAAGAGAAAAAAGAGGGCAGACGAGGGGCGGATCAGGATGAGAGTTTGATTGATTAAGTGTTCCTGGGACAGTGAACCATCTCTGCTGTTTGGGTGGTTGCTGGGGGGCTGACTTATATAGAAAAGTCTTGGATATGCTGAGAATCCTCTGGAGAGCAGTTAAACAGAGACCTCTGACCTTACAAAGATGTTACAGTATACCAGACGAAAACGTTTTAGCAACAGTGACGTCAGCTTGAGCGAGACTGTTTTTTCAGCTGACCGCTGAGGGCAAAGGGACTGAGACGCAAATGCTCTTAAACGGAGAGTTCAGTATTTGCTCTTTGAAGGCATAGAACACTCAAAAGAGAAAACCTTGTCACTTTTTTAACTTCATGCTGTTGTAAACAATTATGCCTTTGTTTTTGTCCATAGAAAGAAGATATTTAGGCAGAATGACAGTCTTAGGCTCTTGGGGCAAAAAGAGATGAAGGTGAATGGTGACTGAGAATGTCTATCCCATCTGTCTGCACAACTTATTCTTTTCCGTTATACTGAAGAAAGAAAGTCATGAAGGTTTGGAACCACATTTGGGTAAACAAATCATTGTAGGGTGAACTCAAACATAATCTCAGTTATGTTTGATGTACTGCACATGCAAACTTTTTATATGAAAAATGCATACAAATAACCGCTCTCATTATTTGGTCTTGGATTAACTGGGAAATATTTGAGTTCATATTGACATCCCTAACTGCTGAGTGCAAACCCTCACGTCTTGGCAAATCACAAAATTAATGAGACTTTATTTCCTAAAAAGAAACATCAAAAGCTTAAACAAAACACACTATTTAGTTTTATTGTAGTTTAGAATAAGCAATTTAAACATTCGTGCAAGAAATACACTAAACTAAAATTCTGGCCAACAGCGATAAGCCAATAATTATTATTATTTTGAGGCTAATATTAAAATCTCAATACTACAATTTACAAGAGATATACAAATTATGAACACTGGATGTTTAGTTTAAAATGCGCTAAGGATTACATTTCACAGTGTTATGAATAAATTACCTTTAAGCGAGTGTTAAATAATGACAAAGGTCATCAAAAAGTAAAAATAAAAAGAGCATGAACAATTATATATCCAATATCAAAGAATAATTAAGAATCAATCAATCAATAAAAAGATAAACCTCTAAAATTGGCCAACATATCACACTGTACATCTCTAGAGCCTCCAGTGACTGCTAATTCCAGTTCTTGAGCCTTCATCATCCACACTATAATCCTAACCCTCCTACGCAGTTTAGATTTGCTTTCAAAGGAAGGCAGAAGTGCATAAATAGATAAATAAAAGAAAAAAATGGTCACAGTCCCACAGTGGTGGAGAGATAGCAGTGAAGGCCGCATACCGGACAAGCCCCCTGGGGGCAAAGAGACAGGATCGTTATATAGCTGATCTCCAGAGAGCGCAGCCTGGGACTGTTCTCATGGCTACCACCATACAACATCATGGACGTCAATAAAAAAACAAAACACGGAAATAAGACTCTGCACTCTGTGTACAAACAGCAGCTCTTAAACACTCATTGCTCTCTATTGGCTTTCTATAAACATTATTAGGGTATAAAGACTGCTAAGATTTCTGCTAACTGAGATGAAGCTAAAAGAGGTCTGTGTCAGTCAATAAAGCATATATGATCTTATCCATCCATCATTTTCTACTCTAAAGCAACCCGACCGAGGGAGGCATTACTGTCTATACTGACATATAAAAATAAACAATAATTCACAGGCTTTCCTGCCTGGTTCCCATGCCTCTGCCGTAGAACCGGGAGCGGAAAAGCCTGGGAGAGAGAGTGAGACAGCAAGTCATAGCATAAATGTGTAATAAAACAAAACAAACTAGGAAACCGGGAAAAAAAAAAACTAGGAAAGACAGGGCTTACAGTGAAGCAATAGGCAGCACATTGATCTTTTCCAAAGTGTGAAAGTGGGACACATCAATAGGATAGAGCAAAGCGGCAATGTGAGCGCCACTGTGCTGCTCGCTCGTGGTCCCTCATGACTGACTGCTAGAGCAATCGATTGGTGGGAGGAAAGCTGGGTGAAATTCCAGCTTCATAGACGGCACACTGGGGGTTCACCGCACTGCCTGCCAGAGGAAGCTTCCTATTGAGCCTTACTTTTACTAAAAACACTGAAACTGCACACAACGACTGACATTTAGAGACTATGAGCAGACCAAAGGTGTACAAGCCATTTTGGGCCAATCACAGAATTCATACCAATCACCAACCGGAGCTTTCAAGCTTTAAAAAAAGAAAAGAAAAGCCTTGGTTGGCTATTGATGCTTGTGGGAAAAAATAATTAAAAAACATTCCCCTGATTAATTCATTTACTAATTACACAACTAGCCAACTCAATTATTTGGTGATAGCTCACTAAAGTGGGAAAGATTATCAGCATATAACACCTTAGATCTGAGTCTGTTTCTTACACAAAGCTCTCAGAAAGACTTGAAATTAACTGCATGAAACATACATTTTTATGATACTTTCCCATGCTTTTTAATGGCTAAAAATCCTCTGTCTCTGTCAGTGTAGTTGTTCTTTTCCACGAAGTTCCAGTTTTTAGTTTCTCTTTTTGTATTCCTCTGAGGGAAAAATCATAAACATGGCAACCATCTTTGAATGAACTAGTAATTTAATTACGCATATTTAAATACTGCTTCCTTTGAAAATCGGCTCAACTTTAGATCCATCAGCCAAGGCGTATTAAAGACAAACAAGCCTGACCTCTACAGGGAAATAAAGGTTTTGAACAGACCATTCATGAGCGATGAGAGGATGTCCATTCAGCAGTCAAAAGAGGATGTTGATGTTTACAGGAAAAGCTCAACCTCTAGCCTTGAAGAGAAGAGGATCTCCTCTTTGCACACCATCTGGGTCAACAGCTAGATAAAACAGTTAAGTAGTGGATTTTATTGTCCATTAGTGGGAAGAGAGCATTGATTCATAGAGATTACACAAGTTTGATGCTCGATACAAATTTCCTGCAGTGCATATAAATGCTAAATGATGGGTTTATTGGCAACTTCATCCTATGCGGTGCATAGATGAATATCCATTTCCTAACTGCATGGAAGTCGGGCAATTTCAAGCCTCGTGTGAATTTTATTACACAGATTAGGTACCTGGCAATAAAAACACAACAGCAGAGACATACTCTATCATTTTTCACATTTTCAAAGCAACTCAGGCTTCACATGAGCTTTGATTAAAAGCTAAACAGTGATATTGCCAGTGTTCTCAAGGAGGGTTTTTTTGTGTGTGTGTGTGTGTGTGTGTGTGTTTTGCACATGTTGTAGTTTTGCAAGAGCATGTCAACACCAAGAACGATGCCATTTCTCTTCAAGCACAGAGAGGTAGGTCATCGAAACGGGACTAAAACGGAGCGATTAGATCCTGTTACTTTGCTTTTGACCTCCGGCCAAGGAAACACCAAAATGAGCTGTTGTTCTTGCACCAAGGCCAAAAGTTAGTTCAGTGTTACTTATTTAAATTTGGGCTCAGCATCCAATCAGATTGCATCTCTTTTTTTTTTTCAGATCAGTGCTTTTTATCAGGGGAATGTTTTGGTCGCCATTCTAGCAGAAGGAATTTCCTCATATCAAAACCTGATCTCAGAACGTTTTGGCAGTTATGTTAGGGAGCTGGGAGGAAAAACAAGGGTCCTAAAATACTCCAAAACATGATCTGTGGCTAATCTCATTAATCACATGTGTCTTTCATCCAAAACAAATGCAAAAAGCCTGAATTGTCCAAATATCACCCTGTCCATGGCCACAGTGGTGAACAATGAGTATTTATAATAACTAACAGATTTGCAAATGTATTCGTTTTGACCCAGTTGTGATACTGACCAGTAATCTATGAAGGAAAACACTGATCTGAGTGTGCCTAGAGTACTAAAAAAAGTTCTGCTTCCTGAAATGACTCCAAAATCTAGACAAAAGGATCAGTAACATAAAAATGTCGGCATTAGAGGATCATAATAGAATCTTTTCATAGTCTGTGAGCTTAACGTGTGGATTCGAATGATAATCGTAACACTGCATAAATTCAGCTCTTCTATTTGTTACTTGAAATGTAGGAGCTGCAGCCGTGCAGATCTCTGTGCGAAAGACAGAGGAAACAATTGAATCCTGCTGGGAAGGAATAAATGGAAGAGAAAGTGCAGTGAGAGCAGAGAAAGTAAATGTCTCCGGAGAGGTGCAGGCGAAAGATCAGACTCGCCAGACATTCGCGACTCCCCTCGGAGTCCAAAATTTCACTTATTCTTTTGTTTATTGTTTGGAGGCGGTATTGAGGCTACCAGTCACTGCTCTCTCATACCAGAGATATGCCAGAAAGTGTTTATTGGACATACAGCCAAGTAAAGTCTGATTTTAACATTGAACTCCCTTGTCTTCGCACCAAAGTACGGATTATGAGAAAAAAAAAAAAATTGTTCCAAATGCTCACTGATGCTTCTCTTTAATCTCTAATTAAAATTAATAATTTAACTGTTTTTCAGAGTTTGGGTAAGCTGTAAATAATTAAGTATTAAAGTTCATCAAAATGTACTTAAAATTAAATGAGTGCTTTTAATTACAATTTTAAAAAACTGTTATAAATGTATAAAATATATCTAATGCATAATAATCAGTTCTTGTTACCAATGCTAAAAGTCAGCATGAAACCAAAACTGACACAATGTAAAGGAATAATTCTCCCAAAAACGTTAGCTTTGTTTATGTAACATCTTGAAGCAAAAATATGCATGTTTGTTATCAACAAAATCAACAAGACACTTTTATCTTCAAACAGTTTGACTAAAATATGAGTCCTCTTTCCATAATATTGCTTCCCTCAGTGAGAAAAAGTCATCTAATCTGAATTAGGAGAGAAATATGCACACATCAAGCACCGTTTACAAGTGAAAACAGTCCGAAACAGTTCTACACAAATATTACAGCTTGGGCGATACATTAATTATGGATGCGTTCTGACATTTTCAGGATGCATTGCGATTTTGAATCGATTCTGAGCTTAGATTTTAACAGCAGATGACGCTCTCTAGTTTTTATCCGCACACTTAATTGCTCATGAAGAAGAGTGCTGAAGAGCACTTGTGCGTTCTCCCAAATGATGTAATTTCACCTGAGCTCAGAATGCTTTCATGACACCAGATTAAGCCCACTGTGAACACCCTTGGACATCGCTTCAACCTTTTTGAATTTTATGAATGATTATTTTAGGTACAAGTGTGTGCAAGTGTGATTTGGAAACAAGAAGATTACAGCTGTTTCTGAAGCCTGCAGCGTTATCTGATGTTATGGGACAATAAGCTCAGAATCCATTCCAGAGGAATCGCGATGTAGTGAGAAAATCTCAGAATCAATGCTGAATCATTTCTCCGTCTGCGATGCATCAATGCATTGTCCCTTTTGAGCAAGTGACGTAATGCTACATTTCTGTGTAGACAAAGATTTAGTGTAGACGAAGAAACAAACATCTTGGATGGCCTGAGAATGAGTACCTTTTTAACATGTTTCAATGAAATAAAACTATTTCTTTAGTAAAAAATACACTAATAACTGGCTCTTCCTCTGATGACATCATCTAGGTTGGACAATAAAAGAAATACAGTAACTCCATGTAATACAATCCAATCAAACACCAATTAATAAAATCTGCACTAACTTTTTCCCCGCTGAATTACCTATTTCAATAGGATATGTCAAATTAGAGTTCAAGCACAGTGTGTTGCAATCCGCAATTCCCGCTGACTTTAAATAGCTAAAGACTCTCAAAACTTGACAGAATGTCCACCTCTAGACGTCCTCCCTCTTGAAAGCAACATTAACAGCAGTGAATAGAGTAAACAAACCTGACACTTAAAGAAACACACTTTCTCTACTCTCAGCAAACTTGCACAGGGGTTTGACTCGTCCTACACAAGCAATCAAGCGGTAAAAGTACAGAGATGAACCAAGTAAGAAGCATAAAGAGAGTAGGAGACGCTGTCCCACTTTCATAAGCCTGTGATGAATAGCGTTGTCGCTTCTCTTTTGCTGAATCCAGAAATTCCCAACATCTGCGGGGTTGCTGAGAATCGTAGGTTAGCCGGGCTCAATGGCTTGTGCATACATCTTCCCTGATGGTGGTGCATGTCAGGGCGCATGAAAGCAAAGTGTGAAGATCCCCCAATCCCAGCGGCCTACTTAGTGAACCAAAGTGCTTCTACGTACGCACTCCATTATATCAGACAGAAATGGCTCACCTAGGACAGCCAACATATTTCTTCATTATTTAAAAAAATAATTACAGGTGACCAAAGGACCCCAGACAATAATGCTCCAGAGAAAAACACAATAATAAATGACATTAACTAAGATGCACAGCTTCCCTGAGTATACAGTAATTATTTATACAGATGAATTATACAAGAAGGGGCACTGCTGGTGTAGAAAAGCTCTCATGTGGCAAGATAGATACTGTGCATTCAGCGAGGTGGGAGGGTTTAAAAAAACTTTCAATGTAAACACTCGGACCATTCGGGGCTTTCAAGGGACACAAGATGGAGATGTGGTATAAACTCTAAACATAAAAGTCAAACACAGTGTCAGTGCTTCCTTTGTGTTGCTGTCACTTGCACACACTAACATACACAGACGTTCCTCTGCTAGATAACAGTGCTAGAGTTTTGGCCCCAGGGCTAAAAACACCAGCTTCTGCCCTCAGAATGAAAAAGCTGAGAACTACTGAGATGGATTTCTATGGATAGTCCTGACTGTCAAAAAAAAGGGAACTGTGACTTGCCACTTTATATCTCACAACTGCAAATTCTCAACTTCTCAGTTTGTAAAACTGAACCATTCCCACAATTGCACTTCTGAGATAAAGCCAAATTATGATAGATAAAGTATCAGTTTTGAAAAATGATTTAATAAATGTGAATGTGTAACTGCATCAGCTACTTTACATCTCCCACTGTGACTTTATATTTCATCAAAGTTGCATTTTTTCATATTTGCGACTTTACCCTTCAATTAAGTTTTAATTAATTTCTTAAACTTCTTCATAAATACTCATTTTAGACATCAGACAGTGCCTTCATAATGTTATAATGAGGTTATGACTTTTGAGCATTTGAAATTTCCACAAAATACCTTGCCTGAAGTATGTGTTTATTAAATATTTTGGTGACTTTTATTATCTTTTCAGCTGCTGATTGCAGTAAGATTGCAGTGCATTTAGTTTAATTGAACACATTTTTACTGCGTTCATTTAACACATTTTTCCATTTTACCATCAGCATAATGACACAAATTTGCATTAAAAAAAATCCATCTGTGCTTATTTAAACAGGATCGAATTCTGCTTTTGAAGAGATAAATTCTTTGATGAAAAAAAGCAGGAAAGAGCACATCCGCGACGTGTCCCTGCATACATTACCAATTGTCAATGAGAAGTGTTTGTTGTTTTTAAACTGTTCAATCTATTTTGAGTCTATTATCCATGCAAATTACTATAGGAAACTGCTGTGCATTTATTCATCCTTCTCTCTTAAACATGTATCTCCTCCCAAGAGCTTTAATCTTTTCTTCTACAGAGAGAAATTTATGCTGAGGCATCTGCTGCCACAACCTTTATTGTCACTGCTCCCATTCAATAAATGGGAGAGGGAAAAGTACAAACACACACATAGCTTTTCATCTTTCATTGCACTGGGGTTCTGGCACATTTAACTGTGTGTACACACATCGATGAGAACTGAAACCTCTCCACCACGGACTCGCAAAAACACACATTGATTTAGGCTCTCCCCATTAAAAGCACATACTGTAAGCTCTTTACGAAAGAAGGAAACCTTAACTTTGCATTGCACCTGACTTCCTGTCAGACTGGATAATAGTGCTTTGAGGTGTGTCTGTATGGTATTGTCTTCACCCGTCATCATCTCACAGTCTCATAGGTCACATTAGCACCTGTCCGTGCTCTCAGACTTAACGTGTCACAAAAGCAAAAGGAAGTCAAAGACAAGCGAGCCATTCATTGGGAAAAGTCATTCTGCATAGATCTCAAAGAAAAGATATGCTGCATCAATTTCAGCCCCTGACTTTCTTAAGGTTTCAAAATGAATGAGTGAGAAGTAAATGGGAGAGCTCCTGAAAAGAAGTCAACCTTTTCGTTTTCGGTTTATTGTGCACAGGTCCTCGAGCATTTGAGAGATACTGGATTGTGAATGTAGCTAAAGATCGTTTTGCGTGTGTCATTTCAACACTGCACTGAATTAATAACGAAGCGTCATCTATGGGCACTCGAAGTTTGAAAAGTTTAAACTTTAACCCTAAAGTTAAAGTTAGCCCTAGTTTAAACTGTAATATATGTTTGTGTACTATGTATATTTATTATGTATATTTAAAAACATGCAAGTGCATATATGTATATATATATTTAAGTAAAATATGTTACACTTATATATTAAATATATTTATCTATAATATATGTAAATAAAAATACTGTAAATACATGCAAATATTTTCTAAATACATGTATGTGTGTGTCTTTAAATATAAATAATACATTTACATAGTACACACACACACATATTATGTTATTATTGATGCAATTAATCATGATTAATCATTGCCCAGCACTATATATTATAATATATTATAACTATACAACTATAAATAACTATAAACCTACCAACAAACAAATAAACACTTATAACAAGGTTTATGGAAATAATTTTTCTCCTGTGTTCAAAAAAGGCTGCATTTATTTGATATAAAAAAACAATAAAAATGGGAAATATTAGTTTTATATTTAAAGTATATTACATTTCTTTGTTTCGTTTTTCAGTATAAAAAATTTAAATAATCATTCAAATAAAATAACTTTTATAAAATAAAATTATTTTGTAACTTAAATTTCTTTAACTTTTGATAATGTAATGCACTATTCCTAAATAGAAGTATTAATTTTAAAAATAAAAGACTTCCACAGGCATACGTGAATATAACCTTATAAAGAAATGAAAAAGAGAAATGGAAAAAAAGGTAAACCTACCAAAAAGTCAAGTAACTAAACATCTAAATCCAAGAATGAGCAGGATACTGTCTAATGTAGTCTTTAAATGTTATAAAAGTCTTGACAGTGAAACAGTCCAGATCTATACATGACCGTTATTTGTACCAGTTGCTCAAGCCCAGATTCTTTCCTGGTGTTTTCTCGAAGTGAGATTGTCAATAGAGATGTCAGGCTGATTGACAGCACAATGAAAAGTAAAGGCATGGGCGGGCTTACACACCTCAACTACACTCCGTGAGGGAAACCATGGCAACCAACACACGGAGGAGCGAAATCATGAAAGGTAGAAAAAAGGCAAAGAAAGAGAAGCGAGAGAGAGAGAGAAAAAATAAAACCAGAGGTAAAGAACCAGTTTAAAAAAAAATGGAAAATAGATCTCCATGACAACTCTGGCTGGGAAACATAAGAGCATACCACAAGGTTTTAAAAACTCTGTAAAAACAAAAGAGAGGGAGGTGGAACTGAGGAAACTGAATGAGAATGATGTTTAGTTAATATACACATAATACCCACTGCCACTGACCTACCAGCCCAGCTGTTTTTATCCAAAATCTATCCATTGTAGTTGTGCAGTCACGGTCTCAGACGGCACGCCCATAGAGCGCCTACGATCTGCTCACTGACGGTCTCATGCATATTGCACAAAACCGAAAAGCACTTGTGAAAATTGCAAGTTCCAATCAGTCTTCCTCTACTGCAAAGCTACTTCAGTGGAGTCTGGGTGCATAGCTTTAATCAGACTGTCGGAAAACAAAATCATGTATAAAAAAAGTTACTGCACTGATATTATGAGCGTTTCTGCTTTTCATTTTGAGGCACTAACTTACTTCTAAAACAGATTTTTTGACTCGTTTGTCAATCATAAACACCAACACTGTAGTATTTCTACTAGGTGTCTTTTTTTGTGCACAGCTTGACTGGTCAGAGTGGCTTAAATCATAAATATGGCAAGGGAAAGAGAAAGAAAAGCTATAAAGAGGGAAGAGCGGGAATTCTAAGCAGCTGATGCATAGTAATTGGCTGCCGTTCAGGAGGACATTCTCCTCTGAAAGCTGGGATCTTTTGTGAGCACTTATCATTACATAAATGACTTCCCATCAGGTCAGATGAGCTCACAGTCAGAGTGGGGGTAGATATGAAGATGAGAGGTTTTAATAATACTTGTATTAAAAAAAAAAAAACAGATTTAATATTAAAAAAATTCATTATTTTAAGAAAAACACATGAAAAATGTATATACTTAAATAGAATAATATAAATGTAAAAGATAATAAGGTAAATACAAATTTAATTAAATATAAAAACATTTTAAGAAAATGCTAAAAAAAACATTAAATTAAATAATAAATAATAAAATTTAAATAATAAAAACATTACAATAATAGCAAGTCTAAAACTTTGTTCACACATCTAGAAAAAAGTCATATTTAAATAAAGCAAATGAAATATTTAAAATTAACTTAAATATTAAACAAACATTATATTTTTTTCAATTTCAAACACTTTAAAAACCCTCCCCCATGCTTCAACCCACAAAATAAATAAATAAAAATAAACACCATATGCCTAATGCAACGTCTAAAGACCCTGCCAAGTGCACAATCTACTGCCCTGCTCATTGTGTGTCCAGATCTCCTAAAGGGAACTGGCTGTTAGCTAAATAATTCACAAGTGTGCTTTGTACAAGCACTTGTTCTTCACTGCACTTTCAGCAAGTAATTAACTGTGCACTTTGTCAACTATCATGTACAAAAAAAACCCATAGTGTAGATAGGTGATATGATTATTGTTTACCACGATGTTGCCCACGACTATTAAGAGCAGGCCTCCTATGAGCCATCATTATTCTGGAAAGCCCACGGCACCTCCTAACCACTAAACACAATGAGAGTAGCAATTAAATGGTAGTAATGAACACTAAAGAGAAAATGATTTATTTAGCGAGTCATCTTATGCTCTAGACACTTGAAAAACTGCTCAGCCATCCGTTTATCTTTGTGGGATTTATAAGGCTGGAGAGGGATTGTGTCACATGGTCTCAATCTGAATTGCAGATTTTATCTCATTTCTGTGCATGGCATGCTGAATCTTTCTTGTACTGAGAGGCGTACATTTGATAACTGATCACTAACTCCATATTCGGGTTGATCAGCTGAATATTAAGCGCACTCGATAATGTCCATTACGTTTTTTACCCCTTAAATAGTTCAATATATAGTGTGCAATTCCAGAGCATTAAATGCTTAATGTTATTTAGCATTAATTTAAATTTATATTACAAAACAAAATATCCTTACTTCATTTTTTGAGTCAGTCTTTGGTTAGCAAGAATAGTGCAAATTAATTAAAACAATTACTTTTCATCATATTTAGAACAAAATATCATAATACATTTTTCATCAGGCATTGCAAACAGCTACCTAAAGACCTAATTCAGAATAGCATATATCAGTTATTTTTGTATTATTTATATAAGATTATATAATTTTTCTTTATGTATTTATTTAATTTCAGTTAGTTGGCAATTTTAATATTTGTATTTATTTATTTATATAAATATATATAACTTTTTTCCCCTTTCTTACCAATTTATTTTATTTTATTTTAGTTAACTTCCCAGCTCAATATTTCTATTTTTATAAGCTTGCGATATATAATAGAAATCTCAGCATTTCATTAAATATTTAAATATTTACAACTGTACATACTACTATACTATACATACTAATTCTGCAATACCTTTATAGAAATAGCAAAAATAGCATGTTGGAATGCAATTTCATTATTCTTGGGGAAAAAATACGTTTTAATCAGAATATGCAGTTTTGGAAACACTGGGACATGCCTTTTTTAGCATCACAGTGTAAATATGGTATGCACAGACAAATCATCTTATTATCAAACTGCCAAACTTTGGTAATGTTGCAGAACAGACAGCCACAATGCCTCGGCTCTCTTCCAGGTCAGCGTATCCACCAGCGAGGACAGCTCCGAGGCAGGAGCCCCCCTGGGGTGTTCCCCGGACACAGACCGCCCGAGCGACTGCGCAGCACTCCAATGATTACACTCCACAGGACAAGATAAATGATGTGGTGTGAGCGAGTCTGAGGCCAAGGCGCTCATTTGCTTCCCATGAGACAGTGTGTGTACAACACTCCAAGACTGTGGCCTTTTTCATCTCCTCTGGCAGGCTGCTTGCTTGTTTTAAAGTATCAAAAAACGCTCCCCATACATACGTGATTTAGCGCTCAAAATATTGAAGATGTCACTGTACATCTCAGTAGCTGTAACCTCTGAAGGCCTTCGATGTTATGGATGATTCACAAGGACAAGGATGTAAGAGGACACATATCAAGTTAATATCATTAGGAGAGGTCGAGTTCGATGGCGGTTGTAAAATACGATACCCTCTAAAGGCTCTTCTGTACCTCACCCAACCCACTCAACAACACGACTGACACAAATCAAGAGGAACTCATCTAACACACAACCTTAGCCTGTGTTTCAACACATTGCCCACTTGTCACTTTAGCGCTGCCCTGTTCCATGCTGTCCTCTTCATTATTCACGCTCACGTCCTCTGGACATTCACAAACTCCTCAGTCAGTCCTCGAGAGCCTCTTACACTCCTTAACCTTCAAACCAATCAGCTTTCTTCAGGTTAACGCCACAAATCCATGTGAACAACTTGAACCTGTTGCATGTGGAAATCTTTCACCTTCATATCAAATTCCCAAATGCATGGATTTACTCATCCTCAAGACATTTTAGGTGTATATGACAGATGATTCGCTACAGGAGGCCTTTATTGACCTCCCCGGAGCTGTGTGATGTGCATTTTAATATGGATGGATGAGCTTATTTCATTTCTTTTGGACTGTAGAATAAAAAAAAAAACACCCTCCCATGCCATTATAAAGCTTGGAAGAGCCAGGACAATTTTTTATGTAACTCTGACTGGATTCATCTTAAAAAAGAAAGTCATATACACCTAGGACGCCTTGAGGGTGAGTAAAACATTCATTTTTGAGAGGGAACTAAGCTTTTAAGTAAAACTATTAAAACTAATTTTTGATAACTGAAAGCTCACATAAAATATTAAATAAAAACTTATGAAATCATTTATATTTATAAAAAATAAACACAAACAACAGAAATCTAAAAAGGTAATATATTGTTTAACTATTACTAAAAAAATTAAAAAATAAAAACACTACAATAATACACAAGCATAATCCTAATAATATAAAATCTATAGCATATGAATGAATTCGTATAATATAATATAATATAATATAAAAATACTTAAGGAAAATAAATCTGAAAATAAAGTAAAATAAAGTGAAAAACTGATGTCTCCATATTTTAAATTATTTAGTTTTTTTCCCTACATTTAGGTTCTATATTCACTATCTGCTCTAAAAATGAAGGAGGACTTTAGGACCCGGAGGACTCTAGTGTATTGCTGCTTGCATTTAAATTAAAAGCAGATTTCTCTTTTTCTTTTTTCTGTCTTTTTGTCTTCTGAGAGAGGGAGGGAGCAAGTGGGAGATGTGGAGGGGGTCTGGAACTGTTTTTGTAGCCACATCTTGTAGGAAATCCTGAACAAAAAATGTTAACAAGAGACACGAAAACCACGAGGGCTGTGTCTCCCCCACTCCCCCTGACTCAGTGTGACAGCAACACGTACACACAAGACAGCTCTATCAAGAAAAACACACACAGGCAATATCTACCCGCTGTATTTCCGGCCTAATGTAAAGAACCGAACATTAAAACACGCTCCCCAAGGTCCAAAACAACTCCAGCTAACAAAATTACAACCCCACAATGAATTTCCAATAAAACACGAGGTGGGGGGGTGCTCGAAAGGAGAAAAGGGGCGTAGAAAAATGAAACCGTATTTTTAAAAGTCCAGCATTTCATGGGGGAAGCCTGACTGCGATGCCTAATCTAGGCCAGATTACAGACAGCCTTGTTCACTTTTTGCGTGCGAGGCCTTAAGGGAAGACGATTGCTTAAGATATTCTCAAACAGATCAAAACCAAAAAAATCTGAACCAAATAAACTATAAGATGAATATTCCACACTAGTGCAAATCTGCCGTTTTGAAAGAAGAACGAACAGCGAGCAGCTTGCTTCTTTGTGACAGTCACACAGAGACAACAGGCCACCTCTGTTTGTGGCCGTTTTGTCTTGTCATAATCGCCAAATCTCCAGGACTAACATTCTCCGGTTCACAGCAGTAAAAGGTTAAAGTTTCCCTTTTTATAGCTCTCCCACATTACCGCACGGGCCTGTTCAGGTGATAGCATGACATTCAAACGTAACGTAGTAGCTCCCGTATTCGTTCGGCTTATTTGTTGCCAGTGTGGACGCCGTCACCCACGGCTATTAGGCTATAATGGTTTGGAAGCTGTAAATGTCACTGTGGCTTTTCATCAACTACAGGAAGCGGCAGCAGCGGGGCTGCGAGACACCAAGACTTCCCCCAGATAAGTTGTCTTATTGTTAGCGACGGCAAGGGCAAGATGGGTCCCAATAAAAGCCAATGAAGCCTTACACTGTAATTACTGTACAACGCTGGAATTCTGGGAAGGTTTCCCCAGGCTTCCACCCCCTTCACTCACTTTTCAGGTGTTGGCAGCAATACGACGAGAGAATATTGAGGTGTGCCGCTTGGAAGCCATTTTTAATTAGACGTGCTGCAGGGGATTGCTTGGACAAGTTCAGGACAATAATTATTAGAGCACAACGGGATTCCTTTTAACCAAGTCACATCGGTTTCACTGGACTGGATGGAAGGAAAGCAGTTTGCTTTCTTTTCTTTTAGGTCAAATGTGCATTAAAAACATATAAGCAGATGTTTTTAATCTCTTACAAGGAAGAAATCCAAAACACAGCCGTAACTACATACCCTGCCAGCCTTATATAACGACGCTTTCTGCTTTAAAGAGGTATTTATACCCTACGAGGTTTTATCTCCAGTAAGAAATCTCTTTTTTCTTTGCCCAGACACTGGGTTGAGCATCGCGTCTGGAACTGTGATGACACCGGGCGGGTTGAAGGGCCTCTAAGTGTGGCAATGAGGGGAGGACGCTGCTGATAAAGGTGCGGGTCAGTCCTGGGGTCTGTCACTGCCACCTGCGACACAACCCTCCAGCCAAGCATGTCCAAAAAAGGGGATTCTCACTGCCGGTCGGACATCCCAGCATGGGACAACAAAAGAAATCAGGCCTCACCTCATGACAAGACACATAGCACAAATACCTTCACACACGTAAACAAGGGGTGGTATCATTTTATCAACTTTAATTTAAACATCCTATCAGAAATTTGTTTAATTTTGTGTTCTTAATTATATTAAGTTGCCTTAACTACTACTGTACCTACATTTAAATAATAATTTAGTACAATGCACTTGTTGTCTACATACATGTTTATACATTGTACTTTACATTTAAAATACCTATATGCTATTACATCTGTAATTCATTTCTGTATTATGACCTTAACCCACCCTTAACCTACCCATACCACCAAAACCTGTCCTTAACCTTACCAGTATCCCATCTCAATAGCAGAAGTGTTTTGCAATACAATATGACCACAATAAGCAACAGAAATAAATATAATGTGCTAAGTTTTAGCGTGCAGAGGGAGAGGGAAAGGAAAGGCTAGATCTTACTGGTAATAAGACTAAAAGAAAGTAAACACAAGTGGTAGAGGTAATGAGCTTCAGAGGCCGTATGGGAATTCGGTTAGGTGGGCCAACATACATCTCACCCCTACTTTCCCCAGTTTCCCCCTCTCTCTCTCTCTCTCTCTTTCTCTCTCTCTCTCCCTTTCTCCCTCCCCCACCTCTCCTGCCTCATGCCATTCCCCTCAACTTCTCCAGTCTCCTCCAATTCTCTAATGAGAAAAAGCTGGTAGGAAAATCCTGGACTGATTCCTATATAAACTTACAGACATCTCACGGAACAGCCCAGGGAGAAAGAGAGAGGTAGAGAGAGTGTTGAGAGGTTGAAGACTGGCAGGGGGTGGCCAAGTAAGAACAGTGACAAAAGGTAATATAGAAGAGAAATATGGACACACATTCAAAGAAGAACACAAAAGACAGAAAGCTTTCCAAGAGTCTGACATTTTGATAATAATGGGTGTTTGTCAAACAACCAATTCAGCTTGATTCATTCCTTCTCCTTTCTTTTTTTTCTAGTGTGAATTAAGGTCAAATATACAGACAATTATGATGAGTAAATATTCCAAGTGAAGCAGTCGGATATACATGCACTGATTGAGGAGGAAACTGCCCACTTAGAAACCCACCAGGGAAAACACACTTTATAAACAAAAATACACTATTTGACCATCTACATTAAAAGTTACAGCCAGTTTTATCAAGAAAAAAATTATGTTTTTATCGATATTCCAACTAATTCCTTTCCGAGATCATCAGATTAACACACATTTTCTACATGAAACTAATAATTGATTAAACAATTATAATTTTGCTTAGTGGTGGACAAAACCAGTCATCACTCATAAGTAGCACAGCTATATTTGTAGCAATAGCCAACAATACACAATATGGGTCTAAATTATAGATTATAGAAGTTTCATGAAGATAATTTGTACATTTGCTACCGTATATTTATAAAAACTTTATTTTTGCTTAGTAATATGTACTGCTAAAAGGCAATTTTTGCACCCTCTACAAAATATTGTTCTATCCTAATAAAGTAAATTAGCATTATGACTGTTTTTGTGGTCCAGGGTCACAAACATTGGAAAATATTTGGCTTTTTAATTATTTTCACGAGTCTGATTGGGTCAGGCATCTGACTTCTTGCTAAGAATGCCAGCATCTGAGCACACCAAACATCAGTCAACCACTAATTTAGCTAGCATAAATGCACATAAAAACACGAATGTTAACACATAAATGCAAACAAATCTGAATACTCTGTGATGGACAACCCAAAAAAACCCAGTTATATTGTATTACCACATACAGTAAAATAGAACAAATCAGTATGGTTTTTATTTTAAAAGGTTCTGTCTTTTACTACAAGGACAGTTATGAGATCAAATATCCAACTTCATGTCTATTTGGAAAGCATTAAAGTTGCAATTTATTTTCCAAACAACAAACAGCACAGATTGTATGGGCAAACAAAAGTGTTCTCCATTAGAGGTAGCACAGCACACAGCACCAGTGGCTCTCAGATAATAGTAAGACATGTAATAGACGACTAATTTAAAGGACAGACTAGTCTGGCTGTAATTATAACTTCCCTTCTTGTTCAAATAGAGGCCTTATAGATGTCTGACTTTGACAGGACCCTGTAATGAGCCACTGTACATTAATTCACAGACTTGGCATATATGGGATTCAGCCTGGAATGTCTTATAGGGGGGAGGCCTTAAAAAAAGGAAAAGATGGAATTATGAAATATTGAACACAAAGCAATGACCATTTTCTGCATGGCAAAATTGGCTTCATCCCTCCGGCTTAAGCAGCTTTTTATGTTTATGCTCAATTTCTGGTTGTCAAATGAAGGAATTGTGGCCTAAATTGTGATTAATTGACAATAGTTAGTGCAATGATTGCCTCCAGAGTCAAAATCTGTCTTCATAAATCAACAGTACGAGCATTTGGCAACAAAACCACCAATTATAGCAGGAGTAACAATGCATAGGAAACAGAATGCTGCCAAGCCAAGCACATTGGCAATATTATAAAAGTACATAACAGACAGTAGCAGGATGTGCCAGTAACACAAACCATTTGGAAAAAATATAAAAAATAAAAGAAAAAAGTGAGAGAGTAACTCTCAGGATGGTATTATTTCCTAATGAACAGCATTTTTGTATGCTCTCTTCCACATCCTAAAACATATATAGCTGATGTAAATCACATACTTGGCTCACAAGCAATGTAGATTTGTGACAATATGCAGGAGTTCTTTGGTAACTAATGAGCAGCTACAGCAGGTGAAAAGGATGCACGTGGCATGTTTTTCACCTCGTGTTTCCAGGTCTGGGAGTTCTGGCTATCCTCAGCGGTAGAGAATAGTGTGGCGTGTGACGCCGTAAAGTGGAATATTACCATAGAGCTGATGACATCATTTATTTTCAAGATCAACAGAATCTCACATTTCAAAGGTTCGATTTGGAAAAGCAATATGAATATCTCATATAAGCTGGTCTGGATAGTCCCCCCTCCCCCCTCCTGCCTGCATTTTCTGCTGATTAAATAAAAGCCAACTACATGTTCTGTTTCTTTACAGACAGCTCAAATATGCTAAAGAAGTATTAGTTTAAAAGTTTTACTATAAATTAGTTAAAAGTTCAAATTCAATAAACACTATATTGGCAGTTAATTAAATGTTAATCCCATTAATTGTAATGAATTTCATTATTTTGCTTATGCAACCAAAACACAAATACGAAATATTTTTATCTACATATTCAATATAGATTAAAGCATCAATAAAACTACTATTGTGATATCTATTGTAGGGTTAATTAAATGTTAATGTTATATTTTGATCACATCTGTGAGTTAAAACCACTGAACATAAACGCAGTGTTCTGTGTCAGTTGTTTTCGTTAAGATCAAAGCGCAAACAATGTAGAAAATGTGTCTGCGTGGCGTAGCTGACAAAGAGCAGCATACACTTACATTTAGTACTCTCCAAAATCCCTACTAACTAGGGGATAAGGATGATAACTTTGATTTGGAAAATGACCATGAACCATTTGATACACATTGCGCGTATCGTTACACCCCTAGTGTAAAAATTGCTGTCTATGGGAGGGCAAGAGAGCTCTCAGATTCCGTTAGAAATAGCGGAGGTCTTGCGTGTTTGGAACGACATGAGGGTGAGTAATTAATGACAGAATTTTTATTTTTTGGTTGAACTATCACTTTAAGTACACTAAACTGATGTTACATTGACAGACCTAATCATTTCTATTCGATATTCCATTAATAGTCATATCTAAGAACAGATTAGAATCCGTCTCGTGCTAGTGATCTGACGGACAGCTACAAAACTGAAATCTTCCTGAGAAGATGTCTACCGTCTGCTCAGGCTGAAGGCTGTTAGATGAGCTCTAATGGTGCAGCACTGGAGTTTACTGAGTTTTCAGTTATCAGATTAAATCCACAGGAAAACACATAGCGAGACGTGCAAGGTGCTGAAAAGCTGAATGGGAACCTACATATAGTATGTTTACTGTGGTCTTTACTGAAGAAACAACTGGTTGTTCCTTGAGAAGTCCATGATATAGAATGTGCTTTATCACTCACTTATCTACTGACCTTGTTTTTTAGGGTCTGGAGGTGGTCTTGTGACTGAAATAGTTACAGGACTGTTGGGTGTGTTTGCAGTGTCATCACAGATAGTGGAGTATGTTGGAGATGGCTGATAGAGTTTTGGCCCTGTGCAGAGAAAGTTGTGTGATGTTCAAGTCTATTATGAGGATGTGGACTGGCATCTTGGGAGATCTGTTATCTTAGATGCCTTGAGGACACATAGCGAGGGCGGTCCTGTTGGTTTTTCTTCTTAACGTAATTAACTTCCAATTTTCTTATGGAGTTTTTTGCAGCAATTCACAATGCATATTAGTGCCCTGATATGTTATTTACAGAATCTAGCAAAATGAATGCTAGATGCTATAAAAAAAGGAATATTTTATGTAAACCAAGAGTTACGCTCAGGTAGAATTTTACTATCGAAATAGCAGCTGTTACTGAAAAAGCAGAAATGTATGCAGAAGCTTATCTGTGTTTTTAAATAAACAAACTAAAGGTTTACTTGCTTCCAAAGTTTTGGTTCCTAAAATTGCATCAGCAAATCTTACTATAGAGATAGCATTGCTACGGCACATCATTCTGTCTCTTATAAACACTGCAGAAGAATTTACTTTCTCAAAATTGTTTTCTATTTTTAGCAGTTTAACTGAAAGGAAAATAAATACTTCTTATGGTAATGCATAGAGGAATCTACTGAAAGACCACAAAAAAACATATCACTGAATTTTACATCATAGTGGAAGTGTTTGCAAATGACTGCAAACTCTGCAAAATCACACACATATAGACAAAATAAACTAGAAGGTAGTTCAGATAAAATATGAATGCAACCTTTTTCTATTCTATCACTCTATCACTTTGGGACCTGTAAAATGATTAAATACAATTAATTGCATCCAAAATAAAAGCTTGTTTACATAATATGTGTGTGTGTGAACTGTGTATATTTATTATGTATATACACACACACATGCATATATTTAATAAAAACTAATTATATATACAATTTGTTAAATAATAAGTGCGATTAATCACATTCTTAATGTGTGTGTACTGTGTATATTTATGTATATTATGTATATATGAATACACACATACATATATTTTTTAAAAACTGCATTTTTATGCATACAATAAATATACACAGTACACACACAGACTATATTATGGATGCGATTAATCGCAATTATTCATTTGACATTCATTTGGATTCTATTTCTATTAGGATGCATTGAATTTGTGTCAAAGATATTTAGAAAACAAAAGCAAACAAACAAAAACAATGCAGTTAAGCGTTTTGATGCAAACACTGTTAAGCGTGCAACACATGCAGAAAATAAAATATTATTTATAATTAAATTTAATTTAATCATTTATACAATTAAATCAGTTTAATAACTGAACTACGCCGTACCACTGTTTCAATTCCAAAGCTATTTTCTCTGCAGTCAAACATTCGAAAGAGGACTTTAAATGGAAGTTTACTTCTGAGTCACCCAAACTCTCTCTCTCACTCTTAAAAGTTTCTCAAGTGCACACACACATACACACAAGCACTCCCAAAATGCCGAAACTACAGATGATACGCTGGAGGTTCCAGAGAAAACCCCATGACGGAGGACAAGTCAAAGGTTCAATAAACTATAGTAACACTCAAGGGAGAAAAGATCTAATGACTGACAGGATACAAACACAGAATGATGAATCACAAAGACTGCAGAATTGTTTCCTAATGGCAACCAGACGCACAAGGACTTAAACTCTTTCATTACTTCCAAATCAATAACACAAAGAGACTTTTTTGAAGAACTGATTGAACGATCAACTGATGCGCGTGCCAAATTGCAAATGAGATTGTCAGCCGCTGCAACGCAGACAAATTCAGAATTCTAGTTTTACATCCCAAGAGTGGAAAAAGTACGAAAATGAGCTTGTCCAAAGAATCTCTAATAAGACAAACACTTTTACATGCTTCCAATGGGATGAAGAGCGGATCGATCTGAGAGATTTTACAAACTATTAAAAAACAGTGACCTTTATTTAATGGCTACAGAGATGTATTAAAGGTCATCTATGAAGATTATACATATAAATAAAAGCGCCCCGCTAATAATGAGTCCCAGAGATTCAAACCCCACTCCACACCCCAACAATGATCTAAAAACAGAAATTGCTGCACAAGGAATCATTACATGAGATGGCACTGTATAAGAGATGAACTGTCTCGACAGATAAATCCGCAAGACGATGCACAGAAGACACTCCCGTTCATGCAAATGTCACTGTACGCTATGATTTGTCCCTGTACTGCAGACTCAGTATCACATTTGACTATTACAGTTACTTTATTTAACCACCTTTCCATAGCTGTTTAAAATCAAAATAAACAGCAAGCCTATTCATCGATCTCGACTGGACGGTGAACAGATTGTGTGTGCAGCTGTGCAGCATGATGATTCAAGGAGAGGGAATTCCACATCTTTTTCTTGACCACAGTTAATAGGATCCCTTTTGGCTCCGTCCTTTCCTCAGCACATGAGCACACTGGAACACTGCAGAAACAGTGGCATTTAAGAATATGGAAATGCGATGGACTTTATCCTCTCTGAGGAATACCAGACCGTCGGGCCCGGAGAACCACGAGGCCCACTCACACCCAGTGGCACTGTGTTTCATAAGCAAAGCTTATTTTTTAGGGATGTGGGCTCGTCTAATGGGGGAAGAGCGTGAGGAGGTTGAGAAACAAGAATGGGGGAAAGATGAGTGTGTTTGATTGGGCAGCCTTTCAGAGCCCACAAGTCTCATCATATTTCCTACTGAAGAAAAACAAAGCATTTGAACCCAGACATCACAATCACGTCCAGCCAGCTTGTTCGATCCAAAAGAGCATTCTTTCCTTCGGTGAGGCTGCTGCGAGCCCGTCGAAAACCAAACAGATCACCTACACCCAGAATCAGTCATACTGCAAGTGCACACCTCTGACTCACACATGCAAACCACATCCCTTCCTCACACGCTCGCAATCAGGTCCGTTTTCTCCTCTTTCTGCAAAACGACTGGCAGCTAAACAAGGAGTCCTCTTAAGGTATAAAATGAAATCATCTTGCTGCTGCACAGATGAGAGCTTTAACAACAACCTAAAAATGATAGCAATTAGGATTAGATGTGACTAATCTAAACCACTTGTTAGGTGCTCCTACTGAAAGCCAAGTGAGGATTGATTGGTTTTCACTTAAATAATTAACTAATCGCAAAGTTAGGATTTCAGGAATTCAATGTGGCTATCAAATTAATCTCAGAGGGAAACATTTGAACTATTCATCTGATCTTGTAAGTCATGAAAAGATAGGTCCAATGCAATTTGGGCTGAACTTTCAGAACTGCCAACATAATTTCATGGTAATTCTTAACTACTTTATGATTTGCCAAATTGGTGGCTAATTCGTACAATCTGCTTACGCCACATTGATGGTTAGGCTTAGAGGTGGCAACATTTTTTCTAGAAAGTTAACAATTTTATATCATAAAAAAAGACCACCTTGTAAAACACTCATGTATGTTTTTTTCATGAAAACAGCAATGCCACCTGATAAACCAGTGCGTAGACATGTCTTTATACAATGACTTTGCCTCACAGTAATATGTTAAGTAGCAAATTTTTATGATAAAAAGCCAAAGGCACTTTGTGTGCACCGTTCTTAGCTCTAGAAATCCAAGACACCAAGCAAATAACTTAACTCATCAGTGCTAATAAATGAGGTAATGTCATAAAGTGCCTCAGAGCGATGCCTTGTTGGCCAGTTAATGGAATATAATGACTTTCCTCAGCTTGTTTGTCATACAAACGCACAAAACTGTGTTAAGACTGTTATGAGCCTGTTGAGGTAACATTCAGGCTTGCCAAGACTCATAAATTCTGATATTCTGCAGGATCTATCGTGTTGTCTTCAACAGCACTAGCAGAATTAAAGCCCTTCCATTTGTAGCTATCGAGCTCTCAGCACAATGGGGACTTCAAAATATTATTTTGTGTGTGTTTGGGAGTTGTTTCGCGATTTACCTCATTTTCAAAGAGGACAACTTAATAAAGCCATAATTATATTGTGTCGAAAATGTTGTTTTCAAACCTTAGACAGCGCCCTTCGGCTTCCGCCGTAGCGCGTCCTACCTGAACAGGTGAATGCCATCCAGGTGAGGAAAAGGACTTGCATTTGAGTTTAAAAGGATATGGATTGCAAACCATTTTCAGACACCAACTCCTTGGGCGCGTAGTCTGCTTCAGATAGAAAAACACAACCGGTGCCAAAGTCGGATAGGGCAAGGGTTCCCCGGCGCAAGCGGACGCCTCCTCCGCCGCTGCTCCGGCTGCGCTCTCCCGCCTTTCGCCTCCATCAGACTCAAGCTCACTGCGCTCCCCGCCACCGGACAGGTCGTTAAGTCGTATAAAAGTCCTTGGAAGAGAGGAGCTACCCTCTGCTTCCCTCAACTGATGGTCCTCGGAGATATTTCCTCCATCTTCAGCCATCATTCACCCCCTTGAGGAGAGAAAACGCATGCATTACCAGCTGTACAACAGGACAAGAAATCTGATTTTACGCAATTATGAAATGTATAAAAAATATAGCAAGATTAAAAGGCAAGAGAGTGAATGTATATTTACACGTTTGTAAATAAAATGACACTAAATAAAGTGTATTAAGAATATATGTATCTTGAGTTTATTATTTATTAACGTCGTTGCATATGAACAAAGAAGAGCCAACATATAAATGGCAGAACTTTGAGGATTTAAAAAAATGTACAGGCTGGTATTCAGTAATGAATTGATGGAACTGTAGAAAGAAAAAAAACAATAAGCCACACAAACAATACGATACAGTACTTCGGTGTCATATAATTGAACAAATAAATAATTTATTAAATAATAATAATAATTCTACATTTTAAATTTGAATTACTTTTAAACTTGGTATTCAAATTTAATATGATTACACAACATATAATGATCAGGAAAATTAGCGTGGTTATGCTAATAATGCAGTTAAATATTATAAATGTTGATTTCTTACCTGTAATTGCGTCTGACAATATGCCCAAATCGAGCTTACTCATCGCATGATCATTTCGGTTGCAAAAGCAGTCCAAATGATGGTATTGAACAGGATCAGTTGGAGCTCGCAGGCTGAGTTTCCAGGTGGTAGTTACAGCGCAAGCAGGTTTATGGGCATCTCAGTGACTTGGACATCATGCCTTAAGATTTCAACATTGTATTTCGATGACCAACAACCAGATCAAAACAAGGCAGGTCCTGCAAAACTGCTTCCCAATCCTCAATTGTGCGCTTCGCTCGTGTTCTCCGTGTGCGCGCACTTAAAAGTAATGATCAAAGATTACAATTTAATGTTTTTTTTCTATTGGATTACCGCAATATCTACTGCTCAAAAGTATTCACAACATCGACAATTATAGATCCTTAGACAATTAGTAAAATTCCTCAGAATCTTTTCTAAAGGTGTAAGCAGTGATTTTCTATCTGCATATGAAAAGGAAAAGCTTAAGCTCGTGCTGAAAGGATGCGCAAGAGAGCTCTCTATGCTGAAGTCTTGTCTATTATTGCGAAAATACACAAGTCTCCAATGATTCTCCCAGTCGGCAAAACGGTCTATAGCACGAATCCGCTCATGCGAACCAATTCACAGCTGGATTCGGATTCAACTTCCAATCCCCGCCCCTGGAAGGCGCGTCCACCAATCAGAGACGATAATAACTCTGCCTCTCTTTTGATTGCATTAAAGAAATGTCAATCAACATTGTACTAACAAGTCTGGTGAAACAGCTGGAACCTTATTGTTTACACTGAACCAATAAAACTAGGAAGAGTTTGGGACCGGACCAAACAGACTATATGATTCGAACATGTTTATTATGCGAAGACATTTTATTTCAAGGAACAGAAAGGAAACGATATATATGTGATGAGAACGACCAGTGCTGGAGTTTTTGACTTGCTGACGTCAATGTCCCCTTCCTAAAGTGTAGGTATACTGTACATTTCAATTAATAAATAGCCTACCTACAGTGTGAGGTTTTTTTTTAGGCCATCATTTATAAAGCACTGCCTGGAAAATATCTGCAGCAAATTTGAAAGCAAATTTAGATCATAAATTAAAAAAAGTAATACATTTTGTTAATAAATAAACATAATTAAGCCTTATTAATATTGTGAGTTAATTATAGGCTAAGTTAACTTTGACCGGTCTAATAAATAGCTTTTGTAAACAGTCTTTATAATTTTATAAAATTAAATTTTAATTTAAAAGACCCCAAGGTCTACCTGTGATTATTTTTTATTTATTTATTTTTATTATTTATTTTTTTTTTTTTACATTTAATGTTCCTTTCTGTTTTTCCATTTTGTTTTAACTCAAATTAATTTAACTAATTTCAACATGTTTTTTTTAAGTTACAAAATTCAACTTTGTGTTACAAGATTACATTTTTAAAAGAGATAAGGTATTCAAAAAGGAAATTTTGTCATCATTTTCTCACCTATCAGTTTCTTTCTTTGGCTGAAGACAAAAGAAGATATTTTGAAGAATGTAACAAAATAGTTTCTGTTCCCTTTTGACTTTCACAGCATTTTTCCACAAATCAGCAGGGACCTACAAGTGTTTAGTTTCAAATTGTGGGTGAGTAAATGATGACAGAATTTTCATTTTTGGGTGAGACAGTTTAATATAATTTGAGTTGAAATGACTTTTACAGCCAATTTGATTCTAATAACAATTTAAGGCAGTAACTGAGCTTTTAAGTGGAAATGTTAACTCCTAGTCTACATGGCCAGAGGTTAAGATTAAAGCACAGAGGTGATGACCCAAAAGCATTTCTCATTACCAAAAGTCGAATTATCATCTTAAAAAATATTTTCCTTGATTACAATGTACTTGACACTACTTAATGAGATGAAAAACTCAAATGGGGCAACATATGCTACTTAAAATGCCCTTGTTTTTGTGTATTCTACCATTTAAACAGGATGAATGTGTCCTCCCAAAGAACATTTCTGTCTTTAACATACAATAACCGTTTAGTACATTAGTGCTTGATCATTTATTAGTGCTAGTCATTCATTATCAAGTCATTGCAGATTAGAACAACTAAGATAATTGGATGTTTATTCAAATGTTTTAAATGTTCTTCCAGAGGTATGCAACTGCACAGTACTTCACAACGAGCACATTATGAAACACCTTGTAACACAGAGGTAGAATGTCTTTAATCATGTCTATAAAATATGATCAACTGTAAAAGACCCACTTTCTGCACAGCATTGCTCTACTTTACATTGAAACTTTAAAGTGCAATAGCATGTAAGAGTGGGTAAACCCCAAGATTCCCTTCACTGCCACCTATGGTAAAACAATAAAAACACATCAAGGTGCTCACAGAGAGGAAACAAAAAAAAGTAATAGAGCAAATACAATATTGATGCAATACACTTTCATTGGTTGTAATAGAAATAAGCAATGGGTTGTAAAACATGATTTAAATGGAAAATAAAACAATATGTTTATAGAAAATAATTTACACAAAGAAGGTATACTGTATTACCATAAAAATATTAAAACCTTTTTATGTAAAAATATTCTAATATAAACTTTATTTTATATTTATTTATGTATTTATTTTTGGTCAGAGTATATTCTATCCTATAAAGTAAGGCAACTTTATTTAAAAAAGAAAAGAAAAAAAGATATATAGCAATTAACCAATTGAAACCAAATTGCTGAATATGGTAAGAAACCTGACATTGAAAACCTGTAGCTAATGATTCAACTTGTGTCTGTCTGTAAAAACAAGTCAATAACCTTCATCCCCAGCTGAATTTGAAATCAAATTAAGTGATAAAACCCTTCAATTCCAACAACCAGTTACTAGATTATGCTAAAGTCATTTTATTGCACTCTGTCCAGTAAAGGTAATTATATATTGATTAATGGATTACAGCATTGAATGGTGAAAGCCTGGCATGCATGTCTGGAATTGAGTATGGCATTAAGACGATATAATGTTTATTTGTTTGTGTAGCAATTGAATTTATAGCTAACGAAAGCTTATGAATACTAGAGACACCTTTTTCTACACTCTAATTCTACACCTTTTATTACTTTTTGGTGTTTACAGCCACTTCTGTCAAGTTAGTGGACAAACTACACCTGTCACATTCATGAAATGCATAGACAGAAATTTTACAATTTACTGATTGCAAATATTCAATAAGAAAAGTTATTTAGTAATTTATGGGACTTATTTCCTATATATTCCAAAATATAATTAATACACGATTTAATGAATAAAGCGTTAAATACAGAAGAACATAATTACAGACTTCAGTAGAAGGACTTGATGCAATATTTAATTATTAATGCATCACCTTGGAGACAAGTTTTTTCCTTTTATTGTTTAATTTTTGTGTTAATTAAGATATGCTTGATATGATATGGTTTTGTTTGTGGCACAGAAAAAGGGGTCAGAGCCCTCAAAGCACTTTCTTTTATCTTCCTCTTTGAGTTTCCTCCAGACGTCATTAGCAGAAGATCTTGGCTGTAATGGGCTGTGCAGTCGGTGTTTCCCTCTAGAAGAACACATCCTTCCAGCTACTTTGCTAAAGGTCCGCCCTGATCCACTGGAGGTGAGGAGAGAGTTATCACAGGTCAGTATCTCAAACAGATCGCCATTTTTTGGAACATTACTTAAAAATATATTTTTGCAATCCGTTAAAAAAGGAACTCTACATTGATATCATAAAAAATGTTCCTCTGGTGTCTGGCAAATATATTTTCACTTTATTCAAACAGCCTTCTTTAAATCTTGGCCATTGTAAATTCACTCAAAACACATGGAAAAGTGTTTTTTTTTTCATAAACTCATTTGATTGTAATGACAGAATATATTTTTGTTTGACAATTTTTCCATATTATGTCTCAAATATTTGGCTTGCATTAAAGGGGAATCAAATATATAAACCATATGCTTTGGCAAGACCACGACAAAATGAAAAATATTTAATTTCAGAGTTTTGACTTTGTGTAAGGTTACCCACTATGCTATATTTTACTTGGTGAATTAGTTGGATATTCCTCATCCATTCACTCATCATACCCTAGATATTAAGAATTGGTCATTATTGCAACCTATAGCTTGTCAATTGATTTATTTCTTCTTGTCAAAAATGTCAAATCTGTCTCATCAGTTTTTTCCTCCAAATCCAATTTGAGATTTAGATGATGAGTCTGGTACCCCTAGCAAGAAACGCAGAGCTATCTCTGACAGCGAGAGCACAAGAATCAGCAGGGGAAAACTGGGTGTGTGGCTGGGTTTTCCTAACCTTTGACCTCTGTCTTTCCTTTCTCCTCACTGCTTGACTTAAGCAGAGCTTTTTACCAAGAGAGCTCAGCTGGGCTTAAATAAGAGCAGAAAGGTCACAACCTGCCTCCATCTGACAGCCCTTACACCTACTTTGATAGGACTGACTAAAATAAAGCTGACCTGCTGGTTTTCATCAAAGAGAAACAGTCAAATAACTTTTCATTACATTAAAATAAACCCTGAGAAGAACAAATAAATAAAAATATGTGGGAACGAAATATTACATAAGGTTTAAATTATTTTATAATTCTAAGAAGTCACTGCAATTGATATGAGATTTTCTATCTCAATCTCAAGCTTCCCCTGTTGAAAAATCCAGCATATTCTGATTTGGTATATTTTGAAGCATGACTGCTGGTTTGAACTGCTTTAAGCTGGTCATGACCTGGTTTAAGTTGATCATGTGCTGGTCCTAAGCTGGTTACTAACCAGTTTAAACCAGCTAAGGACCAGCTTAAACCAACAGCCATGCTTCAAACATAACCAGCATGTGTTTCAATGTGTTTTGTTCCTGAATGATTCAGTGTTTCTAAACAAAATAAGCTGATTAAATCATTCAATGACTAATTTAAAATGACATTTAGAGATGAATGAGTTAATGATTAACTTATAAAGACAGTCTCTCGGATCCAGTTACTGGTGGAGCTGTGTAACCAAAAGAGTCACCAAAAAATCCCCACCAATAGTTCCAGTAAAACATGTAAACATTAATAAGCAAAGTGATTAAACAGTAAAGTCCCAATGTGGTTTTGGGACCATTGACACAAAACTCATTTTTTATGTTTAAAAATGCCACATGCATGGCAGTGGAATGTAATCACCATGGGCTGGTTTCTCAAACAGGGTTTAAGACTAGTCCTAGATTAAAATAAATGTTAAGAGCTGTCTAAACTGGAAAAGGCTTGCACTGAGA
>JAUCMS010000019.1:8103273-8123168 GCA_032357445.1 Enteromius radiatus | reverse complement strand
GGACAGCACCTGAGTTAAATATATGAGTGTCACAGCAAAGGGTCTGAATACTTAGGACCATGTGATATTTCAGTTTTACTTTTGTAATAAATCTGCAAATTCTGTGTTTTTGTTTAAGTTTTAGCTAACTATAACAACCCAGCCTTATATTGGTGAGGTTATATGAGGCTATTTCAAAGTTAAAATGGACTGATTGAAACACCCAATTAGAGTGACCTTAAAAGTCCTAAAAATGCTCTTCCACAGAGAGTAAAGTACACTTACTTTATGGGGCAGAAACAAGGAGTTGACACAGGAAATCAAACTTGCAGTGTCCTCAGAATCAGGCTGGCCACAGATGACAATCTATAACAAAAGTAAAGAGACAGTTACACAGAACAGAACAACAAACTTGTGAACAAAAACAAGCCATATGAACCATCAAATGAAGAAATGTGAAAAGAATGAAACAGAAGTAGAAAGGGTCAGGACTGTGTGTATAGTGCTATAATGATGTGGGCAGGTGTGATGTGGAGCAGGCTGCCCTTAGCAGGACCTCCAGCTTGTTATTCCTCCTTCTCTGATGACTTCTCCGCCGCTGGTGAGCTCTGATGGCCATGACACGTTCACAGCTCATACAATTGTCCAGGAGCAGGAGGAAACTTTGGGAAAAGGGCCTGACAGGGAAAACTTTTATCCAGCAGCAGCATCATTCTAGTTGATATGTGACAGATCCAAACGCTAACGGTCCTCATAGGGAGGACTGATGAGCTGGCTATTAGTCCTACTGTATGTACCTTTATACCAAAAACAGCAAGGGTCATACTCGTATCCCAAAAAAAGCTTAGGAATCATGGATCAGACATACAGGTACCTTTCAAAAGTTTGAGGTCAGTAAGATTTTTTCTTAAAACAATACTTCTATACTTTTAAACAATATTATGCAGTACAGGTGTTTTCTTCATTAATAGTAATAATTAACAAATCAGTATATTAAAATTATTTCGGAAGAACCATGTACCGTGTACTGAAGACTGGAGTAATGGTTACTGAAAATGTAGCTTTGCCATCACATGAATAAAATACATCATAAAATAAATATTATAAAATTGTAAACAGCTATTTTAAATAGTAATATTTCACAATATTACTAACAATTTAATGTATATGTGATCAAATAAATGCAGAGCACAAGACTTTTTTCTCAAAGACATTACCAAAAAACTTGACCCCAAATATTTGAACTATACACTGGACATTTTTTTATTGAATTTACTGAAAAGAATAAATAAATTAAGGCAACTGGTTGCAATAAATTTATTTTTGCCACATTTAAATAAACAAATTTAGTTGACTAACTTTCAACAAAATTTGGTTATTTAAATGTAGCTAAAAAAATTAATGGCATCCAATTACCTTAAAAACATTTAGTAAATTCAATCTTTTTTTACAGTGTATAGTTCAAATATTTTGGATCAGCTTATAGGTTGTTTTTATATTCTTTCAGTGTAGCATATGTATAAAGTATGAACACATTTTTTTTTATATCTGAGCTCCTAAAATGATAAAACATTTGTTTTATTACAGCATTAAACATGGTTGGAAATATTAATGAATACAAAAAGTATCCAATGACCAGATGAATCCAAAATGTGATGCAAGGTACTTATTTCCAGTTATATGACATAACATACGCCAAGTCTGAGAAAAATCATTCAGCGTGGCAAACACACTCGATCTACTCAGCCTTTCCTCAAAGCTGATGCATTCAGAAGTGACAGTCCCCACTGGAGAGAAGTTCACTTCCAGGTTTCCAGAACATGAAGTGAAGAGATTCTTCAGTGGGACTTTATAAAACCCAGTCATGGTTTGTCACCAGCATATGTTGTGTTATGAATGCTTATTTGTTGTTGTAACTAACCAAATTTCTTAACCAACAAGATTTTTGTGGTGAACCAGTTTCACTGGCTTGTTTTTGACACCTCTATGATCAATAGGGCCTTTAACTGAATCTTCTAGAAGGCTTGGCGTGGCCCAAACACGCCTAGGAAGTTCAGGATGGCTCTCCAGATGCTGAGATCATTAAACTTGCGTGCACAATTGAGAGCTTCCTGTCAGGCTGTATTACTATCCGGTACAGTAGCAGCAAAACACTGGACCGCAAGGACATGCAGAGGGTGGTGCGGTCAGCTGCATATAACACCGCAGGTGTATCGGTCAACCTGCAGGACATCTACACCAGATGGAACAGGAAAATCATTGAGAACTGAGCCTCTTGATCAATGGTCCGTCTTCATCTCAGCTCTAACTGGAGTCTGGCTAATATTTATTCAAAGCAAAAAGCATTGTTCACTAATTATTTACTACACTTGTGGATAATAAAAAAAGAATGCATAAATAATTTGTAAACACTATTTAATAATAAATAAACAAATAATATGTATATATATATATATATAGTTTAATAATAGTTTAATTAAATATATAATTATTATATAAGAATAATAAAATATCATAAATAGTTGAATAATAATATATGAATAATAAAAATGCAAATAAATATACAGTACTGTTCAAAAATCTTAGGCCACTAGTATTTCCACCAACAAAAATGGATTTAAGTCGGTTATTTCTAGCTTTTGTGGTAGCGTGTCAGTTGGAAATATCAGTTTACATTTACAAACATTATTTTTGTCATTATTTGTAATAATGCAGTGAGATTATTGTCTGCACAAGGAGTCTGACAACATCCAGTGCTCCACACAGATATCTGATCTGATCTGATCATCATCCAGTCTGTCTGGAATAACATGAAGAAACAGGACAAACTGAGACAGACTCAATACAGAAGAACTGTGGCAACATTTTACAGCATTTTTACACGAGTGTCTAAAACTTTGAACAGTGCTGTAGCTTTGCAGGTACTGTAGGTTTTTTGTTGCCAGACACCTTGTGAAGACAATAATCTCACTGCTTTATTACAATTAATGACAAAAATAATTTCTGGAAAGGTGAACTGATATTTCCGACTGACACGCTGCCGCAAAAGATAGAAATAAACAACTTAAAACCAATTTTTGTTGGTGAAAATTCTAGTGGCCTAAGACTTTTGCACAGTACTGTTTTTACATCAGTATTAAAAAATATATATTAAAATATATATTAATGTAACAAAAAAATAAATAAAGTAATTAATTAATTAGAACAATATTAAATGATAAATTAAAAATAATAATTATATTTAATGGTAAAATATAAATAACAGAAATAATACATTTTAAACAAATAAATAAATACCTGATTTAGAGTATTAATAAGTTTTACTTAAATCATAATAATAATAATTGAAAATATTTAAAGTACAAATCTTAGAAAGGGTTTATAAAACTAATTAGCAGCATATAATGAAAAACTGTCAAGACCTGAACAAAGACTCGAAACCTGGCCTTGAGAAACCTGAGATTGGAATTTGATTCTACCTTAGGGACTTGTGAACATGTCTGTCGTGCTGTAGTATTCACAGTCAAGGAGGCTTGAAAAAAAAGCAACATTTCATTGCCATTGCATCAGTTGGACATGATGTGACAAGTAAAATCGGACTTTTAAGCTTCATACTCAGTAGCAGTGTACCAGACTGCAGTTACCTGCTTGAGGGTGTAATGCTGGGCCATGACACCGCGGACCATATCTGGCAGGGCGATGGGCACCTTAATCAGTCTATCAGAGAAGGCAGTCAGTAATTGCTGTGAGCGCTGTATCCAGTCCTTTCGGCCTGTGAGGTGGGAGAGTCGGAGCAAGTTCATGGCCGAGACAGAGTTCGCACTGGGTTCGGCACCGTCCTGATCTGAAAAAAAAAAAAAATAAGTGCCTGATATCACAAGTAAAGTGGCTCTAGAGCTGGGAGTGGATTTACTTTATCTGCTCTTTGTTTGTGTGTGTGCAAATGGGGTGCTGGGAGTGGGTTCCCGTGCCTCGTGTCACAATATAATGAGCTGATTGCATCTGGGAGCTGGGAGGGACGGAAGCGATGACTGATGAATAGCAGCAATGCTGTCCCAACTAAACTCATGCAGATGATATCAGGTGGCTTGTTTCTTAGAAAACACATGCACCACACATGGCCATTTCAGAATGATTGTATTTACAAGCCGATCGCACATGAACTGCACCACAAATCTGGATTTTCTTAAAGCTTGACAAGTTGAGTGTTTATGAATTACGGTGGAAATAAATAAGTATTGATCATGAATTGTAATTATGAACATTGGTGGTAAAATGGTTTGTTTAGCTTGTGTATAGAGTTTAGTGATAAAGCTTGTTAAAAATACAACTAATATGGTTTATGATGAGATAGTATAGTGCGACCAAAAGCATATACAAAGCATAAACTGCACCTAAAATGTGCATCTTTTGTGCCTTTTTGTGTTGCATTCACTTTGTAGCTTCCCAAAATACACTACTTTTAGGAAATTTAGGGTCAATAAGAATTTTGCTTTTAAAGAAATTAACATTTTTCTTTAGCTAGGAGTTGGGTAGATTACTTACAAATTGTAATTCATTACTGATTATACCAATGGCCCCAGTGCAAGCTATGACGACGCCTATGAGCTGCACCATGAAGCACATGCAAACACACAGACCCATATAAGCCAATTTGTGACTAACCTACTTAATTTCGACCAAATAAAACCAGTATCTTATCAGTTATATTAAATTGAACCGTTATCTTTGCGTGCGTCTCTCTCAAACACACGCACACACACCCACCCACTCTAATTCACGGCAACCGCGCTCCTCTCCGAGAGGCGAGAGAGCATGACCATCTCGTGGCACTCACGCTCGGATGTGCCTAAAAGAAAGAAACATATATTCAATAATAAATTCGCTGGTCTGTGTTAAATAGCAGGCGATCTATCGCTGGATTGTGTTATGACGAGCGCTCGTTCACACAGACGATCGAGCGCTTCGTTCTGGTAAAAGCACAAAAAAAGAATTCACAAGAACGTGTCTTTGCTCTTGATATACAATCACTTTAATGAACACCGCTTTGGTTTTAATTAGGAAAAAAAACAATACGAAGGTGGATCAGAACCCACAAGCCGCAGAAATGCTTGACAAAAGTTGTACTGTTAGACCACTAAAGCACACTTTAGTGTTCACTGCTGTAAAAATTCTCGCATGAAGTATATTTTATTACTAATATTTATAGCTTTGTTGCCATGGGGCTGCTTGCAATGTGGGCAGGCCCGCATTCGGGCCTTATGTTATTTTATATATTTGTTATATTAGCCTACTTCTTGTTGTTGTGTTTTGATCAAATAAATGCAGCCTTTTGGACATTCAAAATTGTAAAAAAAAAAAAAAAACCTTACCGAACCCAATTTTTAAATTTTTTGTATGTAAAGCAGCTTTTTAAAATGCCTCCTGTCCTTGTGTGGAAGTGGAAAAGCTAAATAAAAGATCATTATCATGATTTTCAGACTCATACTGTAGAACTTCCCAGGAGGACCTGAACACAGCGTTATATGAGGACAATATGAAAAACAGGCTTTCTATGAAATAGAAAATACAAAATGAAAGTCTTTTAAGGGCTCAAGCCCAAAATAAAGAAATCCAATAGCTTTATTTTCAAAAAAACTAGTGGCTACACTGCCTGCAGTTCTTATAAAATGGCAAAGCTGACTTGTGTTGGTTTTGTCTAGTTTGGGCAAGGCATAAAATGTAGAGTGGCAGATGCTTTGCAAGGCAATCCGTCTTCCACCGACAGAGAGAGGTGAGGGGACTCGGTTCTGACATGTGAAGGCACCGCATGGCTCCTAATGGAGCCAACTCTGCACGCTTGGCTCACTATATAATGGCCCAGTCACTCAGAAAAGATGAAAAATCTGTCTTATGTCCATTTTAATTTATCAGAAGCAACAACAAAAACATAACAGTTAGCTTTCTCGGCCCTCATCCATATCTCATTGGTGTCAGTGCCATTTTCACAGTGCCATCAGTCACGGCTCAGGCACGCTGGTGCGACTATTCGCTCACATCAGCTCGAACTTCCAATTCCTGCGGAGAAAATATGGAGCCAAGCCATTCGGGACATTAAGCCCCGGCACTTACACACTTCGAAAGTATGTGTGCGGATCTTTTTCTTTTCGTATTGTCGTGGGAGACAAAAAAGAATGAAAACTCACTCTCTCATACCACTTCCATAGCAATGTCACGCGGAAGGTGATGAATGGTGCACAGCATGAAATAAAAGGGATCTGGTGTTACTTCAAGGAAATATCAATTGCTTTAACAAAGCAGTCTTTGATGTACTCAATCGGTCTTCTATGTTGGTCAAATTCTACCCAGAAACATGGAGATATCAGAGATGTGGACTGGTAAAGAAATGGTGAGAAAAAGGCAGTGAGTTTGGGCGAGAGAAAAAAAGAAAGAAGGACATTACAGCATAATAACAGACAGAGATGAGGTTACGTAAGGACAGAACGGGGCGGTTTTAGGAGAGTTACCCAGACAAGGGTTAGTAAGAGCGCAAGTGTGGTGGTGCTATCAGCGGTGGAGTGATGCAGAATGCAGACTGACAGCTACAAATCTTCATCATCCTTTCCGTGACTCATAGCCACCCACACATTCCAAAAAGGAAAAAGCATAGATCCATAGGCTTTCCACACCCTGAACACAGGCTACTGTTACACATGATGTCACAGTTCTGCTCCTCACCCTGTTTGAGAGCTAACATCAGCGTCGGATCCGAGGGGTCGCTGCAAAAGTAACCACTGCCCTGGGAATCCCAGAAGAGCTGATCCTGCCTCAGCTGGAGTTCTTCGGCCCACTGCAGCCAGCGGATCCTTTGCGTGGCCTCGAACAGGTCCAGTAGCCCACACACCACAAAAGCATAGTCGTCCAAGAAGCCCCCGATGGGAGATGCACTGGAGAGAACATTATAGAGAACATTAGCAGTTAAGGTCAAGATCTTCTGTTCTTTCCCAAATACAAATTCAATTTCCTGTTTGTGTTGGGTTGACCTGCGTAATAATAATGGCAGGTTAACCTACGCTGGTTTGATCGACTGCAGCTGTGGCGTGCTGCCAATTTAGCATAGAAATAATTTCAACTCCAAAAGAACGGAAAACGCATTTACAGTGATGCATGTAAATGTAAAGCCTTGCAAACAAGAGATGAAGAGGGTTCACAGAAGGAAATCAAAACTCATGAACTCTATGGATGACTTATATTCTCTGAAAGCTACTTCCTGTGAATGTGCAAGACTTCTGATTTATTAGTCAGTGTAGGTAAACAACTACGAGAATAACGTACAGAAATTTTAACCAGCAGTTTAACTACAGATATTTTAGTATCACTTCAAAACTATTAGTTTTATAATCAAGTTACAATAAATTCAAAATAGACATTTTGCCCTGGTAATTAGCTGAAATAAATTTAAGTTGTTAAGTCTTTTATAATTTATTTTTATTTAAGTTTTTTCGGGAATGATCATTTTATTTTAAGCAACAATTTAAATTTTTATTTATATATATAACCCTACCCTTACATTTATGAATGCACACTATAATAAGTAATTGCTTTTACTTTTTTATTTTACAAGCAATTCTATCGTACCATGCTTTAAATGTTATTGTTACGTTTCTGAACTGTGTTGTTGCACATTACAGAATTGAGTTATGACTTTTTTTTTTTTTTTTAAATGACATATATGTGACCACAAAACCAGTCATAAGGATCTGAGCTGAATAAATAAGCTTTCCGTTGATATATGGAAATTAACTTTTGTTATATTTACTGTAGGAAATGTACAAAATAAACTTTATTAAACATGACTACGGAAGTATGGTAGCATAATATGCAAAATGCAATATGTAAAATTACAATGTTTTTTTGTATTTAAACAAATATATAATGTACATTTGTAATTTGCTACTCTAGTTTTAGCATACACATTAACATTTGAACACTTTATAAGTTAAATGTTTATAAGGAAATTGTATTAGATATGATATGATTAGATATGTTTAGCAAATATGTAGAGGAACATGTAAATACAGAAAACCACTGCCATTTTGCATATTACATTTCAAAATGTATTATGCTACCCATATGCTTCCATACATGACCTTTACTTAATATCCTAATGATTTTTGCCATAAAAGAAAAATCAATAATTTTGACCGATAAAATGTATTGTTGGCTATTGCTACAAATTTACCCGTGCGACTTATGACTGGTTTTGTGGTCAAGGGTCACATATATGAATGAATCACTCGCAATAAAATCAATACGATGCATAGATAGGGTGAATTTCCATTTCATACCAAGTTAATCAATTGTGGAACAAGCATGGATTATTGAAGGCACGCCACAGATGTAATCTACAGAGAGACACCTTTGACCTTAAATCCTATATTACCCCAACACAGACTCTGGATGTACATTGAAATTGAAAAGTAAAAAGATTAATGTTAATGGTTCTATGGCTGGATGTAAGCTTTAAGTCTTTTGAAAAACAAAGGAAGTAGGCTTTATTTTCCCCCTGAAGTTCTCATAAACTTACTTGTCTAATAAAATAAGAAAGTGGGGGCAGAGCAGTCTCTGTTTACTGAAAGTGAATCTTCTTCCTCTCTGAGGCGCCGTGTGAACACAAAACGATGGAAAAAAATACACATCACACACTCACAGGGTAAAGTTACAGCATGAATTACATGCTATTTCAGTCTGTTACAATTGCTCATGTCCACATGGTACTTTTTTCTTATTTCAGAAAGCTTCATGTTGATTTGCTGCCAGAATTGGCTGTTGCAATGACATGACATGAAATCAGAGGCAGAGGTTTTGTCTGTCGCTCCACTTCTATTATTAAAAGGAAAGTTCCACTTATATTGTGTGGAAAAATGGGAGAAATACATAATTGAAGAAAAGAATTAATTGTTTTATTTATGAGTGATTTGTTCTTTAATAAATCAGTGAGCATGACACAAGAAGTTTCAGAAAATTGAACAGTTAGTAAGCATACTCTACCAAAAATCAAGTAGCTATGAGGTGGTTGGTGGGATGCATCCAAAGAAATGCATGCAAAGACATTTAGCAGGACCTTTATGTTATAAAAGCCATCTGACATTCCTTTTGGGGTGATGTCACCATATAAGATTGCAAAAGTCTTTGAAGTTTAAAATGAATTTGATTCAGATCGCATCAAGACCCTTCAACCCTTGTCCTCAGACCCTTGAACAGAGGTGGCACTGTGGCCAGCTGAGTGTGAGGAAACAGATAGTGACAGGTCTGAAGATACCACAGTGTCGGCAGCAGGACGAAAGAGACGGGCCTAACTCTGGAAACTTAACCTCCATAGTTCTTAGTTCAAACAACTGTCATTCCAATAGATAAAAAATGTCATGAGGTGCATGTGAAAAGAGCGCCCTCATCATCTGACCCCTACCATGTCATTGCCTCCGGCTGTCAGATCTAGTTCACTATTCAAATGTTATGTGCAACAAGTGCCAGGTAAATCTGGATGCAAACCTGGTGACTAGGTACTAAAGATATGTGCTTCAAAGGTTTTTGGTTGAACCCAAGGAGGTCTATAATACTATGGAGAAGTCTGTCATGTCAGTGACACTATCTCAGATGGAAATGCTAGCACAAAATGTTAAAATATCTATTATAATATAAATAAGTATGAGTCTAGATGGTTATGGCATCTAGCATCGGGAGCTAAATGGCCCATGCTAACTAGACCTTTATTGGACCATGATGTAAGTTTCTTCTCAGGTATTCTCGACCCACAGCTGGGTTTATGAGTTCAGAGAAAAAATATGACTCCTCTGTTTAGTTTTTTTCTCAGTAAGACAACAAAACAAATCAGCCTGCCAGTCAATTTTTAATGAACAGCTCTCCCTGGATTTTTCCATTCCCTCCTTGTTCGTTCGCTGTATTCTCACCAGGTGATACAGTCTCTTCAAAGTGCAGCAAAGCCACATCATAACTTCCACACAAACCTGTCAGGAGACCGAAGCTATAAAAAAAGAGCCTAACCTCTATCTATCTCAGGAGCCAGAAGGCTTCTTGTTCCAAACTGATAGATCTACTCACAACGTGGTATGATTTTTATACAGCTGAACAAGATTTGGACCATTTGCCACATTCCTTGGAATAACAGCACAGCCACTGGATGGTTCATGAATAATTCACCTGGCACTACGTTTTTACCTGGCCTAGATATTATGGCATATTTCTTCTATTACAATAAAAGGCCTCTAATTCCATTTGAGAGCTACAACAGTCAGGTAACCTGTCTCATTCTTATCAAACATCCACGCCAGATTTCTCTCCAAAATGTTTTCACTGCATGGCACAGGGCTCTTTAAAGGATTAGTACACCCCAAAATGAACATTCTGTCATCATTTACTCACCTTCATGTCGTTCCAAACCCACATGACTTTCTTTCTTTCTTTCTTTCGCAGAAGACAAAAGCTAAGGCTGTTTTCCATGCTCTTTTCCAAGCAATTACAATGAACAGGGTCTAAAGCTTTCAAGCTCTAAAAAGCACCATAAAAGTATAATAAAATTGGTCCATATGACTCATTCTATATTCCAAGTCATACGAACAAAAACGGTAACATTAAGCTATTATTTATTGAAAATCTTGAACTCGCCAAGGATTGTTGTCATGATAGAAGGAGCTGATTTGTGAATGAAAGCTTCTTTTGCATTAAATCGATTCAAATGATTCACTGGAAGGGAACATTATTATCAGTGAATGCTGTAAATGTAAGACTATATTTATTTATATCTCTTATGGTGCTTTTCTGTCCTTTACAGGAGCTTGAAAGCTTCAACCCTGATTCACTTTAACTGCACGGAAGTACAGTTTTTTTCTGACGAACGGCTTGAGCAAATAATGAAATGTTCATTTTCTTAGAACTATCCCTGTGGATGGATGTGGAACATTAAAAATGAGGAACAAAGCATGATGGTAGTTCCTCTTAAATGGATGAAATCAGATGGCCAGAAACACAATGAATTCCCTAGTAATTCATCTTCTTGCTGGGACGCTTGGTAAATTATTCCCTCTGAGGGAAATCCTCCAAAGCAAATTAAAAACAAACTGATGCAGATTTTTACAGCTCCCTTATGTTAAACCGAACGAAGCAGAACTGCAAGAGAAGAAACATGTCATCCTACGCTAAATTCAAAGTATAATGGATGATTACAGAGGGAGTGCTCCTGATTAAACATTATGTGATGTGACAACATGACAAAGCTATTTCTTTATTATCCCATTGCGGAATGAAAAACGTCTGAAAACAGCCAGTTGAAATCAGTTATAAATGGTGTGTGGGTTAACTCGTAAAAATGATGAGCGTGACCTGAGGAGCACACTCAGCATTGTGGGATGACCGATGTGCTGACAAAGTGTGTTAATGAGAGGTACAAATGAGAGGTTACCCCAAGAATGAAGTCAGTGAATGTGTGTGTGTGTGTGTGTCTGTGGGCGATTTCATACATGAAAAGCTTTGTATTGTGCTGATTCTGGGTCATTTCTACATTGGCAGGATATGTGCCAAAGCAATTAAGACCTGGATGCAAGACAGAATGTGTGCTAGTTTTCTTGGCCTACTGTAAAGGCACATATACGCTCATCATAGTGTTATTTTAGTAGCGTTTATATACTATTATAGAATTTTTAAAGATGTGAATTCAGGTTTCATTTAAATGGTAGTTCCCTTTATAATGATGGGAAATTAGACTGAGGCTAACAAACTAGCGGTTTATAATCTGTAACGGTACTTACATCAGCCTCTCTGCTTTTGCAGGCTAAATACATATTTTGGGAATGCAGAAAATGTTCCTTACACTTGTTCCACCTCCATATTATTTCCACGATAACAGGAATGGAGAATCCTCTGGCCCTCTTCGTCCCACAGGTGTTCTTGGAGAAAACAAGCTGCCCGCTCAGCTCTTTCCAGCAGAGCCTTGTCGCCCAGCACGGCTCCGACACGAGCAAACCCGGACAACATCAGCCCTGACCAACCAAAGAAATGCATTTTGGAAAACCGAACCATGTTCAGTTGAGAAAACAAGCGTCTTCTCCAGCAAAAGTACAAAAAACCTGCTTATGTAAAACTTTCTGCCTTTCAGATAATGACTTCCCTAACGAGAGTTACAAACATTTTGATAAAGGTGCAATAGGTGCCAGCCAAGACAAAGGAGCTTTGAAAGGAGACATTAAGAATATAAGATTTAAAGTACAATGTGTTCGGAGGGCTGGGGATCACTAACAATAGTCCTGTCAGGGCTCCATGTGCCTTTAGCCCTGACATGTCTCACAGCTATGCAAGTGGGCCTATCGGGTTTGATTAATGCGAAGGGTTACTCTGCAGGTAGCAATATCCAGTCGGTATGTATTAAGAATGTAATGGAGCATAGCTCTGGAAGGAACAGTTTCATTAAACAATGTCTCAGGCTTTCTTTAATTAAGATATCAGCTCATTAGTCACTATTCTTCGAGCGCTTTTGTCAGCCAGCGCTCCAAAGGGGCCTTGGCACCCTGAGAAGGCTTTGATATCCTTTCATTAAAGACAACGAGGGCAAAGACCACAACCCAAAGGTCCCCTCTGTGGGCTTTTAAAGGCTTGGCACCACATCTAAGCACCCCATGAAAGAACTCTAACATTATAGTGCTGCTATTAAAGCAAACCCAGTCAAAAAAAAAAAAAACATTTACGGAGCTTGTCGAACACTGGAGATTGTTCGCAAAATGAATGGATAGGAACATATAGCTTGGGGGGATGCAAGCATTTTGCATTTTCTTCATGCCTCAGTCTCTCATTGATTAATTGATGTCTGTTTCCATTTCAAAACACTCTATGAAAAGCAATTAACTCTAATTAGGGTCTTTTCCTGGTTCAGTGCTCTGGGAATTCCAGTAGTATATTACTGGCTGGCACATTTACTTTTTTCCCCCAATCAGGATGCGGGAAACTTACCGTTCCAGGAAGCTAGCATTTTGGTGTCCAGGTGAGGAGGTGGGCGTGCTTTTCGCACCTCGGCCAGCTTGGCCCTGGCATCGGACAGCAGCTCGGACAGTTTGTCCACACTGATGCCAAAGTGAGCAGCGGTGAGCTCCACTGAGTAACGCACAATCAGCACATTTTGACCCTGCAGCTCTCCGTGGGGGTCCTACAAAAACACCAAGTAACAAATCAGTAAATGCACATAATAAAGAAATATCCTTGCCATTAAAAACTAATTAGCATTATAAAACCTGCTTTGTTCACAAATTAGGTGTTGTAAACATTAAAGGGATATTAAATGAACATTTTGTCACTAATCACTTAATTTGTTCCAAACCCGTAAAAGCTTAATTCGGCCGAGGAACAAAATTTAAGATATTTTAGATGAAAACCAGGAGGCTTGTGACTGTCCCGTTGACTGCCAAGTAAATTAACACTGTCAAGGGGCAGAAAAGTATGAAACACAACATCAGAATATGATGTTCATCTGCCATTAGTGGTTCGTGACAACAGTACTTTTTGTATTGACACATTAGTTATTATTGGATATATACTTTTGAAATGCAGCAAGTGGAAAAAAAAAAAAACATTTTATAAGGTAATCAAAAGAAATAGGTCGCTACACATAAAGACAATTTTATAGAAAATTAATTCTTTGATAAATTAACTTTTTGTTCTATGTTGTAGCCAAGAATTAGATTAGAAAGGTTCTGGCTCTCATAAAAACCTCATATTCCCCAACCTGAGCAGGGTCCACATTGCCTTGTTCTTTCACACCATAATGATGCATGAAGATATCCGCCTGTGTTGCACCTCCTGCGGCGCCATCCACGATGTCAGGAAGCAGCTCTCTGATCTCTCCTGCTGTCCAAACACAAAACGCTCCCTCTCTCTTCTCAGTGGATTCCACCGTAGGAAAAGAATCTGCATCCTCAGCGCTATAGAAGCCGCCAGACTGCAGAGGGCAGCACAATGCACATAATCAAATGTGGTTGGTTTATTTTTTGCCACTTGTAGGCTGTTTAACACTGTGGTACACTGTGGTTTCTTAAGGGGATCATTACTTCTTGGCGACAAGTTCTCTTGTTAAAACATGTTACTTTACATAACTTCAGCACACAGTGAACCTCTGGTTGTTATTTACAGAATAATAACAAGGGGGTGATTTATAGCACAGAGAGAATGTGAAGTTTTCAGATAAATTTTGTGTGTTTCTGTGGAGAAGACACTGACCTCTATTGTAACTCTCACAACCGAAATATGATAAATAAGGTTCAAGGGAACCATTGTTGTTACCTAATTGCTCCATAAATTTTAAGGGGGTTTTAAGGGTGTGTCGTCAAACTATTAATCATCAAACGATGCTTGGCACACTGTGCTGGATAGTGGAGGTGGGTTGACCTCAAAAAGGACTCTGACCTGGGCAATTTTTCAGGGCTTTTGTGGGTTGGTGCTGAATCAGCATGACTGATGCCAAATGTGGGATCTAATGAGAGAGAAGAAGACTCACCTTGTCACTTAGGTCTCTGGAGACATAAAGCAACACATCACGAGCCACATCTGCAAATAGGCGTTCCCCAGACACCTGCAGAAATCAACAGCCATAATAACACCACACCCAGCCAAGCCAATGCCATATATACAACTAGTTGATTCATTATACAAATCTTAAAATTATCTTAAAAGAACATTCACACAAAACTGAAAACGCTGAAAATTTACTCCTAGGCCATCCAAGATACAGAATTTGTTTCTTTATTAGAACAGATTTGGGAAAAATAATAACATTACATTACTAGCTCTCCAATGGATCCTCTGCCGTGAATGGGTGCCGTATAAATGGTAGTTCAAGCACCTGATAAAAGCATCACAATTATCCACAAATACAAAAAAGTTCATCCATTGTTGCCCTCTCACATCAAACTCCATCCATATATTTGTCTAGAACTGTTTTGGGCTTGATCAGTGCACATTTGCTTCAGTTGAGAGGACTCTTGAGAAAGCAAAATTAAGGAAACAGGACTAGGACTTCAGCCAGAAGCAATGGTTTGAAGTTAAAAACATCTTGATAAATGTATTACAGACAAATAGCAAATACAGTTAATTAATGGAGTGGAGTCTTGTGGATTATTGTGATGTATCAGCTGTCTGGACTCTCATTCTGACGGCACCCATTCACTTGAGAGGGTCAACTGATGAGCAAGTGATGTAATGCTATATTTTTATATCAAGAAACAAACTCATCTACATCTTGAGCTTTTGAATAAGCAACATATAATAACAATAAAGTCCTTATTTTGTCTTCAAACTCCAGAAATACAATACAGTGTTTAACTATTATTTTCTGGACATAAGCAATTATCAAGAGAGATAAGAAAACTCATCCTTTATTAAAACATATTAAACACAAAGAGTATCCCCACATACATATTCCCACCTGGTAAGCAGTGATATAGGCCACAGCAAGCTGGCCTTGATCATACAACATCTTTTCAAAGTGAGGAACGTGCCAGGAGGAGTCTGTGGAGTATCTGTGAAAGCCCTGAAAGAAAGAAGAGTATAGTGTTTGGTTATGTAATTAAAAGGGAAAAACTGATATAGTCGACACAGGTTGTTTTTGCATGTCACCTGTGCCACATGATCATGAATGCCCCCCAATGCCATCATCCGGAGAGTGTGAAGGGTCATTTGCAGTGCTTCTGCTCCCTCAGAGCTGGCACGATTTACGGTCCAAAATGACATCAGGAACATCAGGTTCACTGGAAAAAAGAAAAACCCAAGGCCGTTCTACATTATTAATGCAGATGCATATTTGACAGGTAATTAACTCACAAGACAGGTGGTCTACATGATATTGTGTTTACTCTCTTTGTGCCTCTGTTCTAATAATAAATGAATGGCAGACTGCAAATGTTGTACAGGTTTTAGTGATAAATCTTTTCAGTTCATCCCAGTGTTTTGTTTACCTGGTGAAGGGAACTTCGGAGCCTCTCGAAAACCTCCATATTCTTCCTCATACGAGTTAGCCAGCTGCTGGTAACATCTGCTGGCAACATCTGGGCCGGATGGAAGAGTTTCTCCAGGGCTGGCAGAGATTTCGGTCCCCTTCCTGAGGGCTTCCAGTACTCTCTCTCCACTAGACTCCAGGGTTTCTCTGTTGCTCTGCCACTAAAACACAGAGTTTGAAGGTACTCCGACATCAGAGCACCACAGTACATCGTTTTCAACCTTTAGATGCCATTGTCAATATAAAGGAATATTTATTTTAACATTTCTGAATGAAAATTATGCTTATGCTCAATTATTGCTCACTAGGGGGCCTTATTATACAGGTATTTAGGAAAGTAAAAACAGCAAAGGCAGTGATATTGTTAAACTTTCTTACAACTTTGTACAATAACTACATATTGTTTTAAAATATTTCAAAATTTACGTTTAAAAGCTGAAACATCACCCTTCAGAAATCATTCTAATATGCTGAAAAATCTCTTTAAGACTACTGTACATTTATATATCTAAAGAAAAACACTAAATTGTAATAATTGTCCAATTTATTAAATGCTAACTTTTTGTGTCACCATAATTATTAATATTATTATCCTTTTCCACAGACCCCTTAGCACCCTCTTGTGGCTCCCTGACAACAGTTTGAAAACTCCTACCCTAACTGACACCCACTGCTCACTAGGGGGCCTTACAATACAGAGATAAAGGGGAAAAAAATAATATATAAATAGATAATTCATCAAAATAATCAATTGACATGTATTATATGAAAGAAAAAATAATAATAATATAAAAGAAAAAATATATAAGAAATTTAAATACTGGCTCTTACTTGTTCTATAATTCGTAAAAGCACAGTTTTCAGTCCAGGTCTTCTTCCACTGTCTCTGGGTGGGAAGTAAGTGCCACCTATGAATGGCCTGAGATCTGGTGTGAGCCACACACTCATTGGCCAGCCACCACCACCACTGGTTGCCTGGGAAATAAGCAATCACCTTATTTCAATCACACATGGCAATTTGTAAGTTATGTCGTTGACAACACATGATTCAACTGGTTCAAACCTGCACAAATGTCATGTAAACTTTGTCCACATCAGGCCTCTCCTCTCTGTCCACCTTTATACAGACAAAGTTCTCACTGAGGATTTTTCCAATCTCCTCATCTTCAAACGATTCCCTCTCCATCACGTGACACCAGTGACAGGTGGAATAGCCCACTGTAAGCAAGAATAAAGAGTAAAGACTGTAAAATGTAGGCTTGTGCATTAACAAGATTAAAAAAACATGTATCCAACACGTCTTCTTTCAAGTTACCTGAAAGAAATATAGGCTTGTCTTCACTCTTCGCTTTATCAAATGCTTCTTGTCCCCAAGCATACCTGGTAAAGAAAAATTATTTTAAAAATACTTGGTAAAATAAATCAAGAATTATCTAAACCTGGTTTATATTTAAGTCCACACAAAATTCAGCATTAAATATTGATGTTTTGTATGAAAGAAAGTGTTTACAAATATTTAAGAAAACATCACAGTATAATTTATTTGTAATTACATTTTGTGTAGTTCTATTTATATTATCTAACATTTGATTTCCATTTTTGTTTTTTGAAGAGCAAATACACAAATACAGGGTACAACAAGCTACACTACAGTAATACAGACGAAATACAGATAAGTACGTTTTAAAAAGCCTAACCCTATTATTGACAGTTTCTCCAAAAATGAATAATCTAAACTGACTTTGAGTTTACAGTAAGCCAAAAGATCTCGGATCCCCTCACCAGTCCACAGGGTTGTGTGCATGTTGTAATAGATAGGAAGACTTCTCTTTAATCAAGCGATTAATGTGTTTTGGGGTATTTAATGTGCCCAGTCCATCATTCCCAGATGCCATGCTGAAGAAGACCGCTCCAAAAGACCTAAAGCAATCATAGGACATATCTGTGGTGAATGAAATTGATATTGAATATGCTTTAACTGAGCGACACTGCTCATTGGGGACCTTAGTAAACAAGGACCAGAAAATAATAAAAAAGAATGGTTTAGAATGTTTTGGGGAACTTTTTAGATGGCTGTCCAGCTAAGACCAGCTTACACTGTTCAGAAAACCAGTTTAGGGAAGGAAATACCAGCTTTTATTTGTAAACAAATTTGGGAACTTCATGACATGGGTTTTACTGCATATAAACAATAGTTGTCTCATAACTTATTAAGCTGCCTGTCTAGACAGCATTTTGTATGAATTCAACATTCATATTTGCCCTAGACAGCATTTTGCCCATCAGCTTACTAGGTTTTGTACATCGTAATCGTTTTATAACATATAATCAGGGTCTCAGAATTAGCTCCACTGCTAACGAAGCCTGTATCGTTTTATAATCGGTTGTGCAAGCCCGCGACCAGACATGAAGCACTCGGCCTGGGAGCATGATGGTGTCAGAGGTCAGTGCCTACCTGAAGCTGTCCCAGGATAATCTGGTACTGGCAAGCACTGGCTTCTGGCCAATCTGGAAGGCTTGTGGTAGTCCAGAGCACCGGTTGTTATATAAAGTATGAGGACTGTCTTTTCGCAGAAGGGATCCGGTGAAGAGCCTGGCCTGTGCGATGTGTTTGGTGGTGGTTGACGATGTAGACCATGCGAAACCCAGTCTAATCATCATAAATCCGCACCGAGCTGCTTGAGGTGCGGATTCACGCAGTGTACTGTCAGTGGAGTGACCTGAAACTCATATTTGCGCCACTAGATGTCGTTATAAACGATATCAACAAAGCAAAACTTTGGTTTGCTTCATTCATTTTTTTATTAACTGATCTTTCCGGAGGAACTTTTCGAGTCCAGAGTTCTTTCCTCATTATCACTGATAATCTTTAGGTTATATTTAAGTTAGCGCAACACATAATATACAATATTAACATTTTGCATAGGAAAAATTGATGACGAATTTATAACCAAACATCACAGTATAATTATTAATTATTTATTTGAAATTATATTTAGTGTTATTCTAATTAAATTAAAATGTGATGTATTATCTCCGTGTGTTTGGAAGAGAAAATTAATAAAATGCTATTTTAGGAATACCGTCGTTTATATTACGCGTGTTTTAAAAAGTATAACAGTTAATTTTGCATAACGTTACAGGTTTGGAAATAGGTTTTGTCCCCCTTCAGAACAATTTCTCATTTCACCATTAGAGGACACTAGTGAGTTAACCCGGAATTAGAAGTTACAGGACAAGAGGAAGCGCTGCCACTTTCTTCCGGTAAATGTAACAACAACATTGCTGAAGAGATGGCAGAGATCGGGGAAGACGAGCTCAAAACGCTCGAATATTTGTCTTTGGTGTCTAAAGTGTGTACTGAGCTTGACAACCATTTAGGAATCAACGATAAAGACCTTGGTAAGTTTGTAAATTTGACTTGACCGCGTGTCACGTTGTTCGTAAGTTAGCCGTTTCGTAAACAGCTGGTTAGCCTGGTTCTACCCGTGGAATCAGTGTTTGTGTATACACATTAACTGGAACAAACCGTTAATTTGTGTTATTAAATGCAATCTAGTCAACCTATAACATTACACCTTTCATTTATCTAGAATTCTGTCGTATATGTATAAAAAATGGCTGGTTGCTGCTAGCAACGTGGTCGCATGTTTCTTTTACAAACAATCTTCTTCTCACTTTGAAGTTATGTGAAGATGTTAGAAGGTTTTACGTTAAACAATCACTTTAGTAAAAGGTATTTTGGCAAAGACTGTGATTACAACAGTATATTTCGCAAAGGGTCTGGGGCCCGTTCTTCGTACTTTGCTTAAAACATCCGAGATGAATTGAGACATCTAAGATGAGATCATCGCGCTAACTATGAGCTCACTAATCCGGTTCT
>JAUCMS010000019.1:8061222-8102190 GCA_032357445.1 Enteromius radiatus | reverse complement strand
GTTTTTACAAATACTGGTTGTTGGACTAGCTGCAAAAGTGGTATAAGAACCTGCACCAAGATATGCCACTACAGTTAACTATCATCTGTCTTAGATCTGAAACCAGCAGCAACAGTAAGAGGCGGAGGAGCAGAAGTCGGAGCAGAGATAGAGATCGAGACCGAGACAGAGAAAGGGATAAGGACAGGGACAGAGACAGACGGAGACGCCATCGCTCTCGCTCCCGTTCCAGATCTCGCTCTAATGAGAGAGACAGAAGAAAGCGCAGGAGCCGCTGGCGCTCTCGCAGCAGGTCCAGGAGTCCTGCACGCGGAGACAAAGACAAAGGCTCAGACCGCTGGAAGGACAAACATGTGGACCGGCCCCCTCCAGAGGAGCCATCTGTGGGGGATATCTACAATGGCAAAGTCACCAGTATTATGCAGTTTGGCTGCTTTGTACAGTTGGAAGGCCTTAGGTATGTTTTAGATACAGTAAATCTACATTTAAGGCTATTGAATTTGATTTGAGAGTATATGATGTTAAACATGATTTGTTTTTTTGTTTTTTTCATCTTTATTTCATAAAGGAAACGCTGGGAAGGCTTGGTCCATATTTCTGAGCTTAGGAGAGAGGGTCGAGTAGCAAATGTGGCAGATGTGGTCAGCAAAGGTCAAAGGGTTAAAGTCAAGGTGTTGTCCTTCACTGGCTCTAAAACAAGTCTCAGTATGAAGGTGAGTGGCTTAATGAAAGCCATGAGAGAACAGATTGCCAGTATGTCTAGTTCTGTACATTTTACAGATTTGTTAAATTATAATAAATTAAAAAAAGAATATTTAATTTTAAGATTCTGAATATTGAGATTCAGCCACAAAACATATTTTTTGAATTTGGTAAATTATAGCATTGATTCTAGTGATTTATAGTTTTAGTAATAATAATAGTTGTAATAATTGTAATGTAGTGTAATTGTTTTATTATTATACCACAAATGTAGAAGTATATTATTTTACTGAAAAAAGTAACTATTACTATAGTATTACACACATTTTAATTAAATGTCCAAATTTGAAAACTACTTTTTTTTTTTTTTTTTTTTTTTTTTTTTTCAGAAAATATATTAATAGACATTTTCAAAAAGAATTCTCCTGAGATGATTTTTAAATTTTTGTCATGCGTTAAATTGAAAGACTATATATATAATTGTTCTTTTCACTCTTGTTTTTAAAATTGTATTACATATATGTTTTTGTATATTTATACTTGTTTATTTATTTATATAATGCTATGAAGTTGTTTTGAAGTTAGTGTTTGAAATATAATGAATATAGCCATTGTTGCTGGCATGGCATTAAACCATAAATGGATATAAATTACTGTAGTATTTTTAAATACTTTCACTCAGACTCTTATACGACACATGTATACATAAATTATTTGACTCAAAATTGTGTCTATATCTTCTGTATATATTAGACATTTTGTGCTCTGCTTGTATGACATTTATACAAATCAGTGTGTGGGCTGATTTTTGTTGGGTTGTCTGTCTTTTACAAGGACGTTGACCAGGATACTGGTGAGGACCTGAACCCTAATAGGAGGAGAAATGTGGGTGGAGAAGGTCAAGAAGAGTCAGCTATGAGGAATCCTGACAGACCTACAAACCTGAACTTGGGCCATGCTCCAGAGGTAGAGGATGACACACTGGAACGCAAAAGACTTACCAAGATCTCTGATCCAGAGAAATGGGAAATCAAACAGGTGCGTGATCATATTTTATGTAAAATTGAATGGATTTCTTGTCATAACATTATTTATGTTCATATTTTAATATCTTGATGTGTCTCTTCTTAGATGATTGCTGCCAATGTGTTATCTAAGGAGGAATTCCCAGACTTTGATGAAGAAACAGGAATTCTGCCTAAAGTAGATGATGAGGAAGGTCTGAGTTGGATTATTCTTTGTCTGAACTCAATATTTTTACCCTAACAAATAAAATCCAGGTTCCCAAAAATATGTTTTTGTTGGAACGCCTCTAGTTGCATGAGCAGCCATCTTACATTTTCTCTGTTGTGATTTTTCTGTCAGATGAAGACTTGGAGATTGAGCTGGTGGAAGAGGAGCCTCCATTCCTGAGGGGACACACCAAACAGAGCATGGACATGAGTCCTGTCAAGATTGTCAAGGTAGGTCAAATCATCGGTATTCTCACTAGCTGCCCAAGTAACTTGGGAATTAAAGCTATTGATTTAATGTATCTGGACTTTTTTTTTTTTTTTTCTGGCAGAACCCTGATGGATCTCTCTCCCAAGCAGCCATGATGCAGAGCGCCCTGGCCAAAGAGCGACGGGAGGTGAAACAGGCCCAACGGGAGGCTGAAATGGACTCAATCCCCATGGGGCTTAACAAACACTGGGTGGACCCACTTCCTGATGGTAAGGCTTTATCCTAGCTTAATCTGAATAAGGAATGATGTTGCAGTCCAATTCAGGAAGTCAGAATGTCTTCCTACTTTGAAAAGTGCAATAGAATGCCACTTGAAGTAACACATCCTATTGTAATGCAGGTGTAGGATGTCCTGTAAACTTGGCAGCATAGTTGTAGATTTTTATTGATAAATATTACTCTAAAGCTTCAACAAAGTGCTTTAACAAGTCAAAGTTTCCAAGATTATTTTGAGATCAGGATTCTGAGATAATCGAACTTGAATATCACACATCTGACTTAGAAATCTGAAAAGCTCTAGAGCTCCTAAACTTTGCAAAATAGTTACATTTAAAGACTAAAATTAAAACCAGTCTGATTAAGTATATAGTGAAGTAGGATTGTATGAGTAAACGGAAGCTTTGCAGTCCATGTCCAAAAAAAAAAAAAGCAATCGTTATGTAATATGAAAGACGCTGATAATTCCAGATAAACTTCCTTCCTATTTGTTCATACTGGGGTTTAGGGAGTTTTCTGATAGGGAGATCTGATTTCCTGAGCTCTGCTATCATGGCAGATGGTTGCTGGTCTGCACACAACAAGCCTATCTCTAAAGCTTGCATGCCCTCTGGCTTTGCATGAGCTCAAGTCTGTTATCATGTTTGTGCATCTCTAATAAATGCTTTTTTCTGTCTTCACACGCTCACCATCCATACAGCCGACGGCAGGCAGATAGCTGCCAACATGAGGGGCATAGGTATGATGCCCAATGACATCCCAGAATGGAAGAAACACGCCTTTGGTGGCAACAAGGCCTCCTATGGAAAAAAGACTCAACTATCTATCCTAGAGCAAAGAGAGAGTCTTCCTATCTACAAGCTGAAAGAGCAGCTCATTCAGGTGTGATTTCAACAGATTTTTTATTTATTTATTTTTTATATCCTGAGCTAGTTTTCAGTTTAGTTATGGTCATAGATTTAACCATTGTTTCTTTACAGGCTGTCCATGACAACCAGATCCTAATTGTGATCGGTGAGACGGGTTCAGGAAAGACCACTCAGATCACTCAGTACCTGGCTGAGGCTGGATACACCACACGGGGGAAGATCGGGTGCACACAACCCAGAAGAGTGGCAGCCATGTCTGTGGCTAAAAGAGTGTCAGAGGAGTACGGTTGCTGTTTAGGTCAAGAGGTATATGCTTGTTTATATTAATTTCCATAACTTTGGCATTCATGATCTAACTTTTGACCACAGCCGTTTAAAATGGATCTCTTTCTGTGTCTGTGCAGGTTGGCTACACCATCCGTTTTGAGGACTGCACAAGTCCTGAGACTGTCATTAAGTACATGACAGACGGTATGCTGTTAAGAGAGTGTCTGATTGACCCTGATCTGGGCCAGTACGCCATCATTATGCTGGATGAGGCCCACGAGAGAACAATTCACACAGATGTGCTCTTTGGCTTGCTCAAGAAGGTACGGTTCAGAGGCTTTGTTCACACAGTCAATAAGAATTTAATTTGATTTATATATTAATTTATTTGGGAAAAGTCTTTTCATTTAGCAAGATGGTAAAGATCTTTGAATTGTTACAATTTACTTCTATTTCAAATAAATGCTGTTCTTCTTTGAAAAATCCTTGGGGGGCGGATAAGTACTGGATCTTTCAAAAAAAAGAAATGTTAATTGAGCACCAAATCAAAGATTTTGAACCTGTTTTAAACACTGTTTCTTTTTACTCTTGAAAAACAGGGCAAAACATTTGAAAGCGACAAACTTATGTGTGTAGATTTGTCCACTTCTTGTGGGGCATGTGTAATGGCATCTTGTTTTGTGTTATTTAGACTGTACAGAAGCGAACTGACATGAAGCTCATCGTGACATCTGCTACGCTGGATGCTGTGAAATTTTCCCAGTACTTTTATGAAGCACCTATTTTTACTATCCCTGGCCGTACATATCCAGTGGAGGTTTTGTACACTAAAGAACCTGAGACTGACTATCTGGATGCCAGTCTGATCACAGTCATGCAGATTCACCTCACTGAGCCTCCAGGTAACTTTTTACACAGTTGTTCACAGAAAGACTTGCAAATGCTTGTGAAAACGAGCTTCCTGTAATAAACGTTATTTAATGTGCAGGTGACATCTTGGTGTTCCTGACGGGTCAGGAGGAGATCGACACTGCCTGCGAGATCCTGTACGAACGAATGAAATCTCTCGGCCCTGATGTCCCAGAGCTGATCATCCTCCCAGTGTACTCTGCCCTGCCCAGTGAAATGCAAACCAGGATCTTTGACCCAGCACCACCTGGAAGTAGAAAGGTGCTTTCTTCTTCTCCCTGTGGTCACCTCTGACACATCACAACATCTTTTCCAGAAAAATCTGATCTCTGTATATACACTAACAAACATTCTGCTTTTTTTTAGGTGGTTATTGCTACGAACATTGCAGAGACTTCTTTGACAATTGATGGGATCTACTATGTGGTGGATCCAGGGTTTGTCAAGCAGAAGGTTTATAACTCCAAAACTGGCATTGATCAGCTAGTTGTTACCCCCATCTCCCAGGTAACCTCCATTCCTAAGAATCCAAACTACATTCAGTGTACAATGTAAGTCTTCTAAACCTCATTCTTGTGGTCCATAGGCCCAGGCTAAGCAGCGAGCAGGCAGAGCAGGTAGAACAGGCCCTGGGAAGTGCTACAGACTCTACACAGAACGTGCCTACAGAGATGAGATGCTCACCACCAATGTACCTGAGATCCAGAGGACTAACTTGGCCAGCACTGTACTGTCTCTAAAGGTACAATTTAACAGTTCTAAAGTGGAGTCATCTTGGGACAATATTAAAGGAGCACGCCACTTTTTTGAAAATGGACTAGGAACTATACTCTCATTCTCATTCCGGCGTAATAATCAAGGAACTTTGCTGCCGTACCATGGCTGTAGCAAGTGCAATGATATTACGCAGTGCCTAAAATTGCTGGGAACTATTTATAGGTGCTGCGTGAGCCTATTTTCAAAAGTGGCATGTTCTTTTAATATTCTGGCACAAATAAGCTGATCATTTTTCTTTTCCTCCAATCAGGCAATGGGCATCAATGATCTGTTGTCATTTGATTTCATGGACGCTCCGCCCATGGAGACTCTTATCACAGCCATGGAGCAGCTGTACACTCTGGGAGCATTGGATGATGAAGGCTTGCTTACGCGCCTTGGTCGTAGAGTAAGTTTGCATGTCTTTTTTTTTTTTTAATTATTATTATTATTTGTAGCTGCTCAGTTTTAAAAAAGAAGTATTAAGTTTCTTGTCACTGTTCCTATCAGATGGCTGAGTTTCCTTTGGAGCCCATGCTTTGTAAGATGTTGATCATGTCCGTCCATCTTGGCTGCAGTGAAGAGATGCTGACCATTGTGTCAATGCTCTCAGTACAGAATGTCTTCTACAGACCAAAGGTATTCATTTAGCCCACACACGTTAACCATGAATGGTCAAGAAACAGTTACATCATCACCTAGAGTTGTAGGTATCCTAGCAGACTGATCCTAAAGATAGTAATCATGTTTTCACTCTAAACCTCAGGACAAACAAGCTCTGGCAGACCAGAAGAAGGCTAAGTTTCACCAGCCTGAGGGGGACCACCTGACTTTGTTGGCTGTTTACAACTCCTGGAAGAACAACAAGTTTTCCAACCCCTGGTGCTATGAAAACTTCATCCAGGCGCGATCACTGAGGCGTGCACAGGACATTCGCAAACAGATGCTGGGCATCATGGACAGGTGAGGGGTTGAGAATAACAGTAAATTTATACGACTTCCTTAAATTGGTTTACACAACCTATACTTTGCTCAGGCTCTTTAAAGTTAAGTGTATTCTGATTGGCTAGATGTTTTTTATGCAAGTGATTCCATTGATGGTCATTCTTTTGTGTCATTATTGTTATAGTCTTCTCTATTCTCATAGAATTAGAATGATTCTAAGTATCCTTGGTGTGAACTGGCTTTTACGTTCCATAATGACACGTTTTTTTCTCTTCAGGCACAAGTTGGATGTGGTATCATGCGGTAAAGCCACAGTACGTGTACAGAAGGCTATCTGCAGTGGTTTCTTCCGAAATGCAGCCAAAAAGGACCCTCAAGAAGGTTACAGGACCCTCATAGACCAGCAGGTGGTCTACATCCACCCCTCCAGCGCGTTGTTCAATCGCCAACCAGAATGGTACGTTTGCAAACAGTTATTAACAATACAGCTAGTATCCATGCTGCTTGTACTAAAACTAAATTCACTGTGTTCTTCTGCTCAGGGTGGTGTATCATGAGCTTGTGCTGACCACCAAGGAGTACATGAGGGAGGTGACCACCATCGATCCGAGGTGGCTTGTAGAATTTGCTCCAGCTTTCTTCAAAGTCTCTGATCCCACACGCCTCAGCAAACAGAAGAAACAGCAGCGGTTGGAGCCCCTTTACAACCGCTACGAGGAACCGAATGCTTGGAGAATATCCAGAGCCTTCAGGCGGCGCTAGAAGCTTCACACAAGGTCCTGAAAGACTGAGAATGTCCCATACTGCTGCTGAGCAACACGTGGAGTTTGTGGTGTTGGCAGAGTGGAGGATTACATGGACAGACGTGTGTAAAAAAAAAAAAACCAAAGTGCCCTATTTTTTTTTTTTTTTTAAGACAACATCCAGTATGTGAACATCATGTCTGAATTTAAAGATGTTCCCTCAAATTTAGTTTATTTTAATTCTGAATATGGATGTCAGCGATATGTAATTGAAATTATCCCTAACTTTTTATTAAACCCTTTGTCCAGTTAAAAAAAAAAAAACAAATCCAGTCCATTTGACTTTTTTTTTTTTTTACATAAATCAGTTATTTGTATTTGTATAGTGCAGCTCTTTTTCACTCAGATTCTCCGGAACGGCCCGTTTGTGTTGTAGAATGTGTGGACAGCACATCCGTCTGGTCAGTGGATGTTGATTATTGTGCTGAGAGGGAAAGGGTTTTCATTAATTCAGTTAGTTCCTCTGTGGTGGTCTGGTCATGTATAATTGAACAGGATGTTAAGTCACTTTCACTATCACACACACATCTCATCCTTGTTTGGGACCTCTTTTCTGTTTTAATGTTTAAATTACCAACTCCGAACAGGATCAGTGCATCGGACCACAGTGGAGATTTTGTATTATAGCTCTTTTTTATTAGAGGAAGTGATGGGGCATGGAAATGTCCTGCAGTTTTTTATATTGTTACAGCTTATGTTCTGTCATATCTTCTGTCATTTTGATGTCAACTTAAATTAAAATCTGTCTTTCAAAAAGTAAAATGTTTTTCTTTTTTGTCACCTTAGAAAATCATATTGCAATTGAACTATATATCTACTTTTTTTTTTATTATTATTAATAATAAAACGAGGACTGTAAGTAAAAACAAAGTGAAAAACATTTTTCATTGCAAGCTTCTGTGAGCAAATTTATGACACTGTAAAGAAAGAAGTCTACAGCGTGCTAGGTGTTAACTACTTCTCATCTGTCAACAACACAGCCAGAGGAAAAATAAAATATCAAAAACGTGAAACCGAGAAAAGAGTGAACAGCAGTTTGAAAATGCCAATTCAGGTTTTGTCGCTGGAGGGAGCTGAGAGCTTGCGGCGTTTCTTTTTGACAGGTAAAAACTATGAAACCTAAGGTTTTTCCTGGAGGATACTTTGCATTGCAAAATTGTGTTTGAGTTTAGGTCAGTTTGTGCAAAAATGGGTGTACAGAATATAGAACAGTGCTATTCATTAATTAATAGCTATCTAAACTACACCAGTTGCATGCACCGATGGCCATGTGGGCCCAGTAGCCCCACACTGCAGTACACAAGATCCAGGGGGTGGAGATGGGTAGTTTTAGAGATATGTAAAGGTGTGAGAAGTTGGATCTGTGATTCTGGATCCAATCTCACCCCCTGGATCTCATGTTCTGCAGTCTCTCACCCACTTTTCTTCCTGTCGACTTATGTCCTATCTAAATAAAGGCAAAAAACTAAGAAACATACCGTTCACATGGTATAGTAGTAATATTGGGTCTTTATTAAGCAATCTCTTGAACCACAGTACTGTGTTTAGATTAGATAGGCCTCGGAAGTGAGAGGAATGCAGAGTCCCTAATGAGATTAATTTAATCAACAACAACAACAAAAAAAAAAAAAACTCCTTATATACAAGTGGATGGGGTGGGCATGTGCAATAGGTGCAGCGGGGAGTAAACTGGGATGGGGAACATGGGGGAAAATGTTGGTGGCATTAGTACATGTAGCCTTTGGAGTAGGACTGAGAGCCCATGTTGGTGGCAGCTGGTTCAGGAGGGTAAGAAGCCCCTTCATCGAGGTGAGACAGCGGCACCGTGTCCTCCTCGTTGACGTAGCGCTCAAATTCTGCCTTCAGGCTTGGCCGCTGATTGTCGGGAAAAGCCAAAGATATCAGAGCCTCCGGCTCACACACGAATTTGTAAACATAACGCTCACCCGCCACCTGGAAGAAGAAAAAAAATAATAAAAAATGATTACCCCCATGTTCTGTTTGGTAGCCCAAACTTATTTTTGTGGTTAATTTGGCACCCTAAAAACGAAAATGAAAATAAAATGCATATATATGTAATTAAAAACTAAGTATTGTTTTGTATAATAAATATGTTGAATGGTAGATAAATTCAATTTATATAAGTTTAAAAATAAATGCAATTTTTTTTTATATGATACATACTGCAGTAGTACACTGAATTTAATTACATTTTGTATTCTATTTGAAATGTTGCATTATTCTATTAGGCTATTTATTTTTAGTAGTATTAATTTTAGACAAATATTTAATATGTTAGACCCCAAATATTGATTGAATATCAATCAACTTGGGTTAAAGTGAAGACAAAATAGCATAGGATAAAATTAAATAATTGATGCAATACCTTTTGCATAATTCCCTTCTCATAATAGTAGCGCAAAGAACGACTCAGTTTGTCGTAATTCATGGCTGGACGGTTCTTCTGCATCCCCCAGAGTCTTGCCACCTAGAGTGTCAAAATACGCAAGAATACAAACATAAGAGCAGGAAATGACTGTACTGCAGTGACTTAATTTGAACACAAGAGGTCATTTGTGACTGTATAACAACTGAACTTTGAAAAAGAAGGGCGAGTCCCCACAAAATAAAGCTGTTCCCTTTTATACCAAATTACCACTAAACGCTGACCAAAACACCACAAAGCGCACAGCTCAAACTGCTAGTTGTCAAACCTAGAGGAAATACTTATTTATCCTAAACTTCAAGGATCGACTTAGGGCCCTTGAGAAAGAAAAAAAACCCCGTTGTTTCATTTTAGGCCAGTAAACTCATGTGTCTGCTGACATTTGAGAAACAGATTGTTTGGTCTTCGACAGAGCTGTACACTTTAATTGCGATAGTAAAACTTTGGCTATAATGAATGATTCATGTGTACAGTTGAGCAGAACTGATGGATGCATCTCTGCATGATAGTTTGCTGAGTCATGCCATTTAGCCGTCTACTGACCACAGACAATAGGAGGTTAACGCTCTCGTCTCGACCGCTGCGGTGTGCTTAGACTCCGGCGAAATGGAAGGTTGTAATATTTGGTAATGGAGCCATTCTCCATTTTATTTCACTATGCTGTTAAGTGGGGTAAATAATGCATGGCAGCTAATGGAAAACTGGCATCGTGTGGATGAGTTTTTAGACCCTGGGGAACTGTGAGCTGATCGCAAGCAAATCTCTAAAAACCCATTGTTTATTCTCTCTGTAGTTTGTGAAGGCTGAATAAACACTGCATCGAATTGATTTGGACCTCCCAATAATCATATTGTTGTCTTGGTTCTTTAAATGATCAATTTCTATGAATGTTTTCTGGATATAAAATTTTTTTTGCTTTGTGAGAACTCTTAAAACCCCAGTGTTTTTTTTACCTCCTCTGGCTCGATGAGTTTGAACTCCATGCCACGGCCGGTCCAGGCGATGAAGTGCGCATTGCCGGGGTCGTCGAGAAGGGCCACCAAAAACTGCCAGAGCTGCAGAGAGCCACGGCGCTGATAGGGGGCGCCCTCGCGAAACACACCGCCCCCTTCCTGCTTCACCTCACCTGAGCACAGGAAAAGGGATTGTCCATTAATTATAGACAGCAATCATATCGCAAAACCTTGTATTCAAGCTAAAACAGATTGGATTTTAAAAATAATCAGAGTGGGGATTATTTGAGAGATTCCAAATCTGAGGTTTCCGTAAGTGAGACTTACCTTCAAATTTCTCAGGAACAACGCGGGAGTCATTTTCAAACATGTAACCTAATAAAACAGGACAAGGGAATTATTAGAAGTTTGAAGTAGACCCCAAGACAATCCACTGGAGTTATACTGTGCTAATGTATTAATAGTAGTCATTAATCATAACAAGCATTTTCCTGTTTGACTTTTCAAATTGAGATGTATGAATACAGTAACTGTTTTTCCATAGATATTTATGAATTCTTATTATGGGAAACAAGGATTCTCGAAGATTATTATGATTCGGTTATATACACACTTATGAAGCAAGGAACTAAATTTTCTGTATCTAATGGCTCATTACAGAGATCAGCTAACAACTGAAAATACCCAAAATGGTGCGGCAAATGCAGCAAGCGGAGAGAAGGATTATTTTTCTTCACTCCAGGAAAAATACTCGTCTTTTCCAGTAGTAATATTTACCCTGGAATTCTTTAGGCAAGGGAGAAACAAATGTCCATGCCAACAGAAACACAGACCCTCTGGCCTGGTTAGCCAGTGACCGCACAGTACTGGCCAATCCTGACATGCTGTGAGTGTGTGAAATGCACATTCTAGAACTATACTAGAGCTGCGTGTTCTAGATGGACAAGCCATGTCCTTACCTTCACTGTTGTGCTGTGGGTTGGGGTAGCCCTCATTGTGATGATATATGGAGGGGCAACCAGGCACATCTGTAGAGATAACACAAACGAATGACCATCAGTGATGGATGGGAGCAAATGATCTGATAATCTTTATTTATGCTTCCTGTTGGTGAAAAGTCAACTGCTTCCTTCCAAAACCCATAGTGAGTTTGCTACATAGGAAGCATTTTAGTGTCCAGAGCAAAAGCAAAATATTATCATTTCATTTTTGTTCAATTCTAGCAGGGCGGCAGCATTGCATATATTCTTCACAAACAGTCTAATGCAGAAAGGCAATATGCATTGCAATAAGTGCAAAAAAAATATATTTAATATAAAAGTGTCTACTAAAATGTAAATGTAGGAAACTTTTCATCACCCTTCATAGTTTACTATAAAAATATCACACCGTTAGCACTATTGAAGCAGTTTTCAACCTCCTCTCCTGTTCGAAGCTCTATTTTCTGTGTATTGCTTTCTATTGATAATTATTCCCTTATGAGGTTACGTTGTGGTTAGGATATGCTGCCTATGTAGGTAGCCGACAGCGAAGCAGCTCACTAGGTGCTAATCATTATTGGTCCTCTTTAGGCCCTATTTCTGTAGGGTGTGAGGCTGGTGCATCTGCAGATTTGATAACCTCTGCCACTGAGTGCTGCAAGGACAAAAGGTCCATTTGACATAAAGTCATTTGTCATAATATCACCTGTCTGCAGCTTTATTTTTAGGCAGCAAAGAGCAGTGGATCTTAAACAGTCACACAGAACTGCAGCAAGCCAGGATCGGCTTTATAACGGTTATACCACTCCTCTCTCTCTCTCTCTCTCACCCTCTCTCTCCTTCTATACAGTATAAATGAGAGGTGGAGTCATGATTCATAGCTGGAGAATGCAGTGGCAGAGGCTGTGATAAGAGGTCACAGGGGAGAAAGAGCTCGGAGGGACTACAGCACTTTTCTCATACATAGTGCTCATTAATGTAACTGTTGACGGAGCTGTTGGACTGGAACCTTTTCAGTTCCATTTTTTTGCTGAAATAGGATCCCTTTTCCTAGTGCCGCACAATTGTGGAACTATTTAATTGTTTTTATATATAATGATGATGATAATAATAATACACTGTCAATTATCATCATTATTAAGATTAAATATAAAATAATGATTACTAATGTAACATTGTACACACGCAGATTATAAATATTAAATGCTCAAGAATGCTGAAAATACTGGGTTATGAACTGCACACGTATACAATAAACAGTGTTGCATTACACATACTATTATTTACTTTGTGATTTAATAATCAAACTATTCCATTTCTTGTTATAATTTTTATTTTGATTTATTATATTTAAAGGCCTGTCTGCATGTTGTACAAAAGTCTCAGTACGGTTTCTCGCTGGTGTTAGCCTGTATTTCTCTCTGTTTTTGTTCAGTAGCAGAGCGGGAGCCACCGGCCTGGGCAGGGGATGAATCTACTGATAACAAGCTGTACTCCACCTCAGATAGGGCACTCTATCCTCACACAAACATCCTTTTGTTCCTGACTACCTCATCCAAATTTGCCACATTTCTGCACGTATAAATCTGAGCTAATCAGTTTTATAACAGTGTTATTTTGGTATTTTTATCTTTTCAGCTTTGTTAGTTTTCCTTCCAGTCATTTTAGTACTTTAGTATTTTAAATAAGGCAACATTTCTGTTTTTTTAAGTTTTTAATATAATATTTATGTTTATGTGCTTTATTTCAGTTACGCAAATGTTCATTATTCATTTCAATAGTTTTAATTAACAATAACAACACTAGATATGTAGTATCAACTAGAAGGGAACGAAAGTACCCTGAAAAGGCTATGCTTCCTTTTTTTCCAGAATCGGGTGAAATGGTAACTTTGTTTTTAAGCTAATCCATGCACAGTGTTTGCTAGATCACTGTTGTTTGTAGTCTTTCACAGAGCACTGATAAGTTGGACCTGCGCGGGGTATTGTGTTTCGACCCTGTGTCAGTCGCAAAAGCCAAGTGGGAGGAGGTGAGTTCGCTTGTGTTGTGAGTATATGGCCCAAGCCCCCCAGCTACAACACAACCCCCCCCCACCTCTCACCTCCCACCCTCTCGACCAAGCCAGAGCACGGGCTCAGGTTACCGAGGCTACGCTCATTTTTCCATTATGAGTTCATCTGCCTGCAGAAAAAGGAAGCTGCTGCTGCAACCCTACACCCGCGAGTGCTCCGCTGGGGATTCTAGTCTTTCCAGTGCCCTCCATTTTCTCAATGAAATTCCTATGCCTCCCTCCTTCTCAAAGAACACAGGCTGAAAAGGGAGGGGCGAAGGAGCAGGAGCGGGCAGAAGTACAGAAAACACCGTTGAGACCTCTGTAAAGTGGAAGTGGAAGCGGAGAAGAACAAACAGAATCTCTTCGAACAAAAGACTTTCTGGTTTTGTTGAGCAATTTACTGTTTACATTAGTGGTTTGTTTTTCAGGGAAAGAGAGGAGATGAGGCACTTCTTCAAAGCAACTCAATTCATTTTGTGTCATCGGTCTGTTGAGTCACGTACCAGGTTCGTAAGTGTAGTCAGTGGGTTCCTGTTTGACCATCATATGGGCAGGAGGAAACCTCTGATGCTGTGGCCCGGCCATGTGGGCCGCTTGGTCGTACAGAGGGTCCATGTACTCCTGCTTGAAATTCTGCTGAGGAGGATAAGGCAAGCAGGGGTCAGAGTGTTGCCGTAGATAACCACCGCCTCCACCTCCGGTGGCATGGGCAGGATGCATGCGCTGCAGGGCCTGGCCTTGGGAAGCGAATGGTGGGCACATCTCTGCAGAGGCGGAAGGGAACCTGGAACTGGGAGGGAAAATGAGACCTTGATTAACAGATTAACAGAAAATGCTATTGCACCACAAAGTATGCTTCATCTGTATCCTATAGCATGCACGTTTAAATATCCATAGGTATTCGCTTGTATTTAAATCATAAATCAAGCATCTCTACTCATCATTGCTGTTACCTGGGGTTCATGGGGTAACTGTGGCTGTGGCAAGCGTGGGATTGGCTGGCTGAGGGTGTATTCATGTACCCTGACTCTGGCCGAGATCCCACTGTTGGTTTTGGGGAGTAATGCTGCATAGGAGACATGGGTGTCCCTGAACAAGAGCTCTTAGATCCTCCTGCTGTTGTTGCCACGGCTGCTCTCTTCTGCTCGTAGGCACTGCAGGGCACACAGACACTTTCAACAATGCATTTCTTTCCTGTTATATATGCATACGATCTTATATGGATTATAAACTCTTTTACATCTCAGGAGAAGATTTTTATTAATATTTTATTTTATTTAATAAAATGTATTTATTTTTTTTAATGAAGGACACAATGAAACCTGAATAGTATAATATATTTGTTTTACATTTGACCCTAATTTGCATTCTTAAAATGCATAATAAAAATATTCTATTAATATATATATATAAAAAAAGAAGAAACATTTATGACATTGGACCACAAAAGAAAAAAAAAATAGCCAAAAATACATTGTATTGGTCAAAATTATCGATTTTTTTTTTGTGGAAAAAATCATTAGGTTACATATTCCATGAAGATATTTAGTCTGTTATAAAAAAATATATAACAAAGCATAATTTTTGATTAGCAATAATTAGATTTTGTTTTGCATCGTCAGATTCCAGATTTTGAAATAGTTGTAATAGTTGCCAAATATTGTCCTGTCCTCTCAAACCATATATCAACGGAAAGCTTATTTATTTTCACGTTATGTATAAATCTCAATTTTGAAAAATGTAAACTTATGACTGATTTTATGGTCCAGGATCACATCTGTAAACTCTAAATTTATGGAAAAAAGATATATATTAATCTAAATAAATAAAGAGTAGAAAACGTTTTCTTTTCTGACCCTAAAATGTGTTTTCATCTCTTTATTTAATTTACTCATTGTGTGTAAAAATATATTTAGTAATAATTACTTTAATAAAATGTGAAATCAACCTTAGCAAGACAAGTCTGCCTTTTTATTTTAAAAATCGATAAAATATTATTTCCATCTTGGAATGCTAATAAACCCACTGAATAATTTCTGATATTTATGATGATTAATGATTTTTAGGGCAATAAAAGCACTTCTGTGATATGTGAGATTATTATAGCCACTGCCCTGCAGAATGTAGCTCAAGATCAAAATCAAGTTCTAGTAATTCTGAAGACCTTGATTAGCTTGCTCAGGTGTCCTTGATTGTGGCCCTGATATACTTCAAGTGAAACTGAAGAACGAATCAGCGTAACGTCATTTCAAACAAAATCAGGCCAAAACTCTGCAGGGCAGTGACCTCCCAGGGCCGGATTTGAGGAACCCTGCATCATAGCGTGAAATGTGTGTTTTGAGAATCTAATTTCTGTCAACAAGGATAAAGGAGAACATAGTAAACCTGCTCACACGTTCATCTATGCTAGCGAGAGGCATCAAGGAACAGCATCTGGTTTTTGACTAACCTGGCGTAAAGGCACTGCTCTCCATTGGGGTAGCTGAAGCTCTGCTTGTGACTGCAAGACTGGCTGGGGTCTGAGCCGGGACTCTGAGGCTCTTTCTTAATTTTCACAGGCGGGCTGTGGAATGCCACCGCTGAGGTACACAGAGAAACAGGTTTATTAACCAACCGCATTCCAGCTAGTCTCGAGAAATGACAGGCCTTTTGTCTGCACTAAAAATACAACAAGAGTATACAAACAAGAGTAAAGAGATACACGTGTATTCCAAATACTTTAATGGGCATGGTTTGTCCTTAGCTATATAGTGAGGGCAGTAGATCAAGCAAACATGATCATTTCACTCACTCAAAGTAAATCATAAACAATAACAGACACAGATATCCACTAGCATAAAAAAGTTACTTCCATTAATCAATATTGAAAAGACTTAACCATTTTAGATTAATTATTTATGTGCATTAGATTCATAATCCTCATTCCCATTTTTCTTAAACCCTTTAAAAGCACAGAGTTGCTAAAACATTCAATGGCTGTGGTTAAATGAGTAAGCCTTTTATAAACACATCAGCAGCTGGTCATTTACATAAGAACTTTTGTGTGTGTGTGTGTGTGCGCGCTTTTCTCCAGTTTCTCCAGCCCAGCTTTTAAAGATTTTGGCATTTATCTGAGGAGTAGCAGAGGAGCCGCCCAGCATGCGTGGGGTCTGGGTCTGAACCGCAGTGCTGTTTATTATTGGAGGGGAGCAGCCGGGCTCAAAGACGGCACGGTACAGGATGTTTTTCTGGGCTGCTCAGGGTAAACAGCAGCAGCTGTGCTCTTCCAGCTGAGCAGCAGCTCTGTGTTTATGGCTGTTTATGTGTGGATTGTCGTGGGCGCAGACCTGACAGAACAGGCACTGCTGAAACCCAAGCCCAGGTAATTGCATATTTCATTCACAAAAGCAAGAGAAAAAAAAAGGGGGGGAAGCCTTTCCAATACTGTATCACTGTAGCACAAGTCCTGCCCTCTCAAAGGCGATACTCAAATCGAAAGAGATGAAATATGAAAAGAATGAGTGATTCTTAAACCTATAATGAGCCCGCATATGCTAGATTTATAGATTTGACATTTAAAGTCTCAAATCAATGCTACGCTTTAATAATGGACTGCTCGTTTGATCAATAAGGCTGCAAGTCCTTTTACGAATTCATTACGAACATAGAACCACTAAAACCGCTCTATTAAAGCAATGAATCATTTCACTCTAAATAATCTAAAATGGGATGGAGGACTTCGGGAGGACACTTCAGGAACATGTAACATTATCAAGACACATCCGTCTGTCGTTAAATCTCCGTGAGTTTACAGACTAATGGCACTCGAGTAAACAGTGATGTGACAATAAAGGAAGCTGTTGTGCTTTATTTAGTGCAATTTGCCCAAAGCTCTCAGTTTCTGCTTTCCCTCTTTACGATTCATGTGAAAGTTACATCACTGTTCTCTAAAGAAACTCATATTTCTTAGGTTTTGTTTCTTGAAAAAAAAAAAAAAGGGGGGGGGGAGAGGGTTGCGATCCTAAATGTGTAATGTAACATCTGTGTTTTGATATTCTTGGTTCTGCTCTTGCAAAGTACATAGTCGGTGATCAGGAAAGAGGCTTAGAGCTTGCCAGAGGTCGTATTATTATAATGCCTAATACTAAAAAGGAATTCATCATTTTTTTTTATTTAATTTAGATTGCACTGGAAGAACGCCTGCTTTATTGTTATCTTCAAAGAGTGTAGATCAGAGGAAAGAAAAAGAGTGGCCTGTGGCCAGTGTAAGAGATTTTGGATCACGTATTTGCTTTGTTAACATAAACATTTGGTTTCATGTGGTGAATTTACAGCTGTATAATTTACAGCTATCAGCAGGCCTTTTTAAAAAAAAAATAAAAATGAATTGAATAGATGTTGTGTGCTCTATTTCTGTTTTATTCAGTTACGTTGGCAGCAAAAAGTTTATTCCAGACATTTCAACCTGCAAAAAGGCCGGTCTCTGACCTAAAATGAGTTTGACACCTTTGCTGATTGTAATCTGGCTATAAACTTCCTATAAATATGCTTTAAATTATGCTGTCTTTACATACAATTGCATTTACCATTCACACCTCCCTTCAATCTACATCTAAGTGTGAAAAACCAGGAGCATTGTACCCAAATGACAAGAGTGTCTCTATTCAGGATGATCTTTTCAGAGACAGGCTGGGCTAGAGGTGGGAGCTGGACTTTACATATGTAAATAGCACGATTCAGTGGAGAGGATAAGGGGTGAAAGGTGATGGTCATGGTTGAGTGCTTTAGGAAGTAGGGGATCATTATGGAGGGCCATTCAGTCAACTCCCACCACAAACAAATCTCAGGACCCCGATACCCCCTGCACTAAACAAAAAAAAAAGATCCACCAGCTGTGACAGATGGAGGTATGGTGGCCTTACCCGAGAGCTCTGGGGGATCGTCTTCAGAAAGTGTGTTAAAGTACAAGCAATCACTAATCAATTTAGTTTGAATAAAAGCACCATTGTGGAAATTGTGAGCCAGAATTCAGTCAGTGTTAAGGCAGCTTTGCTTTTAGTTAAACCTTAAATCCACTGATCATCTGGACAGTATTGTATACACATGTCAGGCTCACATCCTGGAAATTTTCATCTTATGACACTACAGCTGAGGCCAACCGTGTCAACTCAACAGGTACAGTGGACCAAAGTTTGAAAAATAATACCCAAGACTATAAACCTATCATATCTTACCAGGAACGTGACTGCTGCAGCCTGTCAGATAAAACACAGAACAAGTCTTTATGCAAAAACAGTTTGATAAAAAACACTGAACAAAGGATTAGGTTGTTGTGTTAGTCTGGTGTAATGGGAGTGTTTTATATTTGAGCTGATGTTGTGATAAAATCTGATTTTCGATTATGATAACAGTCTGCTTGAGAGTGAGTGAAGAGATGCCACCTGGCGTCCCACTGGCCATTTGAGACCAACAGTGACAAATCAATAAGAACAACAAGGATGCCAATTATGTCTGAACGGCTTAAAGGTTGAAATGGCAGTATTGATTTTGGGAAGCCCACTTAACACGGCTCTCAAAGCTTGTTTCTTTTTAAGTACAGCCTTTCATAGGATGTACACCGGGTGTTTAATTGAAATAAGTGACAGGATTGCAAAACAGAAAGCCGCTCTTCAATCCAATTGGAAATGTCAAACATTTCTAGTTAAACAACTCTTATTGTAGATATTACAGCAACAATTCCAGCTCGATCTCATACATATTTTACGAAGTGGCTAATTTGTACGAATTCGTTACCTCACTCTAACAAGTTCATACTATTTTTGGTAAACCGTACGTATTTTATGAGTTGCACAATGCGTATACATTTGTTGATCGAGGTCATACGAATTTGCATGAATTTGCCACCTTGTACAAATACGTAAGAATTGGTCGTGAAATCGTGTTGATTTTATAATGTAATTCCGGTTACGGCAAAGCTTTTTCAGAAGTACAGTATTACTGTAAATTCTTGTGGAAACTTTTAATGAACAGAAAGTTTAAAAGAACAGCATTTATTTGAAATAGAAAACCATTGTAACATTATAAATGTATTTTTCCTGACACTAATGAAACTTTAGGTTTAATGTGTCTTTGTTGAATGAAAGCATTACTGATCCCAAACATTTGGTAGTGTGTATAATGATTTGGTGAGCATTACAAAGATAGTTGTTTTTGAGCGGTTTCCTTCATGGCTTTTTGTGGATTTTTTTGTTTAAGTAGAAAAGAAGCTAAGAAGGATTTCTTTACTGATTTGAGGAGCTTTCATAAATCTATCATCATTATAATGATCAGTGGAAAGTCCGGGGAGGGACGTGGATGATAGAAAGGACTGTTCTTTCAGCCAGAGGTTTTGCTGAAACAATGCTGTCATCTCAGCACAGTACAGCTACACATGGCGGACATGTGGTGTCCATGTCAACACGATCAGAATGAAAGAGAGAGCAAGCGAGAAAGCGCAAACAAAAAGGAAGTTCTGGCCTCTCTCAGAGGGTGAATGGCCAGGGGTTTTCCATAAAAATGGTAATCTGCTCGTTTGGGTTTGACTGTCACTTTTAAGTGTCAGCGACTTCCCCTTTGAGTTTCAGGTGGTTATTGGTAGCTCAAAAATTGTTGGCAGACTTGAAAAACAAGATAAATAGAAACAATCAGACAGAATCTCGTGTGAGGCTAAATTTTGCTCTCTCAACACGTCTTTTGTTTGAAAACACTTTAGATGTTTAATGTGTTTTTGTGTACTAAAAGTCATGTTGTGACACAACTGGGTGTGAAGACTAGGTCTGAATGGCATATTAACTGTTTCTGTTAACCACACAGTATCAGTTCCCTTTATTATTGGATTCTTTTTTCTGATGTAACCACATGACATTCTTTGCCAATAAAAGAAATGCACAGTCCGTCTTTTAAAAATGAATCATTAAGCTATTTTACCATTACCAGATGATTAACTTTGGAAAAACTAGACAAAATGTGAAAAGTGGATGACCATCATATGTAAATGCAATACAATGATGTCATCCATCGCAACATGAGAGTGTTTTATGCATGCGTTCATGTGGAAAGAGTAATCAAACTCTCAACCTCACATTCATCAGCTCTCGATATATCACAGTCCACTCTTAATGTTTAATGCATATATTGATTTCTCTGCTCATTGCAGAAATTATATAATGAACTCTACTGTAGAGGATGCAGAGAGAGATGGGAGATAACACCTGCTCATTGAATTTCTGTCAAGCCGGTGAGAAATACATTTCTACTGAGACTTGTCTCACCGAGTCCCACCTGGGCCGATATCTTAATTATACAGAGAGAGATAGAGAAACACTCAAGCTTTTTTCTTATGCTGCCTGATCTTCTCCTGAGATCACCCTGGATCAATAGATCCATCATTGCTTTTTCAATACGAGACGTAGCTCACTGACGTGAGATTATGCTGAAACAATGGACTGAGCTAAGTGATTTAGACCGGCGATGACTTGCACTATTTAGCTGGAAGAGACTCTGTGTCTCCAAACACAGTCTATCACATTGCGCTGGAAGTCTCTGATGTGTGTGGACATGTTATGTTACATATGTTCTATGTTATCATTAGCCCCCGCCTCAGTTTCTTTTCTATCATCAGGAGAAGGGAGGAAAAGAGGAGGGAGAAAAGGCAATTTCCTGGGTAGGTTTAGAGTGTTTGCTCCGCTGCTTCTGTCCTCACCGTTGCAGTAAAATACACACTGCTGTCCATTCAATGCCTCAGCGGCCATACCTCAGCCTGTAAAGAGGATGTTCTAACTTTTTCCAACAGCATACCTGAGCACAAGCTTCCAAATTCATGTTTTATATAAGAGTCTAAGCTGCTGTTTACTGGCACTTACAGTCCTGCCATGTATCCAGCTACAAAAACATCCTAAAACTTTGCAACTGCCGGTTTCGACAAACGTTCCTCTTATAAATGTTTAGACTTCAAACTTGGAAGGTAAAACTTTCTAACAAGTATGGATATGTTAACATTAGTTGTCACAATAGTTTCAGACTAAAAAAAAAGACAATTCTTTTATAGAACTTAGTAATCTTGATTAATCATTTTTTGAAAGAAGGTTTATGTTTAACTTTTATGTTCACCAAGGCTGCATCAACTGGATCAAAAAAAGGAGTAAATACCAAAATATATATATATATATTTTTTTTAAGTAAACTGTTGTCTATGTTTTTAATGGTTCTTTATGAATAGACACATTTAAAGAAAAATATTGGTTTAAAAAATAAAAACCATCTGTAAAAAAAGACCTATTATATTAATTTAATGCATTCTTGCTGAATAAAAGTACTTTTTTTATCTTCCTGACTTCTGAACAGTGCTTTATTTAAAAATTAACATTAACTGAAATATATATATATAAATATAAAACACTCAATTGAAATAGTTCCTTATACCATGTTGTGATATGCTAGAAAGAAACAGAAAGCAAAATAAATTTAAGAAAAAAAGAGTGAAAAAGACAAAAGAGAAAGAAAAAGAAAAAGAGAGCAAAAAAGCGAAAGAAAAAGGAACAAAGGTAGGAAAGAGAAACTAAAGAGCAAAACATCAAAAAACAAGAAAGAGGTTGAAGAAAAAAACAGTGAAGAGGTAGAGAAAAACATCTCTGTAAAGGCTGTGTTGAGCGCAGCTCTTAGTCAGTCCAAATCATGAATGGAGATTCCGTTTTCTCTTAATGTGCTGCCTCAGCCAGTCCCTCACAACCAGCCCATTCATAAAAAATGTGGGGCTTAAATGTGCGCGTGTGTCTGTGTGTGTGTGTACGCGTGTGGCTCGTTCCACTGCAAAAAGTTAGTGAAAGAGGAAAGCCTGGCCCCCTCTACGGGGTAGAATGACTTGTCTCTGTACATTTTTGGCACTCTTGAGAATGTTTTTGCAGACTTTGTTGCATAGCAGCTGTATTTTGGAAAGTTGAGAGCTGTAGAGCTGCATATTTTGTTTGAGGAGGGGCGAGGGGGTGAACACGACAGCACGATCCAGTGATATATCAGACACGTCGAGAGAGTTAACGGAAGTGCAAACAGACTTGAGACTGTAAATTTTGAAATCCCTTTGCACATCTCTTGTGTTTTCATCTCTCAAGCTCTTTTTTTTTTCTGTAGACTTCTCTTTTCTGGAACTGGATTTATAGCCACAACTTCCTATATAATTACAACAAGGCACAAAACCAAACAATGGCTCTCACAACACAGCATTTGCAGGATTAACTCACATCTTGGAACACTCAGCATTGAGACAGAGAGAACGGGAGAGAAAAGGCAGCCTAAATTATCACATTTTAGTACAGTTGGAGGGGAAACAGGATGGGGGTGGGGTTAAAACCTCCATTCAGAAAAAGGAACCATGAGGGTGGAGTTAGTTCTGCTCTTGGGCATTTTCATGAATGGGAGAAAGAATCCTGTTCTTTGAGTGCCATTACAAACAAGACTAAATCTCCTAGTACAAATCAATACTCTAAAGAGATTTTTAAAAACAAAAGTTTTTCATTTTTACTGTTTAAACTATAATAAATGTCCAGTTTTAATTTCTCACAATTTATGGGAAGTTTTGCATCTGCTTTGTGATCTCTTGTTCTGATTCATTACCTTTAGCTATTCATTTTCTACAGCACCGTCTAGTTTAAAGTCTAGAGGAGTGATTTTAGAGCAGGTTAATGATTCCCTGACTAGCCGAACTAGTCATCTTCACATTTATATCCCATGTTCTGAATGACAGTTTATGTAGTTCCATCACTAATAATGACAGACAGGTCACAGTTACGCCAAATGGAGACTCTCAATGTGGAAAAACGAGAGGGACGGGGATAGATTTGCCAGATGTGCAGGTGTTGCACAACAGCATGTCCAGCACCTCCCCCATTTCTTTAATCTGGCATTCCGCTCCGTCCCGGAGTCTTAGACTCATGGTCGTGCCCAGACGGAAAACAACTTCACTGGCAAAACAACCGAGCACTTGACTCCATGTATCTTGTTTTCCCTCATGTTTTTACAGACAAAAGGCCAAGAGACAGTTATGAAACGTAACATACTGGCATGATTCAGCAAAACATCTGACTCACCTGAATGTCACGATAATCTGAGTGAGTTTGAACCAATAGCGATGAGGGCATGTTTGATCTTAGCTGGTGGCATAAACTGACCCACACCATAAGGACCGCAAACATGGGAGAATATATTTATATTTATAGCCGCCTTGTCAACTTCAGGCTTTTTCTCAATGGGCGCCCTCAATTCGTGAGTTATTACTCCATTACATCTAAATGAAAGGGCGGGTGTTGCTGTCAGTCAAAGCTTTGCTCCACTTAACTAATGTGACAGGCCTGTCATCCTGAACTCCCATCTCCTCTGTGAGTATTAGGAAAGGCTGTCAATGGCAAAGAGCACTGGTGATTGGTTATGTCCTGATGGGGTTAAGTAGACATGACCCTTTCCTGCCCCAGAGTTCATCTCCACTTCCTCCCCCTCATTGTTGCACAACAGACAAGAACAATATGTTATGGGGAGCATCTGTCACTAGAGGTCAGATCTAGAATGGGGTACTATGGGGCTGTTTGCACACATGAGTTTACTACACTCTGTCTTTTAGCAAGCCACGGCCTGGTTCATGTTACTGAAAAAAAAAACAAGATCTATGACTCATTCTGTGAACTTTGCAACCCTTGAAAAAATTGTCACCATAACAGACCCGCCAACGTGGCGAAGGCTGAACCCAATATGTTGTGAATGGCTGCAACAAAAGGTTCAAGGGGGAACTGTTTACAGAGCGCATGCCACAAAGCCCGGCACGCCATTGACAGGAGACACAACAAAACAAGGAAAGCGGTTGAAAAGGCGGCCTTTGCGTTGCGTGGTGCAGGAATTTGCTTTCCCATTTACACCTCTGTCAGACACAAAAAGGAAATCTTTGTGCTCAACCGCTGAATGATCTTTTACCGGCTTCCTTAGCTGCTCAATTGAGTCTTTCAGGCACATGCAAATGGAGGTTGCTTTTTAGTATGAACATCCAAATACGTCAGTGTAAGTGTAGTAGGTCATGTATCGTGCGTTTCTGTTACGCAGAGCCTGAGAACGGGACTGTTTGTCTGAAAACCTCCACGCCTCAGCCTGCAGCGGTTTGTCAATCAGTCACTTTTTGGACTAATAATTGGAGGACAAACCTACTTCCTCTTCTTTATCTTTTTGTTTTTGTCATCTTTCTCACCCTCTCAGGTTTCATGTTTATTAATGTTTGTGCATAAGACGTAAATCGAATGAATGATGTACTTACAGTTCTCTGAGTGGAAGTCAGGAACAAACTGCTCATCGCTGTCAGGAACTTGAGCTGCAGAGACCACCAAAATGATCAAATAAGCATATGTACTATAAATATGTACTGATATATTCACATATATGAATCATGTATGACAAATTATACTTTTATGAAGTTCCTCTAACCAGGGAAGATATAGTTTTATCTCAAAAGCAATTTTCAGATTCTAGAAGCGCTGTTTCTATTTGGTGTCCAGTTGCAAAAAAAAAATTGAATTAATTAAAAATCGAAAAGTAAAAAAAAAAAAAAAGTTAACAACATAATGAATTAGTAAAATGTAGCAAATATTTCTGAGTAATAAAAAAAAGAACAATTACATTTGCCTGGAGTCCCTTATATAGTAAATATGACACAATATTTTATTTATTTATGGGGTCTCTCTCTGCCCCCAAAAACACAATAAGGAATAAAATACATTTTATAGTAGTTTGGATTTATGTTTTCCTGTGTTTCCTTCTTTCTGCCCCTGCTGACTCAGAGATCATACTCAAAATATGTTTTGAAAACCAAGTCATTTTTCCTGAGCACACATGGTCTAAATGGACAGTGTGATTTGATGAAGGGATGGGCTGTCCATTAGCTTAGCCTGTGTCTCCCTTCATCATCCCAGTGAAACCTGAGTTACTGCATCTGGACAGCCCGTGACCTTCACCTCCACTTTTCCATGTGCCAGCACTTTTCCACGGGCAGCAGATCAATATCACCACTGAGTGTGTGTGTGCAGATATCTTGATTACTCCTGAATTCCATCAGATGAACAGTAGATGGGCTATTATTACTCTTGTGTCAAAATTTGCTCTCTCGTTCTTTTTGTATTTGTATTTTTTGCCTGTATCTTTGATATTGTGGCAGCTTTACTCATATTAATATTATAGATTTTTATTTTTATTCTTTATTTTTATACATTATTGTAATTTATATTGATTGTAATTATTTTTATTTAATTTATTTTAACTTATTTTTTGTTTGTTTGTTTTTTTGGAAAGAGCACAAGTTCTGATTCTGACATGTTCAAGGGCATAATAGAGTGACCAAATTTTATGTAAGTTGTCAATTTAATTGCACAAATCCTGCAACCTACTTATAAACTATAAAAATGTTGCATAGAAAATTCACTCAAAATCTGAGAGGGCCACATGCGTATACAGCACCTCCACACATCTGTATCATATACAGGCCTTATTTAAACATAATAAGGGGTGATCAATGTCAGTCCACAAGAAGTGATGTCCTCCCCCTACCCATCACCAACACTCTAGCTGGGTTGTGCTGATGGATTTACAGTCTTTTGAGCTGATGTAGCCAATTACCTCGCTTATCCATAGTAAGCATGTTTCAACAGAATAAGAAATGATTCAGAAGAGGGCAAATGCAGCAGCGTTACTGAATGTCTCTTTCTGCGCACATAGAAAAAAAACTGGAGGACATTCTCAGACAATGTTGGTCAGCTCTGCTTGGTGAAGTGCTCTGGATTTCATCACTTGCTTTGAAGTCTTTGAACGCTGGCTTTTAAGGTCAAGCAATAAGTGTTTGAGAAGAGAAAGGGAGAAAATAACTGAGGGAAAGTATAGAAGAAGAGTTTAATGAACCTCAGACCAAGAAATTATAGCTTTGATCTTTTCTTAATATTAAACTATTGGCATGATTGTAATATAAATGTTTCTGGCATTACGTACAGTCATTTCTTAGGTGTTTATTGCTAAATTAAATGTGGATAGGTTCTGTTGAGATTGTTTGTCTTTAAAGGTCATGCTGGGTGAAATCTACACAAACACTAGCAATAGATATGTCTTACATACAGATTGCATAATAATGTACAGTAACAATCGATAATGTCCCATAAAGGGTATTAATAATAATATGTGGATTTGCTGACTTTGCTTTTTATGGATTTGTAAATTTGCAGACTGGTTCAATAATGAAATATGATTCCAAGTACTGCCACTCAATACAGTTAGACAAAAAGCCTTGATATGTCATTGTTTTAATGCTGAGAAATAAAATAATATATTGAGTTGTCCTTGAATAAAGCAGCTAAGATATCCATATTGAAGACAATGACTTTGAATTTCCTGTCATAGTTATATAGCTTTTTTTAAATTATTGTTATTATTATTATTTTCTGGACTATGTAAGACTAAGTTCTCAGAGTTATTCCACACCAACACCTCAAAGCTCCATAAAATAGGTCTGGATTTAATGCAAATGCTATGTAAAGTGGTAATAATAATAATAATAATAATAATAATGGATTCAAACGAAGCTAAGAACCTAGGGTTATTCCCCTTTATCCACTATTCTTTTTTTGTATTCCTGACATGCAATAGCTCTTAGTCATGCGGGCTTGTGTATAACAGTAACAATGTTTGTACTTGAGCATATTCTGTCTCTTTTTTTAGCCAGTAGTCCATAAAAACAGAAACCAGAACAGTGGGAGAATTAAATCCATCTCTTTAACATTAATCTGGCACTTCCTGTGTGACGGAAACCATACTGATGCCCCTTTGAGCATGCTCAAAGAAATTACATTAATTTCATAGATGCTGTTCTTATCCTGTTGCTATACTGTAATTATATTAGAGTCATTTAAGTTTTTTCTTTTCTGCCCCGAGGAGGATTAGTAAGGCTGTTTTTATGAGTCAAAGCTGAAGCCAATATTTGGCCCACCAGATCAAGCAATAAATCATTCAGACGTGTTTCAACTTTTTGGAAAAAGAGATTTTTAGACAGATAAACAAAATATCAGTTTAAAGTGAATCCCTCAAGGTTTTTAGAGTTTCAAGAGTCGATTGAAGCCAACTCGATCTCGGTCTACATGCATACATACATAGTCACATTAGACTGTGTGTCTGTGAATGTCTGTGTGTGTGTGTGTGTGCGTTTGTTTCAAGTCAGTGAGCTTCCAGGAACATCTTGTCAAGGGCTTTGAAATGCAAGTCAGCACAAGACCAAAGTTTGTCTGTGCAAGCATGGAGACATGTTTCCTTTTTCTTTGAGGGAACCTGAATGACTTTTTTTTTTTAGTTCGGCAGATCCTGGGAGGAGCCAGGAGGTCTGTCTTAAAATGTAAAGAATACTCACATGACTGGACAAGCTTTTCTATTAACAACTCCTGGCCTCCTTCTATGTTATATCTTAGCCTTTTAAGTGCAAAATCCCTGCAGGGGTGTCTGTTTTAACAATTCGGCGAATTACTCATCATAACCACCATGATTATAAGCCATTGCTTCCGAAAAGAAGAAAGGAAAGTTCACGGCCAGGAAAAATGAGGCAGCTTTTAAAGAGCAAGTGTGTGTGTGAGAGCAATAAAGTTATTTCTTGCTTCATTTGTTCTCTCAAACCACTAAAAATCACTGTTCAAACTTCAAATGTCTGCACTACTCCACCTGTGTACTTGTCGTGGAGTCAGGGATGGCTCTCTATTGTTTCTGGTTTATGGTCATTGCCTTCGCTGTGTCCTGACTGATGTGTGAAGTTCACAGTTTGACGCTGCATAATAATAGCTGATAGTTCTGCTCTGAGGATGATGCAATTCATTAAGAACTCTTATTTTGACCATGCTTTTTGAAATCCTTAAAATATCCCTTTAACAACATTGAAATGTCTTAACATTTAAATAAATTAAATACAACTTTTAAAATTAATATTTAAATAAAAATAATGTTTCTACTATTATTGTTACTTCCCTAATTTATTAATTGAATTTAAGACTCTTAGGTGTTATCTGAAGAAAACGCATCTCCTATTTGCCATATGTCATCTTAACTGCACATAATTACAACCAGGCCTTTTTTCCGATAAAGCATAAGATAAAATTATGCATTAGTATTTTTTCTAAAGTAAGCTAAACATGGACAAAATCACTATTTATAATTAAATTTTCAAAATCGCATTTATATCACTTTACAGCTTTTAAGCTTAAAATACACATAAGGGTTTGCATTGGGACAGATGTATAATTCATTCAAAACAGCGGGGTTCCAGCCACCCGGTCTCATTGAGAGCAGCCTTTGTGTTCTCCACACTCTGACATGTACACAGTAAATTGTTTCTGGCAGGGTTCATTTCAACTATTTGCCTCCTGACTGTCCAGCTTTGATGCTGTTTGTTTGCTTTGCCTGGGTGTACAGGCTTTAAGAGCCTTTGTCAGGACTTTCTGTATAAAATGTAACCAGCAGCATTGTGCAATCAAGGCATTTTTGTACAAAAGCAACACATATACGTTGACACAATGACTGTCCTGATGTACAGTAAAAAATAAATTCTGGTCTTAAATACTGTATTGGACTATCACACCTATTCAATTTCTAAAATGAAAACATGAATTATTTCTAACAGCTGTGTTGCCTTATTAAGCAAATAAGCCACCTCGGTCTGAATCTTTCTATTGTTTTGTTTTGTAAATCTCATCAAGCAGCGTGAACTTGCTATAGCATGTCCTCCTGTGACATTTCCTTGCTCATTACCACTAGAGGGACATATTTATTGCAATATAGACACACAATACATGCTTAGAAAAGGCGCATACCTTCGGTGAGCCATGTCTCCTGAAGTTGGCTTAAATCCTGAAAGAGATCTGAAAAGGAACGCAAATCATTATCACACTGAACCATTATTCCATACAAGCTTCAACTATTTATTTCCTTTTTTGTTCATCTGTGTACCAGAAAAATTGTTCTGATATAGGCTACAGTAAGATTTCGGTAAAATATGCCTATTCCAAGATACCAAACTGAAAATATACAGTTAGTGTAGATAAAACAATGTGCAGTAATACAATTTTTAAACTTGCTTGCTACTTTACCTTCAGATTCCTGAGGGGGTAATTCGGTGTCCATGTATTTCCTTTTTGTCGCCATCAACAGTCTATTTAGGGGCCCATTTCCTTGCGACCTCTACAAAACAGAAACTACATTATGTAAGTAAAAGAAAAAAAAACATAGCCTACTCAAAGAATTAGTGTACCGTCAGAACAACGAGAATGGATATGTATCTTAAGCCCCACTATAAACAACGTAAACCATTTAAAAAGAAATATGATTTTTTTTACAATGCACTATGACAAGGTACAAAAATACAGGATAGGCTACTGTCAAGACTAAATAGCCTACTTTTTGCCATATAAGCTATAGTGTGCGATTATGCTCATTCATCAATAAAACTGAACTCACTGCATTGCTTCTTACAATAGCAAATACTGCCAATCCAAGCATCCCGAAAAGGGAAGTTTTGATTTCCTTTTAAGTATGAATTCAGATTTGAGAATAGCGTTTGCTGAAAAGATTAAACTTTACCTTTTGAGCGCGACGTCCAACACATGGAGAAAACGAACAATTAGTAAAATAGTTGCGATAGTTTTACTTGGTTTCTGCCCAAACCGAAAAGAGTTTTCAACGCAGCAGCGCTTGCTTAAAACAAATCACATGCAACGACGACAGAGAAACAGCACAACATCCCCGCATTAAGCGCAACGAAGCTTTGAAGTGAATAAAGCCATACTCACATTAGCTAAAGTATAAGGCACTTGCTGGTCCAGATATCCATCCATCTTATAATCCATGCCTTAACCGTTTGTGGTCATTTAGGCTGTGTTTTAATGAGATCCACGCAGACTGAGAGGGGAAGGAAGACGGACAGAGGCAGCAGCAGCAGTAGTTTGTGAATGGAGCGCGAGAAGGCTGCATACGTAATGAGCTCCATTCACAAAAAACCACCAGCGTGGGTATAAACACACACTCTGCTCCCCGCTAAATCACAGTCTGGACAGCTCGAGACCTGTTCTTTCCTTCATTTGAGGGAAGACGCTATTGTCTAAAGAGTTTACAATGGATTTTGTGGGGTGAAAACGTTTAAAACGTATATCTGAAAACTAACTTGAGTATAGCCTATGCCACGTCCGCTATAAGATTATGCTTGTATAGCGAAAGAGTTATATTCTTCTTCATTTGCCTAAAGTGGTCGAAATTAAAATTGCATTGCGTTATATTAAGTTTCAGTGACTATATACAGTGTAAAAACGTATTTGTTTTAATTAATCCCATCATAATAATTTGTAGCCTCTAACTAGGATCACTGCAGATTGTAATTTTTATAGGCTATTTCAGGCAACAATAAAACTTTTTTTTATTATAACTATTATTATTATTATTATTTTCTTTTATATCTAAAATTTCTATTGGAAAATGTGTATGTTTGGCATATACAGCAGATGTATGGCCAAAAGAAAAAAAATAATGGCTTTTCTTAAATCATGCTGCTGACTTTAACTTGCTTTTCTTGCTGTCGGATGTTCGTTTTTTCGGAAGGATTTTGATTGGTGGATTTTCTCTTTCAAGAGCTCGAATGTCTTCTCTTTGTCCTTCCTTATGAATGAAACCTCTTTGCGCATTCCAACCAATCAGATTCAAGGTTTAACAACCGAAGGCGGAGCTTGCATCCTTTTAGCCAATCGCGGCTTGAGAATCCCAAGGGCTTTCCCTAGTACGTTTCCAGTTGTTTTTCATTCACAAAAAAGGGGAAAGTCGAGGAAGGAAAAATGCCATTCATAAAAACTTGCCCCAGCAGGAATGTTTTTATGGTTGTTTTCAGCGTTTGCTCTATTAACAACAGATACAGCTTGCGAAAACATCACGTGGTAGCTGCTGGGCTCGGAACAGCAATGGATGGTTGCAATCTCAGAAGTGTATAAATGAGTGTACACTGGCAGCGAAATGCGCAAACAGCGACACATACTTTCCATTAGAAACCAGAATAACCTGTGCAAAACAATGACGTTATCTATTGCATTAAATTGCCCGTAAACAGCGAGTAAACAGTAGGCTACTATATTAATGTTTGGCCATTTCATGCGCTGTGCGCGGACATTTTGGAACAGCCCACGTTGTATGTGCTCCTTCACAAAAACGTACCAGGCTAAACACAATATCAAAAGTTAGGCTAGTGTGCAAAACGGTTCAAACATATTATTAGCCGTTACTGTAATCAAACAAACTAGTACAACTAAAACAACTTCTGGCTTTACTAGTAAATGGTATAGCCTACTGTGTGTGTGCTAGGTGTTTAGTTCAGGACACTGCTGGTTTTAATTTCTGAAAACATTTTTTTTTTCAAATAGCCTATGTTTTGTACATACTGTTGTATATATAACACAAGTAATAGTTTTTCTCATTAAATTAATTGGCCAAAATGTGTTTTACAACCATGTACCACTTACAGCTGCCTTTGTCTTTTTCTTGCTCTATGTAAGGCAGCTCTCTGAACCTGAACTGCTGCTCACAGAACCTAGACTGTGTGTGTTTTCAGTTAGTGCCAGTCATCCATGTGATGTGAGAGATGAATGAGAAATATAAGGAGCCAAGGACGGTTGTTCCCCTGCACACAGACAAAAACACTCCACCCCATCGAAGAACAAGCCCTCCATTCTTTCTCAGCTCCTTGTCAGGGCAGTGTTTACTCATATATGTATGCCTTTGATTAAAAAGAGATTTCCCGAAGGTAACTTGTAACTTAAGTCTAGTAGTCAAAACACTGCTATGGAAGGATATTTTTCAAACTAAATATATAGCATGCTCATAGCCTTGTTGAGATATTCATTATGCTCTTGTGGGGGCTGAAAATATAAATTTTATTGTATAATGAATTGTATTTAGTATAATAACAATTATTGTTTTTATCTATTTGTATTTCATTTTAAGATATTTTATATCTAAATAATAATTTATATGTAAATAATAAATAGCTTACACTGAGTCACTCTGTACTTTGACCCCTGTTGGGTTTTCCATTATCTCCCTTGCCAGGTCTGAGCCATGTGTTCAAACCATGAAACGTATGCTCACATTTTTCCTGCCAAATATTTATTTTTTCACTTTACCACTGTCTCATATTTTACAATTTATAAAATATATATACAAATTATATATGTACATACATATTTAAGCATGCATGATACACTCTATGAGACAAAATCCCACTTTGCATATTTTAGACATAAATATGGCTATTGGTGTCCAGTGGGGCTTGTAGCATTTAGAGTAAACAGGAAGTTAAGTGTGTGCATAGGCAGGCGCTTGGTAAGGTGCTGACCCTGGGATGTTTACAGTGCACTGAGAGTGCGAGGAAGGGCAGCTCGCCGGGCTGGGCCATGTCAACTGGAAGAAGATTCCCAGTGCAAACAGCACCGTGTGAAACTCGGGAACAGGGGTGGGGGACAAACCTTTTCTTCGATCCTCTACTAAATAGTATGACTAAAAATAATCCCTACAGACATGCTGGCCGCTGACTTATCTGACATCCTTTTTATGCCACGTTGCCAAATTTGGAGCCGGGCTGTTTTGTATCCTGTACAGCAGAAACCAAGGCGCCTGTGTGCACGTCCTCTGATTTCCTTAGTTGATTTAAAATCCTGCATGTCTATATTTCTATTTGGGATTGCGCACATCATCATGGATGCTTAAAACAATTATAACAGGCTGTAAAAGCTGTGTTAATCTTGAGCACATTTGGGTTTGTAGACATTGTAGATGCTTGAAGCATTTGTTTATTGTGGCTGTAAAAATTTAGAAGCACCTCATCCATGAAAATAGCAGATATGAATGCTAGCATAGAGGAGAAAAGGAGCGGATCATGCTGTCTGTTGCTCTGCGGTCTGTTGTAAATCATAATGTGGTGTGATGGCAGACGCTGTGCCAGATTTACACTCTCTGGCAACGGGTCATTGTGTCACACCGTCTTTGCCTGCTGCTCTGCACCAGCTCACATTAAATGATTTCTTTCTAGCCACAGCGGAATTCTCAACACTGTGGGGTTCTACAAAATGACACACAGGCGATGATTTGTATTTGTATACAGTTGAAAAAAAATCTGTGAAATTTACAAAAAAAGCTGGCTTTAAAAAAGTAGTAATTTCCCCCGGTTTCAGAGACAAGGCTTAAGCCTAGTCTTAGACTATCTGAGTTCATAAAAATTATAAAAATTGTACACATTAGACTTAATTCATAGTTTAAAAAATGCTTTAAAAACACAACAGTAAAGAGAAAGCTAAAGCAAAGATGATATATTTTTTATATTAAACATGGTAATAATGCACGATTTGAAAGCCTGCTTTTCGCTACCAAATATGAAATAAAAAAGATAAGTGCACTTTTCATAGACAGGGCTTAGCCTAAGAATTTAATTTTAGTCTAGCACTCGGCTTAAGCCTTGTCTGTGAAACCAGGGGTTTATGTTATAATTTTGACTTTTATTCCCACTATTTTGATTTTATCTCACAATTGAGGCATTTGCAATTCTGAGAAAAACTGCAGGAATTGCAACATAAGAACTCAGAATTGCGAGATTTCTGATTTTATAGGGTTTACATAGTGCAGTTTTGAATGTTATACCTGCAATTTTTTCTCAGAATTGTAAGAATAAATGAAATTGTGAGATATAAACTTGAAATTGCAAGAAAAAGTTGTAACCTTTTAATTTTTTACTATTCTCTGACAGTAGCAAGCTTCAATACACTAAATAATCAACAATGCATCAAACATTAATTTAACAGAATGTGTTGCAATAAGATACCCTTAATATACATAACTCATATTCAAGAAACATTTATTCAAAAATCTCTGAGAATGTTATTTTATTGTCAATACTGAGATTACTTTTCACTTCCAAACTTGTATAGTTTAAACATTAGCTCTCATAAATCAATTTTCACTATACAGAGCATAAGTTAACTGATTTTTGCCATAGCACACCTACAGCAATAATTTTTTACAATGCCCCTGTTTGTCTTTGCTTCTGAACGTTTGAGTATCTTTGTGCCCTTTTACAGCAGAATCACTGTGGATGTATTTTTAAGTGTGCCTCTTTCTATGTTTTTGTAGTCTGATGGACATTTATGTGCACTTAGATACCGGTCCTCGCCTTTTATTCATTCCTGCTCAGTGTTTAGTCGTTGCCAGGATGCCTGCCTATGTCAGACTAGGCAGGAAATGCCTCTGCTGGCATCTGAGCAGGCATGCTCGGCTCGATCCAAGCATGGCCCAAGCACCTGCAGCCTCAGTCTCCTGCCTCAGACAGAGGCCTGCTTGTTTGTCAACAGGCCCTGTCCCTGTTAAAGTCAGGGTCTCTCCGTAAGCTCAGTGCCATAGAGGATCAATCAGACTGGCACAATAGGCCTGTCCTCCAGCGAGATCTTTCTGATGCCCACACAGCTGCACCAGCCCAGCTGAATGTATACGTCAGACACAATGACCTTTCCCTCTTATTCCCTCTGACAGCTTTTCTCTGGCTGCCAGCAGCACATCAGGAGTCCGTGGAGAAGACCGTTTTTTTGTGTGTGTGTTCTAAATCTGGTGGGATTGGGGCAGCGTGAAGACACAGAGGAGTGTTGTTAGCGTCTCTGACAATGTGGCTTTTGTTTACATGCTCAATTGTTGGTTCAGCCAACTAGCTGACATTTCCATTTATATCCCATTTTCCAGGCCATTTCCATGCTAATTTAAGGACAAAACAAAATCACATGTACATCAGCAATAGTGATCCACTTGTGTCTGGGCCACAGAAGAAGCCGTGGGGGTAGGAGGGATATCAAAGTCTTACAAACTGCCATGCTGAAGCAACTCATAGTTTCTGACTGTGTTACAATTTATAATATAATATGTCATATTATAAGTATGTCTGTTATATTGTCAGTCTCAAGGCAGTGGATCTCAACCTTTCTGACTCCTAAGCAATATTCAAAGGCCCCATGACTTTTACAGTTGCATTTTTAAAAATAAAAGCTCTTTATTGACATCTATGAAGAACATTTAAAATCTGTGGAAACTTTTCATTGCACAAAATGTTCTTTTTTGTGGAAAAAGGTTATTTAGAATGCTGAAAAAATGTTCTTGTAAGAACTGTTCACTGAAAGTTTCTGTGTAGAGCCCAAAATCGTCTTTTGGAACCTGATTAATGAGTTCAATGATTTCATGATTTTAATGATTATTAATGAATATATGTGTGATTTACTGGATGAGGATTTTTATCCACAATTTCTTTTAAATATCTATGTGAGTGAAATAACAAAAAAAAGCATATTCATTGTTAACAAGTCTGCGAAAATTAATTAAAATAAGAAATGCTCAATATTTTGGCTCACTTCAAGTCACCTCAGAGGTTTGCTGAGGCCCCATGGATGAGAAGCACTGCTTTTAAGCAACTTGTGGTCATATTGACTCCATGAAGTGTGCTTATTTAGTTCAAATAGTGCAAAAGACACTTTTTTGGAACACATTATGTGCTGATTTCTCACATTCTGCCTTTTGTAGTCACAAAGTTAAGATTTAATACGGGTATAAAGGAATAAATTATGGTCTGAGCTTTACATGTGGTCTGAGAATGAGATGTTAAGTGGGCCACTGGAGTTTTGGCTCTGTTTGTAATCATTGAATAGCAATTTTCATCCATATTCTTTTTTTCCATGTTGAGTTTTCTAAAGGGATTACTGTAAAGTCAGTTCGATTTTGATTTGTAATTAGTCTGCCTTCGTACAAACAGAGCAATATAAACAATGTCTCCAGATTTTCCTCTAAATGAACACAAGCCCATTTGGGAGTGCAAACAAAAAGGTTTGAATGTTTAGTTTAGGCTTATCCGGTTTTGTGTTGCCTGATAACATTCAGCTTGACCACAGATGTATAACTTGACACCATCTTACATCTGAGAAAATATGTGTTTTCAGTGGGTTTCATTCAGTTTATATATATATTTATATCTCATAAGATTTATGTTCATATATGATATGCATGCATCAACCTACTCAGCGAGTCCTAAAAATACTTGTGTATAGACTCCTAATTCAATGTGTACTTGTTTTAAGGAGCTGGCATTAACTTTCTCCAAACCCTGTCAATTACAACAAAGGACATGCATGTGAGGAATGGTGTGAACATTTTACTATGTTAAACGCAGGCTTGCCTTGAGCTCTGGTCATGAAAGGCAGCTGGGATCTGCATGTCTGGCACGTGGGATCTGTGCTCTAGTACAGTGGCATTTGTTTATGGGAAGCATTCAAGGCTAAAAATGCCTCCATATTTCTTGCAGTCCTCTGTAATAAAATGTGTCCACATAGAGCTCGAGGCCGCTACCCTATTCCTGGTCTCCTCAAGCCTTCCACTGCTGGAAACGTCACCTCTTGGTGATAGAGACCTACTTACTTTTAGTATTACCTTCGTTATCCTGTTGATTTGCCCTTGTTGCCTCTCCTAAAGTGGATCCTTTACGTTGTGAATAAAACTCACTTGCTTAACTTGAAATCTTGTATCTGTCCCGTGTTCTGAGCATGACAGAAGCTCAGCCCATAACCTACCTATCAACGGAGTTCCTCTCCTCATGGAACCACAAGCAGCTACCTCCGAGTATCATTACCAAGCGTTCCTCCGGGCTCTAAATGACGCCTGTTCCCGACCACCCACGCCCACTGCCAGCTCTGTTGCTCGACCAGCTCCATTCTCTGGTGAGACTTCATGTAATGGCTTCTTATTGCAATGCTCTTTGTATCTTGAAATGCAGCCTCACCATTTCCCGACAGATCGAAGCAATCTGCCCATTCATGAGTACATTCTCTGTTTCCACACTCTTGGTTATGCCATATGCCGTATCTTCCAAAATTTCCTGAACAAAATATTCTGTGATATGCTCCTTCAGTTTGTAAATTATATCGTCATACTCATATACTCGCCCAACCTGTCATGTCTCCCAAACCCTGCAATGTGTCCGGGAACATCAGCTCAACCTAAAAACAGAAAAATGTGAATTTCATCAATCCACCATCCAGTTCCTTGGATACATCATCTCCCCTGCAGGTATCGCTATGGATCCAAAGAAAGGTCAAAGTTGTATGCAACTGGCCAATACCCACCACAAAAAAAGCGCTCCAGAGATTCTTGGGGTTTGCACATTTCTACCGTCACTTTATTCATCAACATCAGACCACCGCACCTCTCACCTCGCTGCTCCGAGGGGCAAGGAAGGGAATAACTTGGACTCCCGCAGCAGAGGCAGCCTTCCAACAACTGAAGAATGCCTTTTGTTCTGCCCCAATTCTTTGTCATCCAGATCCTAATTTTAAGTTTGTTGTAGAGGTAGACGCTGCCACTTTGGGCATTGGGGCCACGCTCTCCCAGTGGCACGGTGAACTCCCAGTACTCCATCCATGTGCCTACTTCTCTCTGAAACTGTCCCCTGCGGAGCAGAACTACAGCACCGGCAACCGGGAGCTGCTAGCCATTAAGTTGGCCTTCGAGGAGTGGCGCCACTTGATTGGAGGGCTCCAATTATTCCTTTGAGGCAATTAGATCACAAGAACTTACAGTATCTCCGTGAAGCCAAAAAAACTGAATCCTCGTCAGGCTGGATGGGCTGTTTTTTTACACAATTTAGGTTGAAGATCCGCTACCGTCCAGGGAGTAAGAACGCCAAGGCAGATGTGTTGTCCTGTCTGAATCAACCTGATCCCACACCTGAGGAACCAGAGACCATCTTCTTGGCACCCATCCAGTGGTCCATCGATGATCAGATCCAGCAAGCCACTCCGTTAGAACCAGCTCTGACTGGAGGTCCAGAAGGTAAAAAGTATGCCATGCTATGACACCTTCTGGACTCCGTTCACACCTCTCCAGGATCCAGGCAGACACACAACGTTCTACTATCCCAGTTTATCAGCCAGGGGACATCGTATGGTTATCCACCAGAGATATCCATCTCTGACTTTCCGTTACATTGGCCCGTTCCCCATCGTCAGGTGTGTCAATGAAGTGACATATGAACTCAAACTCCCCCAGCAGAATCGTATCACTCCCACCTTCCATTTCCCCCTGTTAAAACGTGTCACTGACCCTCTCTTCCCTCCTCTCACAGATCATGACTATGCCCTGGATCCTGATCGTCCTGATCCTAGGGGGCATGGTCAGTCTAGAGCGTCTGGAGACGCTTGTGGAGGAGGAAGTGATGTCACGCCGTCACTTGCGCCTTCAGCAGAAACCACCACATACACACGGTCACAATCACCCGATTACTAATCACCTGCACCCACTTACCTGCCACCTACAAAGGAGCGCACACCACAGTCCCTCAACGGCTGAGCTCGAGGCCGCTACCCTATTCCTGGTCTCCTGTCTGCCCAAGCCTTCCACTGCTGGAAACTTCACCTCTTGGTGATAGAGATTTTACTTACCTTGAGTATTACCTTCGTTATCCTGTTGATTTGCCTTTGTTGCCTCTCCTAAAGTGGATCCTTTTACATTGTGAATAAAACTCACCTGCTTAACTTGAAACGTTGTGTCTGTCCACTCTGAGCATGACACCCAGAAGATCGGGTGAAATCTTTAACCTGTTGGGTTTGCCCATATTTAACCCAACTCTTGGTTTTAAACCCAGCATTTGTACTGCTCATTTTATCAATAATTTTATCTATTTATAATTCAGAATAAGCCTCTAGATCTAGTAGGGAAAAACAGGACAAAAAGAAAAAAAGACATTTATTAGAATACTACTAATAATTGTTATAATAATCATATTATATAGGCTAGTTATAACCACAAATCATTGCTATTTTCTTTTAATATTTTCTTTTTACAATTTTAAAATAAAAATTTTTCATTTTAAGATGGACCTATAGTCCTGCTAAGAAATAGCAAAACTGCTTATTGCATCTCTAAAATGTATGCTAAATAAAATAAACATCGCCCTATGTGCCAGGAGTGCAGCAGGTAGCCTGTGACTGATCTCAGACTGCTGTCTAATGTCAGTAAATGAAGTCAGTGGTATTTGAAGGCATGAGCTCATTTTTCCATTCATGCTGCACAGTGGGCCAGTGTAAAAGACACCTCCACTCAGAGTGAGTGAGAGAAGCTCATCTACTTCAATTTAGATCATTAGATGAGTGCACACCATCATGTTTACTCACCTTCCCGACACCTCACTCTACAGATATCACAGCTGGCACAGAAAGATGGACGCACACACTAACATACACCCATTTTTTTATCATATACAATTTGATCCACTTCCCCGTGTAATTTCACTATAATATTGTAATTGAGGGATGCATATCAAATAGTGATGTATACAACATCAAAACGGTCTCCATCACCGTCCCTTTAACTCCACCTTATCCATCAAGCCATGACATCAGCCCTTGTCTCGGTTACACATCCTCCTCAGTGTCCTGATGGTTGAGATAACGCAGGAAAGTCACTGATTAGCTGGGAATCTCATTACATGGCGTAAAAAGCAGCGACTAGTTCTCTCTGTGTACATTTTCAAACAATGGTATCAGATGCTAAACCTTCCCGTGACCACTGTTAGAGTGAGGAACTGAATTCATCTTGGGTTATGAGGAACAAAGAGTATGCCATCCAACTCTGATCTCTCTGATGTTCAGAAAGTGATGATTCAGTTGAGTTATAGCAGTGAACATATGATGTATTTAGCCATTAAATATCAAACACAGCACCTGCTACTGTACATTCACCTGCTCTGTCCTGTCTGAGCAGCAAATTACTGGAACACTGGCATACAATGTGCTTTATTTATGATGCAAATTTAAATAAATTAAATAAAAGTTTAAATCTCTCTCTCTCTATAATATATGTATTTTATATTAAGGTCTTGTGTCTTGTGTCCTTGTTTTATATGGTTTTGAGGAATATATTACTTAAAAAAGTTTAAAAGTTTCAATTAAATGGCTTTAAACGTTGCAAGGCATAACCATGAAATAAAAAAATATTTTAAAAAAGTTTTATTTAAATTTGTCAGGATTTTTTGTTATTTTCTTGTCCAGCATACCAAGTATGGGAACATAAAATGCTAAACAACAAAACATTAATGATACAAAATTCACAAAATACCACAACTGATTAATTTCATTATCATATCATAGTCATAGAAATTCAAATCATCAGACTAATGCCCCTTTTAAAAATAATATTAAATACATAATATTAATAATTAATAAACACATTATAACACTTGATTAATCCCTTGTGCTTTATTATTTTATTGATTTTATTATTTTTTATTTTCATTTTACATTTTTGCTTTTTTTTCCTGCTGGTTTGTTGCACAGAAACTGTTATGATTTGGTCTGTTAGCTCTCATCCTCAGCCACTAACAGTCACCCCATCACCTCTGGACTGCATTTCCCATCATGCACCACACACTCTCACCTGTTTCAGATTTGCAA